>MQTX01000073.1:328666-433966 GCA_009735665.1 Angiostrongylus cantonensis
AAAAAAAACGGGCCTCATTCCCCTGACCCCGAAAGAGCCCCCAATTTCGCAGCATTCGGTAGGACGAGTATAGGGAGGCTGCTAAAATCTCAGGGAAAATGGAAGCTGCCTGTATCAAGAACTATGGTGACGATCTGTACCTACAACGCACGTACACTTGCATCCGAGTCCTCGATAGAGGACTTGCTCATGCAAGCAAGAATGATAAGGTACGACGTCATCGGCCTGGCCGAGACGAGACGACGCCACCCATTGGACGCCATCTATGACACTAGAGAAGAACTGTTTTTGGGAACATGCGACAGTAGAGGAGTAGGTGGTGCCGGCGTTCTCGTCAACACGAGTTTGTCCATAAACATCGATTCATTCGAACAGCTTACAACCCGAATCGGACGTTTACGATTAAAAAGATGTGGGTCAACACCGGCTTTAATAATCTTCATCATTTACGCGCCAACATCAAAGTATGAGGAAAAAGAAGTCGAAGCGTTCTGCATGGACTTGGAGAAGTTCTACAGACAAGACCACACATTCTTCAAGGGCATCATTTTAGATTTTAATGCCAAGATTGGACCAAGAAGAACGCCTGAGGAACGATTAGAATGGAACGAACAGGGTGAGCGGCTCTCTGAGTTTATCTGCAGGCAACTGCGAACTAACGTCCTAGCTTGCGAAACAGCGCAGACAGGCGATAAAAGACGATCTTAAAGAACTTGGTAACTCGCAATTCCAGAAGCCTCACCGTCAACGCTGGACGTGGAAGTCTCTCAATGGAGAGTACCATAACGAAATAGACCACATCATAGTAAAAAAAAAGATTTGCCTAACCGATGTCGCTGTTTTCCCAAAATTCTACATGGGATCAGACCACCGTCTCCTTTGTGCAGGATTCCATTTCTCGCGGAAAGGAGAAAAAGCCGCTAAATTCAACAACCGAAGTCCCAGAACCACCACAAACTGGGACTTGTTGAACTCATTAGTCGGCTGTTGGCAAGATGCCGTTGTCGTCCACATCGACGAGGAATATGATCGTGCCATTCAACATCTTCACGTTAGCGCTATGAAAGCTGAGAGTTCAAAAGCCACCAAGAGACGTCTATCACCAGAAACTCTTAAGCTGATACGCCAGCGTGAAATCGCACGAGCTGCAGGCAACTGCGAACTAACGTCCGAGCTGGCGAAACAGCGCAGACAGGCGATAAAAGACGATCTTAAAGAGAGAAGAGCAGCAGTAATGGTCGAAGCTGCAGAGGCTGGGAAAAGCATTCGCAAAGCCCGCAGTTAGGTAAGGCGATACAATCCCGCCAAAATTATTTACCGCCACCCTCCAGATCGTCATGCGAACAATGGAATGGGATAATATGGGAGTGAAAATCGATGGTCGGCAGTTACATCACCTTCGCTTTACTGATGATACTGTTCTTATAACATCAGACATTAGCGAAGCGGTATGCTTGGGGACTATGATAAAACGTGTGGAAAGATTGGTTTTCGACGAAATCTCAAGAAAACGATGTTCATGAAGAACGGATTGGTTTCGTTTACCCCATTCACGCTCAACGGAACGAATTCCTCCGAATGCTCCAGTTATGTCTTTCTAGGTCGGCAAATCAATGTGATGAAGGATTTAGCTCCAGAGCTAAGAAGCAGAAGGAAACGAGCGGCTTGGGGAGCTTTCAAGAGCATCGAGGATGTAGTGAAGAGAACAAAGAACACCGACTCCGTGCCCACCTTTTCGGCTCAACGGTTCTTTCTGCCCTAACGTATGCATCAGAAACCTGGTCGCTACGCAAGAAGGATGAAAGATCATTCAGCGTTATCGAACGCGCAGACGAAAGGATGATGCTAGGAGAATCCCGTTTCACACGAGTAAGGGATGGGATCCGAAGCTCCGACCTGCGTCAATGATCAAAAATCAAGCATGCCTTTCCATATGCCAAAAAATCGAAGGTGGGCCGGACATATAATGCGTATGAAAGATAACCGATGGACAAGAGCTGTTAGTGACTGGATTCCTTGGGATGTCAAGCGTACTGCAGGAAAAGCACCCACATGCTGGTCAGAGTTCTCCACGAAGAACCTAGAAGAAAATTTGATGCTCGACGGGTCCCTAAAGCGAGCAGAACCCACTGGGCTACTCTTGTAAGCGACAGGGAAAGATGCAAGACCGTGTTGATGTTCAAGAAGGGCGAACTACACGATATAGGCAACTGTCGCCCAATCTGCTTGCTGTCTGTCGTCTACGAACTTTTCACTCGAGTCATTTTAAACATGATTGACAGAACACCGGACGAAGGACAGCCATGTGAGCAAGCAGGTTTCGAAAGGATTTAGTACGATGAACCACATTCACACGTTAACAAGGCTCATTGAAGTATCGCGAGAGTACAAAAGACCGCTCTGTCTAATCAAGGCTCTGGAGCACTGACATACTTTCTAATATACGGTCAGTGCTACAGTAGAAACCTTGAAAGTAAAGACTTCGTTCAATTTTGCTATTTCTACTGTGCAGTTCATTTAAGCCTACGGAATTACAAAGAAAGAAGTCAGTCACTCATCTACAAAGGGTAGCTATGTAATACGAAATTTTATAGCTCAGATGTATGAAGACAAAGGTCCATGCATAATCCACATAGCCATTTCGAGAGCATAAACAATAGACATGCCAAAATAAAGAGCTTCCACCATATATTATATTACAATATATATTATATTCTCACCTTCTGTCTCTATGATCAGGAATTCCTGGTGGCTTACGAGGGGGTCCAACACCTAGCGGTGGTGGTCCAGCAGATGGTACCGACGGTGGAGTGCTAAGCAAGGGCTGACGAGGCATTGGAATTATTGGTGGCGGTGGGATTGGAACTGGAATTTTCTTTGGTATCGCCGATTTCAAAGGAAGAGGAGGTGGATTGGGAGTTGGCACTGAAACATGGGACTTTTGTTCACATACGTATCATACGATACTATTAAAGGGAACAAATAAAATGTAAAAATAAAACAAATTTAAAGTAACCACTTGGAAGCGTTGGAGGTGTAGGTGGTACAGGTCGCGTCGGAGCAGCGGGCAATACCTCTTTTTCCTTACCATTCTCCTTCACATCCTCTCGCTGTAAAAATCCTTCACATTTATTAGTGGTATTGGAATAAAACTTTTTTCTGCACAAGTTGACGATTTTTATAAAATCTCATCCTAATCTTTTCTGATAAGAATCAGAAATTGACTTACTAACCTTCGGAATTTTGAAATTCTTCAGACTTCCGACAAATCCAAAAGGTAAAGGTGCCGTTTTAACTGAAGAACTCGCAGTAGTTGAGCTACTTGGTGTACTGACGTCACATTGAGTTGGAATATTTGATGTCTAGAAAATAAAGTTCTGTTCACAGTACTGTGAAGTACTCTTCAAAAGAACATAGTTATATGCCAATGCTTGACCTATTCTCTATGACACTCCTTCCGTGACACCTTAGGACAGTTATTACTACCTAGTGGAGAACCCATTGTAATTCGTGATCAGTAGTAAAATATTTTTAAAAGAAGCTCAAGAACCACGCCAATTCACTCCTATTGAAAACCCATATTCTAATAAAAAACATTTAGTTCATCGCTGCGACAGGACGCGCCAACGTTATCATCCCTAACTATACAAAAACCGTAGAAAAAAAAACTGTCCAACATTCATTGGTTTCAACTTCGTTCTTTCAATTAAGTGAAGGGATACTTTATCTAACATGCTTTTCGATAAAAAAGGCACCTTGTGTTTTTTATGCTCGCGTTCTTTTTCTTTTCCTTCAGCCTTTCTTTTTTGCCTTCGAGTTTCGTCGGACTTGTCCTTTGATTTGTCCTATAAGTGCACAATATTTCCAAAAATTTCCGTACTCAAAGCAGGATGTTTTCCCAGATACCTTATAAATTGGATATTGTACACATCTAAAATCCGAAAGATCACCTTGTGACCTTCCTTTCTCTCCTTTTCTCGTTTCTTATCTTGTCTTTCTAATTTTGGCATTGTCTGCATTGGAATCGATTTTGTCTTCTGAATTTCAACTTCGTTCTTTCAAATAAGTGAAGGGATACTTTATCTAACATGCTTTTCGATAAAAAAGGCACCTTGTGTTTTTTATGCTCGCGTTCTTTTTCTTTTCCTTCAGCCTTTCTTTTTTGCCTTCGAGTTTCGTCGGACTTGTCCTTTGATTTGTCCTATAAGTGCACAATATTTCCAAAAATTTCCGTACTCAAAGCAGGATGTTTTCCCAGATACCTTATAAATTGGATATTGTACACATCTAAAATCCGAAAGATCACCTTGTGACCTTCCTTTCTCTCCTTTTCTCGTTTCTTATCTTGTCTTTCTAATTTTGGCATTGTCTGCATTGGAATCGATTTTGTCTTCTGAGTTTCCACCGACGGTGATGCTCGTGATGGTACTTTTGGAATCTGAAGAGTGAACGTCAAAACCTACTATTACGGGAATAGATATTTCACTATTATGACCAGTGAAACTCGGAACTTCAGACTGGCATCGAACTCGCGGTTACCTTTGCGGCCAGCTCATATGCTATCTATAACATCAACCGATGCCCTCGCATTGCCTTTCTCTCAGCTAGTTTCTTTCTCTTTCGTTGCTATCAGAAATCACCCGTTAACCAGAACGAGTAGGAGCCCAAATCGGCACTGAACCCAGTTAAGCTGAAACTGCTGTCGAAATAACAATATCTTGACCTTTATTTACCGTCTTTTATTTCTTCATAGCAGTGTACTTATTACGTGCTGTACAACCATAAAGAAGCCGAGATATGAGCAAAACATAGAACTTCAGGTGAGCTTCAGGTTAACTCGGTTCAACGCCAATTCCTGCTTTCCAGATCAATCCCATTTGTATGTGATTGCTGACAGCTCCGATAGAGTAAAAAAAAAAACGACATAGAAAGAAAGACAAAGCAAGGATCCCGGTTGGTGACGCGGATAGCGCGCCAGCCCCTAGCAACGATGGTTGCAAATTAGAAATTGCGAATTGCGGAGTTTTGCTCATATCTCAGCACCTTTATGGTTTAACTCCACATCATATCCTACTACAAGAAAAGAATCAGCAATAAGTAAATATCAAGACATTACGATCGGTGAATTTGTCAAGGACAAGGGCCTACTATAAAGGTACTGAACAGGTCTATCGGTAAGTTTTAAGAGATTTTGTTACGCAAATATTGAAAATACCTTCAAAATTAATTTATTAGCCCCTTCAATATTTACTGTTGGTGTATTGCTTTGTGGGACGTCACCAGACGCAGCCTGTTCTCTCACCGATTCGGAGACTCGTGGAGATGATGTGCTTGCCTACAAAACTACCAATTGAAACTACCTTGACCATAACGAAAATTTCATTTTAACACCTAAATAAAAATTCAAGAACATTGGTTTTCAGCAGAATTTCTATTTGAAAGGTATGTTGATGATTAATCCAGATTTGCCTTTTCTAGGTTCAGAAAGTGGGTAGCGGCAGTGGCAAAGATCCTGATAATTTATCGCACACTTAGCCTAACCAGAGATTGTCAGACACCTCATCGGGCCTACCAAGCGTTTCATTCCTTGGAGGTCTGAAAACTGGCACTAGACTTATCTAGTACAATCCCACTCTTAACCCGCACCAGAACACTCCGGTACGGCTATTTCAGGATTCCACGAAAAACAGACTATACCACAAATCAACGACATTCGTGAAAAAGACGAAAAAATGCTCAAGCCAGGAGCTGAAGCCACATGCAGAAAAGTTCGAAGACGTTCGAGAACAGTGGACATGAGGTAATCACCTAATCGTTTAGATCAAAACAAGCTGGAGTGTTGCCATACTAACTCGTATTAAGAGTAAAAATATCTATGCAGGTTTATTCCTTATCTGACTTCCCTCTCTCTGTTTTCAATACATCTTCGTAGATAAACCGTCTAATCATACTTATCTATCTGGTGCATTCTGCTTCATACTACGTGTGGAAACACTTCGAATTCGGTGAAGAGCAGATGGCTTTGAAGTGCAGAGAACCTTCTTTGTCTTGCTAGTTCTTTGTATGGATAAGAGAATCTGTCTAATTTGGACACAAAAGGACGAGACCCAACTTGTAAAAACTCTGCTAGAGAAAGACCTGTGAGCTTCACAGTAACTTCCAACCATTTCAAATGATTTATAAAATAGCTGTCCTTCATTGCAGAGCTCATTTTATGGACTTTAGCTCTGTGTAATCGAATTCTGACATAAATCCCACGACCGACTTTCTATTAACCTCGGCATTGATCTGACATAAATAAATTTAAAATTTGACAAATTTTAAATGCCAGCAAAAGTTTGAGTTTTTTGGTTTAGAAGTCAGAACAAACATTTGGATAAATACACTTGTACGAATTCAAACGCGTAGTGGCGTAGCCCGAAGAGCTCGAAACGTTTGCGGGGTATAGGGTCAAGTAAGTGTTATCGCGTACACAGTGCAACGTTGGCTTCGAAAATTTTGCATGACGAATTCGACCTTCAAGATAAGGCAGATTACGGTCATGCTTCTGCTACTGACGATGATGAAGTAAAGAATTCCCTGTAAGCAAACACAAGTGAAACTGTTGGAGAACTTTCATGAGGACACTGTGTAAGGACCTCATCCGTTTCGGAGGACCTAAAATTTAAAAGCGAAGAAAGTAGACGAAGTGATGCCACACGAATTGAACCACAGTCAAAGAAATTGCTACTTTGATGTATCGTCGGCGCTTCTTCTGCACAACCAGAACAAAATGTTTCTCGACCGTATTGTAACGTGCGTCAAAGAATGGATCCTCTAGGACAGCCGGTAATAACTGACTCAGTGGAAGGACAGCGATGAAGCTCCGCAACACTAGCCAGACCGGAAATTGCAGCAAAAGAAGGTCAGCTAACGGTTTGGTTGTGTGCAGCTGGTTTGATCCAGCACTGCTTCCTGATACGGATGGAACGATTAAGGTAAGGAAGCAAGTCCAGGAAGTTGATAGAATACACCAGAAATCTCAACGCTCCCGCAATGGCCGACCGAACACGACCAATCCATCAGCAGGATGACGTATGGCAACGCGTTGTGCAACCGACGCTGCAAAAGATGAACTAGCTGGGTTAGGAAACTCTGTTTCATTCACTATAATCGCAAGATCTCTCGCTTATCGACTACTATTTGTTCAAGCATTTCGACAAATTCTTGTATAAAAAATTCTTCCTCGACAACTTTGTGCATTAACATTTCGTGAGAAATTAAGCCGAAGCCGAGACTACATTCGATGATTTTATCGCCTTCAGAATGCCATAATTTTAAACAGTCGGTGTAATAAATTTGCTTTTCGTTGGAAACACTGTGTAGGTTTTAATGTTTTTCTTTAGATTGATAAAGGTTGTTCTGAGCTGAGATATGCGACTTTAAAAACACTGGCTAAAACACGACATTAATTTTCTGAAGACCTAGTGGTTGTAGAAGAGAAGTTAAATGTCCGGTATAGAGAACTCACCATATCACTAGAACATTCCCTATGTAAAACTCTTGGAGCAGCAAAACATTCAATAGAGCACTTAACAAAAGTAATAATAGAAATTGAGCCACTCCTTAATAAGAGGCAGCTGTTACACGTAAAATCGCAATCGGCACGGGAAGAAACACTTATCTAACATCGTTCCAAGAAAAACATCAGGGTGAACCCACACAAGGAAGAAGCTCAAAATTTACTCCTAAAAAGGCAATTTGGAACTAATCAACGACCTTGAGCAACCTCGATATTCATGGAAAATGGGAACAATTAAGGACTTCGTCAAGAACCCAAAAGGAATCGTATGGGACACTGTTATTCTACTATCATCACACTGTCCAATTCTCAGAGCAATCAATATATTAAATCCGTCAGAATTAGATGAGCCTTCATTCCAGGAAACATAAAGAAGTCAGCAACTCGGGACAAGGTCGCCACGACCAACAAACAACCCAAATTATCAATGGAGGAAAACAACACAACAAGAACCACAGGAAAAGCTGCCATCAAGCGATCAGGTAGACACAATCTACGACACGAGCAGAGAATTCATTACAATAACTTTGTCAACCTCCCACTAATAGCTATTCCAAACGTTTCATTAGTCCTCAACATTTTACCTCTATTCGCTACTGTGGCACAAT
The DNA here is from genome assembly GCA_009735665.1 of Angiostrongylus cantonensis. Lineage (NCBI taxonomy): Eukaryota > Metazoa > Nematoda > Chromadorea > Rhabditida > Metastrongylidae > Angiostrongylus > Angiostrongylus cantonensis. The sequence goes on from MQTX01000073.1 coordinate 336,836, forward strand.
GATCAGCGACGAATACGCACTGAGCGATCAACTATATAAAGTGCATCAACGGAGGAGTACAACCCACTCATTTCACCTCGCAACACAGCCTCCAAGTTATGTACAGATGGTTACTGTAAAACCTTGGAAACACCAGAATATAACGAGCTCACGGAGCATCTCCCGCATAAAATTCTTCACAAGCACAAAGTTCAATAGAAAGTCGCTGACAATGAATCAATCGACACTACTGAAACAACATGTCCACCGTCACCATTTTGCGATCATCTCAACCGTGTCTTATATTCGACGCTAATTTTCGGAATACTATGCACAAGTACAGTATGCTCACAGCATATGCTACTCCTAAACGATTGTCCGCGTGTAGCGCGGTGGTCGAAGGGGCCCAGCAACACATATGAGAACGATCCCGATTCCTGCGCCACACGGTCACCAACTTCTTCACCTGTCTGGGGTCGGTAAATTGGTATCAGACTTGTCTGCGAAGATAGCAGCACTGGCTCGACACTCCGGTAGGCCACCGCAAGTCATTGTAAGGGCCAGATATGCATTCAATCACTTCCAACGATTATTAATGAAGTCGAATGTATGGCGCATCCCCAGAGATAGATCAATGTCAGGAGTTCTACTCCTTTATTAAAAACAATTGTCCACATTATTGTTATAGTACTCCGACTAATCAGGCCCACCACCTTCTACTATACGTATTCTTTTCTACTACTATATTCTACTACAACATCACTGTTTCTATTTCTATATAACCCCACATAATGCTTGCAGAAGCTTTTCTATAGGCGACGATAAATCACAGATCTAGATGCAGAACTCGAGTAAAGCTACTCAAGTAAAACGCCTCAACATCACAAACCAGCACCAGACTCAAAAATAGCCGTAAAAACTAACTCCGCCGTTTTTGAATGGAGGAGTGGGGAAAGGAAAATGGAGAAAGCTCTCAATAGTTAACAAATATTCTCTATCTTTACAATTATTGCTCTGTTGACTACTCTTCGTCTAACATGCATTTGACTCGCAGTGCTTAGTCGTCTCGAAATAGCAAAGTCCTCCGTAAAAACATTCTTAGAACTTCCCATCTGCCGTTTTTTCTGCAGAGGGCATTCGCGGCTAGAGCACTGTCTATTTAATCAGTCTCATCAGATGGCACTGCCTTAGAAAAAGTTCTGCCACCTGCTCCACAAACCATCTTTTGAAACTATCTACAAACTGTATCTTAAACTACCATAGCTAAACTTCGCCTATCCTAACAATATAGGCTGCTCAGTAAGCTCTCAGTTCAATTCGTTCAGTCAGTACTTCTCTCATTCGCAACTTTCGCTTTGTATCGTTATCACTGCACTGTTATTGCTGTTATTACTATCATGAATGGCTACTACCCAGTGTTCGGCTCAGCAACTAGTACATGAAGTCACGCTCAGCGAATACGAAAGGCGAGCGAGCAGTCAGTCAGACAATATTCGCAACTGTGTAGTATTTTTATAACTGTGGACGTCACCAGACGCAGGTTTCTAGAAGCCGCATTGGTTGTGGCTGATAGGTAGCGCAATATTAGTGGCGCCGATCATTACGAGTAGGGCACTGGTTCGACGGCACGCTGGTATCAGATTTTTCTGAGAAAAGCTCACACGCTGCAATCGAAGTGAGAACGCCCTAGAAGATGGGTCGTTTAAAAATAAATAACAATTAAACATAGGTCATACTGTGAATATGACAGAATGTAATGAAGATACCTGGCTTCTCCACAGAAAAATAAGCACAACAAGATTTAAATTCAATATTTTCATATAAAAATAGGAACAATCATCCTATGTTATGTCGAGTCCCTGTGTAAAAGTTATCTTAAAGAAATGCCAGTTAAGCCTAAAAAGAAGAATGTAGAAAAATAAAATGTAAACAAAAGAGGAATAAGATTGATCAATGTGAACCGTAACCAAATCTTACTTGAGTAGTGATCGTAGTAGACTGCAATGGTGTCGCGCTAACTGACGTATTAGCAGTAGATGATATAGTTGACGCTAAAGACGTGCGCTCTTCAGGAGGTGGTGAAGACTCCGTTCCATCGTCGTAGAGATCGCTAAGTCATAAGATTTAAAAAGATAACACATAACGTATTGCTTTCGATTGTGTTCATGAATTAAGAAATTCAATAACACTTTAAAAAGCGCCTCGGTAAGAACATGAAGACTAGCGGAGTCATTGTCCAGTAGGAAGGAAAACAACGAAGTAAAAAGCTTCCACTTACTTGAAGACACTCCTTTTTGTCGCCGAAGTAGTTTGCTGTGGTACCGTTGTTTTCACTCTTCCAACTACAGCATCAACGCTTGGCCTTTTGGATTGGTTCGATCGTGGCGACGGAACGGTACTTGGCTGACTAACCGATGGCGAAGCTGTCGCGAGCGGAGATTGAGGTGGGTAGGCGGTCGACACAGAAGGAGTACCGGAGGTAGCGTAAAGCGGACTCATTGACTGGACATACTAAAGTGTAGTCTCGCACGAATCACAAATACAAGCAAACTGCAACTTTCGGATTTCTCCAATTCCTGACTTCAAACGTATGCAATGGAGGTCTGATAGTGTATAGCTTTCGCAATTGGTCATAAACATCCGAGTTTAAAGAAGCAAATCACAAATGCAAGAAAAATGACTAAATACTGTCACTTACATGGGAAGGACTGTTCGCAGATGAAGAAACTGTCAACGTATGACTTGTCGCCGGCGATTGGAATATTCCCAGCGATTTTGGTGGAGGCGGAGGATCGCATTCATCGTCGGATTCAGTGTCTACGTAAGGTGAAGTTGACACTCCAACAAGTCCTTAAAAGAAGAAAATCGAAAACTTCTAAATATTCTTGTGATAGGTAAGATTACCTGGATTCGACAATTGTTCATAATCGCTGTAAGATCTTTGTAATGGAGGCGGAACACGCGAATGCATTTCCAATTCCGCATGTGTTATCGTTAAGGCAGCTTTCCGGGAACCACGTGGACGCCGTACTCCAGTTTTTCCTGAAAAAGGCATATCATTCTCTTAAAAACATGGCATTTTATCTTACGAAAGCAAAAACAAACAAACGCTTGTAGTAAAATTCCTTTCCCTTTCAAGGGCTCACTATACTTGGGTACGTTAGAAATTTCAGCAAGTCTCCCAATAAGGGTGTGAAGAAATACTCTTTTTAAACGAGAGCAAAAAAGGGCTAAATAGTCAAACTGTGAATTCGAGTGCTCATCTGTTACGAACGCTGAGCTAACAACAGGAAAACACCACTATCATCAATAACGCATGCAGCGAATATACTTTGGACGAATCCATTATGCCTTGGTGATTTCCGCGCTACCTTGCATCCCTTAAAGCTAGCACAGATCTGCGACGACAACCTGTCAACAACAACGAAGTGTAAGGGAAGCCGAAAGAGTATCTCAGTGCGACTGCATGAAAACTAATGGAAGAACTCGGTTGTCATCGTACCACAATCAAGCTGTGCTTGGGCGACCTGAACATCCGTTCAACAAAAGTGGTATCAACTGCACAGCAATTGATGATGCAAAACGAACATTTTAGCTATGTGTATTTAAGTTCCTCGTGCTGCTTCTGCAAATGATGTTCTCCAAAGATTTGAATTTCTTGCAAAACATACATATGTTGTATAGAAATCATGCTCAACCCTCTAAAGAATGCTCTCCACTTCACCACTTTACATTTCTTCTATGTTAGTGGTAGATTTCTTTCATGTATGTGATTTGATAAGCGCGTGTGGCGCAGTGGTTGGATGCGCCACTGCGACAAGCACGTGGAATCGATCCCTGCGTCCATGGCCCACCAAGCCTTCCATCCTACCGGGGTCGGAAAATTGGTACCAGACTCGTCTGGGAGGATAGCAACACTGACTCGATACATCGGTAGGCCATCGCGATTCATTGTAAAGGCCACATATGCACAAGGAATTGATCAACGCCGAGAACTTTATTCTTTATCCTCTTATGCTACTTGATAGTTAATGTATTACATAGTAACCTTTCTGGAAACTTCAGCCCTAGTTCGAAAACGGGTTATATTCGCTAGGCATGACAGAGTGAAAAGTTACGGTGACCTTGCCACCGTTCTCGTCCACTCCAAGCAAAAGTAATTTCTCTCCATTCACCTACACATTGTTCACTCTTCCTTTTCCACTCTAAGACACAGTTTGCAAATGTTGAGCATTCTCTTCACAAAATCAGCAACTGTATTAGGGGTCTTTCTCCACAATTCATCGCCTATCCGCTGTAGAATTGTCCGTCATTGTAAGTGCATTCCTTACTTATGTTGCTCCTGTTTATCAACCGCGTTGTTGGATATACTGTGCACAAATCACATGACTTCTTTCACTTATCATCGTCGTGTAAACACTTATACATCATATTTATAAGAAGGTTTTATAACTCATGTTCAAAACTATCCTCCCATCGGTTTACCGCCTCATCGTGAATGGGAGGTGTTCCTTGGTTTCGGACTGCAATGTACAGCGGGGGTACTCGTCCTTCCGGCAGGGTCTCCCAAGCTAAGAAGGGGTCCGGCGTTTCCATAAAGAAGCTCAGATAAGAGTAAACCAATACCAGTATCCACCACCGTTCTGGTATCAGGTTCGCATGGTGGCAAAGTTCCCTCAGATCCACAATGGCTGCAACTGCCTGTGGTGGTGTCGATCTGGGCCAGACTTTGGCAAGACAGTCCTCGGGATTCCGAGGAACCACAATGGGTTAACCAGTGAATTTCCGGAAAATGGTGATTATGCTGGGACCCGCACAACTAGTGAGGACGGGCCGTTCAAGTATCAAGTATGAAGTAAGTTCAGAACTATAAACTGTGGCACCTCCAAAAACTTCCGCATGGCAGCCTGGAAAAATGGAAGCAACTACCAGACGAACTAACCAACATGCGCTGTGTCTTTTGGAAAGATGAGAAACACACTGTCAATTCATCCGAAACGTTTTCCATACGCCGATAAGGCTTTGTTTCCGGTGAAATTAGAGCGCCATGCCAGGAACTAATGCCAGAAATCCGTAAAGTTTTCGACGTGGTTAAAATATTTCAGCAGCACAGGAGCATTGTGAGGCAACCGTTGAGTCAAAAAGGTAAGCCCGGAGTGTTCGACCCATTAGCTGACCAGAAGTTTCCCTGAAAAAGCAAAAACCGGCTAGTCCAATTCAATGTTTAATGTCAACGAAGTGGGTTTTGTTTCAACTTAGGTGCAATTCTACCCTTTTTTTTCTTCGTTGGGCTCCGTAAACACCATCCTTGCTTCAATCGCACTTCCGAGATGGGATGACGACATCGTCGTTTAAATGACGATTTGATAGGAAATTAACATCAATACGTATTCTATTATCGCCTTGAACGAGCAACATGTTTACACAAGAATCAAGCGGTGAATGCTTCAGCGTAATATGTCACATCATCAAACCGCTTTCCCTGAAGGGATAGTAGAAGGTTGGTAGCAAAAAGAATTTCCCCGGTGCAGTTGTGATTGCAATCAACTCGATTCGGATCCACCTCCTGGTCGACGATTGCTCAAAAGATTACATTGGAATACTATCGTACTGACGATGTTGAACATTTTTTCGTAGTCGATTCTTCGCAAGGTTAGAACAAAGGCAGGTAGTATTCACAGAGTCCAATTACACCAGATACGGTGCGAATGGGACATGTTCAGCGAAATCTCTGACCAAATCTTACTTGCGTAATTGGTTGAGCTTGATTTAAAGTACTTAGCGTGCATGGAAGGATTATTCCATGAAGAACTTACATTGGAATTCAATAAACAAATCGTTCGGCAAAACATATTTGCCATGTTTTATCTGCTGAGGTTACAAAAGTGCTTGACTGAGTTGATTGCATGTCAATTTGACCTTCTCAGGCTCTGAAGAAAGCGAATCCGCCAGAATATCAAAACTGATTATTAAAAAATGCTGTAATAAAAACCTCGTGTTTACCCATCAGGAAAAATAGTGAATAGTTTGATAGTTCCGATGATACCTTCAATCACTCTTCACGACGAGGGTGAAGGTCCATAAGATCCTGTTTGGGGACTATGAAAAACAGTGTAAAACCCCTCCACTACTAATTAAACATCATAGTAGCTGTAGTCTCACCATCATTCAACAAACTACTGATTTAGATTTGTAGATTCGTTCTTTTGTTGAGTTCATTTAGTACCTGTAGTGGAAAATGTAATAACAGCAATAAAACTTGGCAAATATGGCAAATATTTTAAGATATTGTAATCTGTCACCTTTAAGGCCTTCGGTTCATTTTGCAGTTCTGCTCAAACTACTTGGATAGTTGGATGGTCCTTTTTCACTGGCTATAGAGCACCCAGCATAATCTCCATTCTCCATCTCTACCACTCTAGGCAGTCGTTGACCTTGCGGATCTAGGGGAGGCTTGCCACCATGCGACTAGTCCGATACTACGACGACGGTGAATCGTAGTATTGGATTACTCTCAGCTGGGCTTCTTGATGGAAACTCCGGACTCCCTCTCAGCTCAGGAGGCCGCGCTAGGGAGTGAACCTCCAGCTATATACTGCAGCCCGACATCCAGCAACACATCCCAGCCACGACGAGGTGGTAAACTGTTGGGAGACTCTGTTTAACTTGTACCGATAAACGATGATGTATTCATACACAACCAGGAAACTAAAATACTCAATGTCACAAATAATGCATACTTACTTGGATACTTGATTGCCCGTTCTCACTGGTTGTGCAGATGCCAGCCCGCTTTCCTGGAGTTTTGCTGATATAGCCATTGTGGCTCTAAGGCCAAAGACTGCCCCAGGATCCTAGTATTGGTTCATCCTTAACTAGGCTTCCTTACGGAAACTCCGGACTCCTTCCTACCTTGGGAGACCCTGCCAGGGAAAGGAATTCCTCCCTCCTGTACGTCGCAGCCCAACACACAACAGGAACACCTCCTAGCCACGATGAGGCGGTAAACTGTTGAGAGGAATAATGCATAAATTGGCTAATTTCCTAAAAGCAGATGAACACAGTCTAAATGGGACCTTATAACAAATTCCATCAGAGTATCCTCCCCATATGACTACCTACAATAGTCTGTTGTGACAAATTACCTTTCATCTCATACACTTTGGATAAAGCTTAGTTCATTGTAGAACTAGGGTTTGCCAAAAAAAAAAAATTAAGGTGCTTGATACAAATCGCGCTCCTCTTATTGCTTCGTAAAAGTAGTACTCCATCAATTTTCCAGAGCCTTGATGAATTTTTTTCGGCAACAGGAAACACACTTTTACGAGGTTCAGTAAATATTGAAAGTTATATAAATAGGTAGTGATATAATTTCCAAGTTAAGATTTTTCACATGGCATCTACAAAAACTGCACTTTCTGCGAGATGGTGTAAAAGGTGCCTTGGTGTGAATCACGCAAGGGAAAGAAAATATGACAGGCGATTTCTGAGATGAGGAATGGAAAGGAATTAAAGGATCAAAATATATTCGAGTGGAAATGGTTAGATCCCTTAAAGGGATGAGACCAAGTCCAGATACAGTAATAACGGAAATTAGACTCATTCCAAATATGTACCAAATCTGTTAATCAAATCACAAGCTCGACAGCGAGCATATCAAACAAAGCGATAAACACATGAAATTACAAGCTCACCACGAGGTTTCCTTGTCGAAACACCAGTGATCGTGGGACCTTTCATGATTGATGATGGAAAGTCTCCAATCCGGTCACCAATGTTAGCTGTTTTACGAGCACGTGGACGTCGTTTCGTTGTAGCTGAACTATCATATGTTAGTGACTCAACCCGCTAAACTAATTTTTTCTAAGAAAGGCTATTGTCTTTCAAGTAAGAAGCAACGTTGACACTGAAGGTGCTAGGAACAGTAAGTGAAGCAGCAGCATGTAAACGATTTAATGGATGCTTAAATATTTGCACATCTTATCTGGGAAGTAACAAAATGTGTTATGCAAATGTAGGAACTACAATTAAGCCTTATGAATCCCGTACCCTATCGGTTTTCAACGAATACAGAACATAAGCCTAACCCTGCCTACTCATTAGGCCTAATAAGGATTTGAAGTAGAAGGAAGGATAGCGATTCAACAACCAAAGAAACGGAGGTCCAAGAGGACTGGTTTTGCACAAAACGCATAACTCATACGTGACCCATGTATCCGCCAATATGCTAAGAAAAAAAAGAAGATAAAACATACTTACCGCCTCTGATCGATTGTCCTGCCAAAGGACTTCCAGCAGTGCTGCATGCAAATGGAGTAAATTGTGGCGAAGGTGACGGATAGGCGGATCCGCTACCAACAGAACGGTCATCGGCGAATTCGAATACGTCCGGAGTAGCCGATGCCAGTCCCACTGCCGCTGCAGCCCCCACACTATGCTGAAAAGAAATAGCTGCAGATAAAATACTGGCAAACTCATAACAGATGAAAAAAGAATTAATAACGACTGATTTGAGCACGTTTCTAGGAGCTGTTCCTCGCCAAGTTCTTAATACTTGCCTAGAAAATAGCATTAGGTCCTCTGTAATAACAATATTTATAACATCAATAGAATTAGATTATCGGAGTAAATCTGTTCAAAACCGATATCACAAGACGGATTTGGCTCGTTACATCGTTCTGGAGAGTTCAACTAACTGCACAGGACACGGTATCGTCACAAGCATCGCGGCCATCTCGGAGGAACACCTGAGGTGAAGTGAAAAAGAAATCTGCTCCACTCCACAAGAAACCGCAATTGCTTGTAACGAATAGACTAAGAATGCTTTAGCGCAGTTTTATCGGGATTTCGAATAAAGAGATATAGAGAATATACCTAAATGCCATCTAATGCGTCAATGAGGAGAGAATTGACAGATCCTCAAGTTGCAGTCGTACGCAAAGACGAATCCTCATGAGTAGTCAAAGGTAATGGACGAAGAATAGATAATTTTTTATTTACTGCCTACGACAATTTTACGGCAGGTTGTCATGCGAAATCAACCACAACGATACTGAGATGTAAGCAAAACTTGGACGCCGGCCCAAATGAAACCACGAATTTCCTTTCCGAAGGCTCGCGCATTACACACTGCGCCACGCAGGCCTTTGCTATGCGTTTCTCGCAGATAATTTTCTATTTATCAGTGCCATCAGCAATCACCAGTTAACGGCACTCATCTAGAGGCTCGCATCGGCGTCGGAACCAATCACGCTGAGGCTGCAGTGTGAATTCCTAGAAAGAGAGAGTAGTGGGATATTTATCACTGGCTGAGTGAGACCAAATACATCGGTGAATAGCTGGCTGAATTAAGCAAACACTTAATAGGAAGCAATACCCCAAAATTTCTTAAGAAAAAAGACTGAAAAAAAGGATACAGCTCTCGGCGTTGATCAATCCCTGAGGGATGCGCCATGCATTCGACTTCATTAAGTATTGTTGGAGGTGATTGAATGCATATCTGGCCTTTACAATGACTCGTGGTGGCCTGCCGATGTATCGAGCCAGTGCTGCTATCCTCCCAGACAAGTCTGGTACCAATTTACCGACCCCGGAGGAATGGAAGGCTTGGTGGGCCATTGGCGCAGGGATCGATTCCACGTGCGTGTCGCAATGGCGCCTCCAACCACTGCGCCACACGCGCCCTGGTTTTAGAAAAAGATTGAAATACCCAGAAAACTCATATATCTATTCAGTATAGAAAGAACTACAGATCATAGCAAGCAGTGAAATACAGTGTCCACAAAAGTAATAGCAGAAGCCTCGGTGACCATCGCAGACAACGTACGGGAGCTAAATGAGAAGGCATGGAAGCGACGTTCGACAACAGTACTCCTCTAAATTTCTAACAGTATTGTGCCAAATGCACTAAGCACAAAGGATCATGTTAGTGTTATCTGACTTTAAATATGAACGCAAAAAGCCAACTGACGTTTAAGTTTTCTTGGTGCCCACTTAACGCACAAGCACAGCTTTAAAAACACAACTGCTTCTAGATCGAAATCACACAGCGAAAGGCCGACAGAGTTATCTGGACATTAAACTCACAGAAGCGTGTAATATAGCAAACCGTGAGGGCCGGAAAAGCTATCAGGATTACTTATTATCTAATGCGCTTCATATTTCCCGTTTTGAAGTATATCTTTTGAAATTAACAACAAATAGTTGGAACACCATCTCGATGTGAGAGAAGGCTAGAAAAAATACGATGTCTCAAATCGATGCCTCAAGAGTAAATAAGTGATATAGGCCTAGAACGTTACTACTATTACAAGGAACAGCACAGGGCTATAACCATAATAGACGCAAATTAGGGAAACTTTATAGATTCGTCGATGTTGTGACCTAATTTTCGACGAAGGTTGCGTTAACAACGTTCTAAATACAACTTTGTAATTATCCCGCAGACACCTCACTTGGAAGCTCGCTCCTTCCCTGCAAGTTAACGAGCACATTTCTGCCTCCCATACAATTAATACGGTGATGGGAAACTAAAGCCTCGGTGGCTTTATCTTCCAGATTTATTCAAACTACAGTTCACTTGTTCTTTTTCTGAATTTAGGAATTATAGCGACATGATTTTGTCTCAACCTACAATATATCCGCTACTCGATCACTTAAACACAACAACGTTCTGTCAATGGCTATATATTTTTCCTAAGAAACTATTCTGACGACGAGTTCAAGTGATAGCGGCCGAATACCTAGCACTTCTCCTTTTCAATGAAGCCTTCATCGGACTCCATACTTTGTGGACGTACTGCGCGCAACGGCTGGTAGGCCAACTTGGGGCATCCTCATGGTGGCTCATTATGATAACGTGATGATAGCCAATTGTCTTCACTTCTTCGCTGTAGCCGGATATGCACGCTCTTCTTGTATAGCTAACATCGAAGTCCATATTCGTCGAAATCAAGGTATCATCGTCAATCCCATTGAGTTTAAAGGATCGAGTCAGTGGCAGCGAAGTGTGAATACTGTATGCTGAGACTCTTGCAATACGTCTGATTACAGTGAGTGAATCCTCATGAAACGACAACGCAAATGGCGTTACAGAGAATACTCTCCTAGTAGATGAGCACTCTAGTTCAAAGAACTTCATGTACAAAACAATTCTCCAAAACAAAAAACGGTCCGGCAAACAGAATTATGTCTATTTCCAAAACTATTGTACCAATTTTGCAAACTGAGAGATAAATTTTAGAAAATTTCAGTCTGCTTCTGCTCTGATCCCAGCGATTTATCCGATGGTCGACTTTGTCAACCTTCATTTCCCGATAAGACTTAGACGAACTGCACTTTTTAACAATACACCAATATAAATATGCTTACTGGGCATCTATAATCAAGAACTGCAAACAGTTGCAAGGATTGGATAGATGAGAGCAGAAAGCTTTCCTTTTCGCTAGTCATCCCGAATATGTGTACAGCTGAATTCCATAACCCCACAGCATTGATATCACCAAAATCACTTTAAAACCAGCAAAAATAACGTGACAATCATTATGCTGCAAAACTCACTGTCATCTTTAACCTAGCCGTCTCGAGTGGACTTAATTGCGGCACACCGGAACCGGGACCACTGCCGCCACCACAACCAGGGGGGCGCGACGACGCTGGACTGGTCGAGTGTCGCGCAGGTAGCGATGGCGTCGACGTTTTGCTATCATCATCCATGCCATCGGCTAGCTGACAAATCGCCTCCTGCAAGACACATGTTTCAAACTCGACCAGTCCAAAATGCCGTCTGAGCTTTGAGTGCTTGCCGCCTCCATTTTTGCTGTTTTCATTGTATTTTTGAGTAATTAAAAAGCAGTAAACAAGTGAGTTACTCATCCAAAGCGAAAGGTTTCCTGTGCAGTGAACGCATACTTATCGATTCATAATACCACGGTGTCATTATACTGTCCGACATCTTCACTACTTAGTTCGCATATCTCCCCCCCGGTACACTAATCTTTTCTCGGTATACCTGAAGTCACAAATAAGTTCAAACTTTAAATGCAGTTAAGGCTACACGAAGCCCTTCTTAATTCACGTGTGACTAACCACAAACGATGAATGGAGACAAGCACAGCTAACTCAAAGCCGTGACAAAAGTGACAGATAGCGAGACATCTACAGTGGGTGTTTACAAAGATTTTGGACCATTTTGCCGCTCTTACTGCAAGAGTTGCACTTTCAAACGCTATCAAGACGTAATTATTTCATAATAACAACTCATAAAAAGCTCTTTGCCTTGATCAATCCCGAGGGATGCGCCATGCCTTAAACTTCACTAAGAACCGCTGAAGGCGACTGAATGTTTATTTGACCTTTACATGACTCGCAGTGGCCTATCGATGTATCGAGCCAGTGCAGCTATCCTCTCAGATAAGTCTGGTACCAATTAACCTACCCTGGAGGGATGGAAGGTTTGGTAAGCCTACGGCGCCGGGATCGACAGACCTACATGTATTGTAGAGCGCATCCAACCACTGCGCCACACGCGCACAGCAACTCATGCATTTGCTAGATGGTTAGGAAACCACATCTAAATAGCTACGATTCTGCAACAAACAACTGAACCTTTCATCCACTTCGCAGCGTGAATGGAAAGTTCTCCTTAAAATTCTTTAAAGTTTAGATTACGAATACATGAAATATGTGATTGCACTTCAATGTCACTTTTGCCACCTCTTTTCTTAAATATCCTACCAGGTCCGATATAGCTAACGCGGTATCAGATTGCATCAGATGGGTGCGCGCTTCCGCTCGAGCGGCCGTCAGTGGACGAGCTCCACGCTCTGAGGCAATTTCCTTGTATGACGCAAGTAGGCCACCAGGTGATGTTAAAGGTACTGTGTGCACTTCAAATGTGAATTCAGGTAGGTTTGGTTGACACGATTTCTTTGGTTGTCTACTTCTGTTGAACATTGGCAACCACGCATTGCCAACTTTATCCATTCTCGATACAACACCGTGCTCATAATCCACTTCCATCGACATTTGATCTTCACAAACAGTTCGATCGTGGACCGTTTCACATCCAAGCTCCTTCAGTACACGTACCAATGCAACAGGAATGGAGCGTGTTCTAAAGGAAATGTAATGCAAGTAAATTTTAATCAAATAAAAGTAAATGTTAAAAACAAATAGCTTCAAGAATAAAACTATGTGATTAGGCAGTTCTCGTGACATAAAATCGATTGAACGTTTCGCATAGATGAAACCTCACCCTTAAAGGATCTCGATGCATTTGATGAGAAGATTTCGTACCTCACTCGCATATGGCGCACAGTGTTAAATGCGGATTTAAAACGACCCTGTGCACTACCAGGACTCAAGAGGTAGGCTACCTGTCTGTGCTACACCGAATTAGATTTCCGAATGTAGGCAATCAGCTTCATGCATATGTACTAATTTGCATGCATGTGGAGTTTATCTTGAACATCAACTGGGCCGCAAAAAACTTTTCTGTTCGAGGTCAACGTAATCTATTCCAAGAGTTTAATAAAACCGCTCCTCTGCAAAGAGAAAGCTCAACGAGCTACTTCTCGGGTACTTAATTTGAAAACAGTGAAGTGAAGAAATCATTATAACCAAGTAAAAGCACTTCTTTCTCTGGCAAACGCCGCTCACTGGTTAGTTATGGGTGCGCAATATAAAGCAGTCGAAGCTCGGGGGTGTTCGCTTGCGTCATCCGAGGACAACGGGCCTATGGATTATGCAAGAAATAGGATATGACTTGGAAAGAAACTCAGCGACAATTTCAGGAAAACCCACCTATTAATCCTCTGAGTTAACAACGAGTTGAGATCTGCACTCACAGCAGCACCATTGGCATCTTCTACTGTTCCAATCCACTCGAACTCCCGTGTTAATTCAATCCTAACTGCAAAATAGATGAAATAATGAGGTGAATTGCACAATGGCAAGCTTAACACACTAATTACGATATCTAATTTTCGTCGCACAATGGACTCCATGCATAAACAGTCCGAGGTGTCTACCACTTAAAAAGGCCTCTTTTTTTGTCTTTCGCCCAATAATCGCAACCGAATTTTACAACTTTAACTATTTCACTTCCTTTTAAGGCACGTGTAACGCAGTGACTAAAGATGCCCTGCAACACATAGCTATTGGTTCAAATCAGTCAGGCGCAACGCGAATCTCCGTCCAAAGAAGCCGGAAAATTAATATCAGACTTGATTAGGAAAAAGCTCCATCGGATCCATAATGATCAAAAACTGTAGGCAATAAAGACGTGGGGACGCTATAGTAGGGTTGTTTCGGATTTAAAGGGAAATCGCCTCAAGCAGTATTTCACTACGCCGTGAATGATAAGAAATCACCAAGTTTGAGCAACTAAATATAAACCCGAGCATCTTTATAGGCGATGAATACTAGGTGTCTCGTAAGAAGTGCTCGATGCGTACAATATTTGAAGGTGGGCAAAAAATTCGAAAAAGAAGGTATTTGGTGTATTTCTATCTCTCGTACGTGATAAAAAAAATCATACAGTATCCATACATTTGAACTTGGCTCTCCCTAATCAGTTTCGTATTACAAATATATAAAAGATACACCCCTCAGTGTTGGTCAATCCTTGAAGGATGCGCCATGCATTCTACTGTATCAAAAATCGTTAGAGGTGGCTGAATGCATATCTGGCCCTTATGACTCACGGTGTCTTACCGATGTACCGAGCCAGTGATGCTATCCTCTTAAATAAGTCTGATACCAATCTACCGACCCTGGAGAGATGGAAGAATTGGTGAGCCTTGGGAGCGGGGATTGATCCCATGTGTATTGGAGGGCGCTTCCCACTACTGCGTATCCCCGTATTCCTCGCAGCATATGTATAATATAATCTGGTACTGTATATTTTTCTTAACATCCACTCATTCCATATAACACTGATTGATCACGAGAATGATAAAGAAACGAATAAGCAGAGATTTGCAAGCTCGTACTTATAGACTCCTAAGAAGGTTAAGACGCTGAAAAGAAATAGAAATCGCTTGTGCTGTTGTTGAAGCGACGACATCAAATGTGAGTGGTAAAACTGTACTATCGTTGAACAACTGGGTATTGAATAGATTAGGCGGGAAGCGATAATTTTTGCTTAGTAGACACAAACACATTTTATGAATTATAATGGTTCGGCAAGAGAGAAGCAGACACAGGAATGTTGTCAGTTAAGTATCGACAAGTGTTGCAGGGATAAGAAAACTAACCATTATTAGAAATTATTAGAGTACTAAGGTTAAGAGACTACTACAGTTTTATTGGAAATTTCATCCAACATTTGGAAAACTCCCAATAAGACACGAAGTTAGGCTAAGGGCTAGATATTAAAAGCTGCTTATTAACTTCTGTCTGACGATGCAACTTCTGGTGAACAAAATGTATTCTATAATAGCATTTGTTCAAATTAGTAAAAAGAAAGTGGTCCATAGAGAGTCCAAAAGTTCAAAAAGTCCATAGAGCATGCTCAGTAATGGTGAATCCTTTCTGATGCTTTGGGAAGAGTTCGGGAGCCACACGGCACACTAGTGAAAAGCATGGGATAAAGTTCTGTTCACTTTGTGCACTAATGCTGCCTAAACTTAGCAATAGTCAACACCAGAAATAACCCTTAAAGAGGTGAGGGCGTGGCCGAATTCATGTTGATGGTGCTCAGAGAGGAAATGTTGGATGAAGGAAAGAACACACACACAGTGATAATTGACATAATAATGACACGTGATTCAGCACAGCATCAACCGCGATAACTAAAGATCCAGAAGAACTACAGCGGTGCATTGGTGTTTAAGTGAAAAGATAACCGTAGTTTATGGAACATAGAGCTAAAAGAAATTGCTTCTGTCCAAAAGCAATTTGATGGCGTCGTTCACAAACAAAAGTTAGGGAAACTAACAAATTATACGACCGTTTTGCTTCTGCATAATTCTTATTCCATAAAACTCCTCTCCTCCTTCACCTATTCACACCGACGTATTTCATTGATACAAGTAGGAACTGCCTCGAAAATGTCCTGAGGAATGTGACTAATGAGTTCAAAATCCAAATAGTGGGTCTACGCCGCCGAGATCGGCTCTGGAGTAGGTCGCTCGATTGCCCAAACAAAGGAGATATTTTGCTAACTGGCGTAAACAATTTTCAAAATATGATGACTTCAAAGACACTACGAAATTTGAAAGCTGTAAATTGTGAAGAGTATAAATTGCACATAGACCAGTATTAATTTTTAAAAAATGAAGATCCTGGAAACATAGGTTGCGAGATAAAAATTACAAGATAATTTTATAAGAACGTCATTGACATAAGTAGATAGGTAAAGAAGCTGTGACGTCGTAATTCAGTAGACACAAATGTGCTACTGAAGGTCGTATAGGAGTTTTAATAGCGCAAGGAAAATGGAGATATTTTAGCTCCCTTTTCATCAATAACTCCTTCAGAAACAGGCATACTTCTTGTACTGCTGGCTTTAAAATCGCTACAATACTCACTGAGATGCGTAAACTCGTCCAAAAAATAGCTCCTTATAAACTCCAGAAACTCCAGAACTCCAGTACAGAAAATAGCTTTTCACCGAAGCATGTCTGGTACAGGAAGAAGGAAGAAGGTAGAGGAAGTTACGGATAACATGTACAGAAAGAAATGGAGAGAAAGAGAAACAAACGTGAAGACAAAATTCGTTGAAATCAATGCATATGTTGGAAATGCCAGATCACTTGTGCGTCGCTGCTAATGCGTTAAACGACCAAAGACGGTAGTTTAATGAACTAGTTAACTAAAGACTGATGGGCACATAAGAGCATGATTGGGATGATAGCAAAGCCAATTAACAAAAAAAAAGTTCCCTAAAAAATTCTGCAGAAGCTTAAAAACAAACCTAGGTACATTTTGTTAGCAGCACAGAATGACAGCTCGTAGCGAGCTGGTGATGGCACAATGCAAACATCCAAATTAGGTTGCTCACTCTTACATTTGCCACTGCACATTGCAAGCAAGGACTCCCATAAACTGTTATGTATTGCCTGCGCACGGACAATGGAAACTATCTAAAAAGAAAACGATGAAGCAAGAAAAAGAAGACAATATTTTGGAACTGAAAATGTCCATAAAAATATATTTCCGCGATTTCAGAACACTTTTAAACTTGGATTACGAAGGAACGTGAGTATTGGTGCATAGAATGACTTCAGTGCAATGCATGGCAAGCTCTTGTAGAGATTCTTTTAATTTTTTTCAAGCCAGGTGCAGTTAAATAATAAACAATAAATTAGTAAAGACGGGTAGATGGGCAGTTTAGTTTTCGGCTAGATTTAATTAAATGCTACACACTACTTCATTACAAAGCAGTTCTTCACATAAATATAAATATTGGAGAGGGGATACTACAGTAAAGGGTAATGATGCCGTCGATCAGGAAGCAAAGGCACCAGTTCAATCCCTGCCACAATGCTCTCCTCCAGTCCACGTGTGAACGCCTTAGTCTGGTTACCTCCAAGTTGTAAAGAGAATTGACTCGACCAGCATTCTACCACGTTCACAAAGACGACGAAATCCTCAAGGAACAGCTAGAACAGCACACGAAATGTTCGAAGACCATTGAGGATGTTGGGGGCGAGAAAACAAATGGAATTCAAGAAATGTTAGGATTCGCACAGTAGATGAGATAACGAGGCATGTAGAAAAATATAAATCTTAAACCTTTTTTCTAAATACAAATCTTGTTTGTGAAAGATCAAGACGGAACTAAGTAGCAAATAAGCCCTACTTCTGTAAGATAAGAACCATTTCCTATGCAGATCTCTGATATGACGCAATCCCGTTCTTCCAGAAGCGAGCTGTTACTGACAATATACCTATGCTGCAGATAGGGTTCAGGAAAGCTCGTGCGCATCATTAGTTCCGACTCCTAAACAAGAGTACTTCATTTCTCCTCATCGAATTTTTTGTTGACAACCTACAGGAGAAATAAGACCTTAAGTGAAATAAAACCATAACAGTTCTACAAACAAAAATCGAAGTCATTCGACAACAATAGCATAGAATAAAACCAACTACCTGAAACTTGAAACCACTCATATATCGATAAAGGTTAACGTTTTCTTTCACAGCAGCAGGTCTCGCTAAATGCCTTTCCAACCGACGCCACATTCCATAGCTAAACAGCATTGGCGAGGAAAAACGCAACTGAAAGCTGGCTTTGCAAGGCAGCACCGCCGACCATGGATTACTGAAAACTATTTGTGAGAATATTACTAAATAACTAAACGCCTTCATAAATTGCATATCAACTCCTTTATGAGACAATTTCAGCGGGAAAAATGCCATATTATAGAACACATTGGCAAATCAGTGAGAAAACCAGGCTGACATATAGATACCTCATGCACACTCTAAATAAATAGTTTACTAATAACTCAAAAGACCGACTTTCTACAAACCTCTACATGAATGATATATTTACTTATATGTTCTTATGAACTTTTGTTGTTGAGCTAGTGCGAAGTTGGTATTATCTGTCGTTGTTGTTGTTGCTGTTGGAACAACAACGACAACAACTACACCAACAAAAAACAACTTATACCAACCTCGCATCAGCTCAACAAGATCAGTTCATATGTTTACTAACAGTTACTCTATCACTGAAATAAAATTGAGTCTACCTAAAACTCCGTTATTTAAGCAACACATCGAATATTCAACTACTTCACTAACTCACTTCACATCTCCAGCTGGAAGTTCAACCTCTCTGTCAACGGTAGCCACCGAAAGCTCCATGTAATCAAGATTGTCGAAGTCTGGAAAAACGTCTTACTTAGTCGCTAGTTAAATAAGTCACTATTGCAAAACATCAAGCCAAAATATTCAATTATCCTTCAACTTTAATTAAACAACGAAGAATCTGCCGTTAATTTTAGGCACTCCTTGCAAAGGTTTATCAACTCATCGTGGCTGTGAGGTATTCTTGGGTGTGAGGATGCGATGTGCAGCTGGGTATTCATCCGCCAGCGGGGTATTCATCCGCCAGATAAAAGGAGAAAGAGGAGAAGTCCATCATTTCCATTAGGAAGCCTAGCCAAGAGCAAATTAATGTCAGCATCCTTCATCGTCCTGGTACCAAACTAATCGTTTGGTGGCAAATCTCCCTCTTATTAACAAGGGTGGCGAAGGGCTGTGGTAGTGACGACCTGAGGCGGATTTTGGCTAGGCTGACCTTGGGACTCTAGGGAATCACAATGGATAAACAAGTATAACCAACAAAAATAGAGATTTTGTTGGGTTTCGCACAACGACTGAAGGCGGGTCATACAAGTATTCAACTAATTCGCCGTTAAATTTAAGCACGTCTCATGTAAAAGTTCGAAAATTTTGCAATATTGTACAAACCATTTTACAAACAATATTGTAGGTTCTAACCTGAAAGTTCTAGCTGTGCCTTTTTGATGACCATATAACTTGGTTCAACTGTGTAGAAGATCCTTGCTGGTCGTAATGCTGTGCGCGGGAAAAGGAAGCCTAGTGGAAACGTCCCAATATTTTCAAATGAAGGCTTAACATCATTTGATGCTGATAAATACGCTTCGAAGATGTCAAGCGCAGCTACACACAAGCTTTTTTCCGCTCTAAAATTGATAACAGTGATATAAGCAGGAAGCCCTGAAGGCGGTTAAGAGGAATAACCCACGCCGAGAGTCCACTTGGTACTGTAGCAATAACGGCAAAGATCTTGGTCCGCAAACTACCAAAATCCCCTTTTTTCACGTATTCAAATGCGTCATCGCTAGCTGCAGCAGGCTTACCAAAATATCCAATTTTACATGAAGTTATCTGAAAAAGCAGAAGGGTCAGTGAAGTTTCGAGGTGGAAAAGAGAAAACTTGCCTGATCATTGTCGTAAGCAAACTCCAGGACAACATCAGCATTTTTCATAGTGGAAACACCTTGTTGTGAAGTGAGAACGCACCTAAGCGGCAATGAGTATAGTAAAAAAGAAAAAAAAAATAAAAGGAGAAAGAGACAACACAAAAGGCTGAAAAAGGAAAACATACTCCAAACTATCGGAGAGTTGTCTCAGTTGAACCGGAAGCTCAGCGTTTTTGTCGACTGGAAATTCCAGGTTGTTTACATGAAGTGAGAAAACTACATAGGAGAAAACGTGTAGCTTCGAAAACGAAACGGACTGCCATGTTAACTTCAGTAACAAAGCCTACAGATGTTGTAACAATGGTTTACTCTAGTGGTTAAGGCGAAGAAAAGAACGACGCGTACGCTGAAAAGGTCGTGAGCTTTACCATGAAGGAACATCCAAACTAGTACTATGATGGAGAGCATTTTCAAGGTTTGAAATTCTTTAATTGTTGAAGTACGCGAGATGAGACGAGACTATTTAAAACAGGAAGATTAAATACTATCGGCCATACACCAGTAATATAAAGGATAAAGCTCTCGGCGTTGATCAATGCCTGAGGGATGCGCTACGCATCCAACTTCATTCGCTGGAGGTGATTGGATGTATATCTGGCCTTTACAATGATTCGAGAGGCCTACAGATGTATCGTGCCAGTGCTGTTATTCTCTAGGACAAGTATGGTATAGATTTGGCAACCCCAGAAGTATGAAGGGCATGGTGAGCCTTGGGCGCGGGAATCGATCCCATGTGTATTACAAAGCGTCTCCGACCACTACGCTACACGTGCCCTTTACCAGTCATACATGGCCAATACAGTCCATTTGTCAAACATTTAGTTTGGCGGAACTTTTCAACTGAATTCAGCGAAATCCAGATGCCCAATGAAATCCGCCACCTCTGCAAAGTGGATTGTTTGCCATGTTTTAGCTAGGCTTCTTCTTCGACTACTTCCATTCATAACCATGGTTCACTCTTCCCGAATAGATACATTTATTTCATTCCGAATTCGGATGACCGTAAACAGAGGTGAACTAGCCACCTTAGATAACTACGACGGCTTGATAGGATAATCGACATCAGTAAAATTCGGACCATGAAATCACCATCAGTAAAACCAACCCGGCAAGTTCCTCCTGATTGTAGAAATAGCATGAAGCAAATCGATTCGTCCTTCAGTGTCAAAGACGAATCGCTTTTCCTAAAAATCCGAAAGTTTTGTAAAATTGGTCGTAAGGAGATTAGGAATCTAACTTCTAAAAGTTTCGCTAGAATCTAACCATACGACTGCATAAAATTGCTTGAACAGTTTTACTACAATACATCACCAAACATTATGGATCTCATAAATCGTCTTGTGGGAAAGCCTCTGCACCGAAATTTGGAAAAGCAGATTAAGTGGACCATATAACTAGGTATATAAAGGGCCAACCATTAAGTTCCGTCGAAGAGCCTGTTGAAAGCCATCCCAGGACAACTTTGAGGCTGTCTGTCGTATCTTCTCAATCTTGATCTCAGCGTCAATTTTATCCAGATCGAAACCGTCCTCGACCTCATTCGCCACGACCATGGTGACGTTACCGCCACACCTGTGCAGGAGGTAAATCTGGCTACCTAAAGTATTTACTCACAAGTTACTCTTAAACAATTATCACAACGCTCCAGCATTCCATATAAAAGAAGCGGTCAAGCATTTATGTCAAAATCAGATGGGAGGTTACGAGGAACGAGGCGGGGCTAAAAAAATCAATAAGGCATACTTTTCAGTGACAAGTTAACATTTACTAGGTCGTGCAGAGTAATACTAGTATAAAAGTACACAGACGAACATTTTATATAATATGATGCACATATGGCTGAAGGGAAGTTTACGTGCCTTTACCTTCAAGGAAAACCTCAAAAACCGACCGCTGTCGCAGCCCACACAGTGGTCAGCATGAGAGCACGTTATTTTAAAGGAGTGCCTTACCGATAGACCTGTGGCCTTTACTCTTTAGCGACACTAAGTTCGATCTCATGACCGTTTTCGTTAGTGAAAAAGCTCGGTCTAGTGGGAATACAAATCGGTAAGTTATTCCATAGTGGGCGCGCGTAGCGCAGTTGTCAGAGGCGCCTTGCAATACATTGGGATCGAATACGCGCCCCAGGCTCACCAAGTCCTCCATTCCTCTGGGGTTGATAAATTGGTAGCAAACATGCCTGAGAAGATAGCAACACTGGTTCGATAAATCAGTTGGCTATCGCAAGTGAATGTATAGACTAGATATGCATTCAATGAGCTCTAACGATGCTTGGTGAAGTTGGATGCATGGCGCATCCCTTAGGTCTTGATCAACACCGACGGTTTTATCCTTTCATGCTTTAGGTACTGCTATCCAACTACTTTCGGTCATGGGTGGAACACCTGTACGAGTTGATGTTGTCAAGGTGTGTGCAACTCTTAATTAAATGCGTTTCTGATTCCTTTTTCGATTTCATATGTATTGAATAACTGAAAATTTGCGAAAGCAGCTACAGCAGTTTGAACGGTGTTGTGCAAGCGTTTTTGACATGTAAGGACATGCGGGTTCGTTCCCCGTTTTACCGTTGGAACCCCACCAACGCTTTGGATAGGATCAACTCGTAAGGAATTCGAGTTAGTGAACTGTAAAACTCTGATTTGTCCATCTTCCATAGCTCCTAAGCTATACCTTCACTAGCACACTGATTTCAATCTATGGATCATAAAGTAATCGGCTGGTTTCCTTACATTTGATCTGCACGACAACTCTATCCTTTATTCTTTGCCTCATGTGTCTAGCCGTAATAAGGCGAAATACGGTCTCTACTATTGTAGTTCGGAGTAAATACAACGATTAGTGCTTGTCAGGCCAATTTCGGCTCAGGTTGAGGGCCACACTACTTAGTCAACGCATTCTTTTAACAGTAATGCGTGTTGCTTTACGCACCACCGTACTCCGGACCACACTACCCACAAAGAGTGGTATCTTCGCCAATATTTTCTGTAGTAGGTCCTAGATCGAAAATGAAAAATGGTGACGATCGAAAACTACAAAAGTGCACAAAAAAGCTAGAAGATTACAAAAATCATTAGTTCTTAACGCACAACCTTTTTCAGAGTTAGGATCTCTACAGAATCACAGCAAGCGATTCGCTTCGAAACATTCCTCAGAGTTTACTAAAGCTGGAACTACAATAACACAGTGATGCTGAGATATTTGCAAAACTCCGGACCGCAGGTGTCTATGGTGGGGAACGAACGTGCTATTGTCCTTTCCGAGGAGTAACGTGTTCATCACCACACCATGTGGCTCCTTCGTTTCGCCTATCTCTCAGCTAGTTGTATCGATCTCTGCCACCAGCAATCACCCGTCAGCAGGATTGATCTGTTTTGCAAAGATAATAGCGCGTTCGTTCCTCACCGCAAATACCAGCGGTCCGGACTTTTGCAAACATCTCAGCATCACTGTGGTTGTTTCACAGATAATGCCTTGCCGTGAAAACTAGTTGAAAGGCAGTAAATAAAAACTTCAACTACAATAACAGTTATGACTGCTACTTGGAATGGCAAGGAAACACTACGCATTCGCCGTGAAACTGTATTGTTTGTGGGGATCGATAGAACTAGCTGAGAGACGTGCAAAACGAAGGACCCACATGGTGTGGTGGTGAACGCGTTACTCCCCGAAAAGGACAATAGCGCGTTCGTGCCCCATCACAGACACCTGCGGTCCAGAGTTTTGCAAATATCTCAGCAACGTTGTGGTTGTATTTCGCTAAGTACAGTATCACAGTGTCTCTCTTTCTATCACATTTTTTATTCACAAGTAGGAAACAAAGGAGCGACTAGTTGCTGCTTCGTAAAGGATAATATGACAAAGTTCTCGCCGTTGATCATTCCCTTAGGGATACAGCATGCATTCTACTTCATTGAGCATCGTTTGAAGATGATTGAATGCATATCTAGCCTTTACAGTGACTCGCGGTGGCCTACCGATGTATCGAGTCAATGTTGCTATTCGCTCAGAGAAGTCCGGTACCAATCTGCCGACCTCTGAATGATTGAAGGCTTGATGAGCCATGAGCGCTGTGATCGATTCCACGTGTGTGTTGAAGGGCGCCTCCGACCACTGCGCTGCAGGCGCTCTTTACTGCTTCATAGAGTCTAGTTATCAAGGTAACGGTTTGAATATTTGGTAAAGGTTGGAAGTTCTTTTTTGAGTTTGGAAAAGATGATGGCTTGGTGTCATAATTTATTTGGCCTGTGATCGCTCATAACTCTCAGATGAAGCATCAAAAATCCGAATTTCTGCGTCGATGTTGTAGTTTGAAGAGAAGCTACGAGACTGATGTGATTTTCCACATGATAAATGAATAACAATGCACAAGTTTGTAGTAATCTTACTTAAACTGATTAGGATTATTTTACCAGTTTTGTTTCAAACAACTATACGAATCCTAACACTTATCACACTCGATTCGTTTTTTGGTATCCATCATCCACAAAGGTCTTCCAACTTTTACGTGTGCCTTCGGCTGCTACTTGAGGATTTCCACTTCATGTTGAATGTCGTAGAATGCTGGTCGAGTAGATACTTCCTGAATTCTTGAGAAAGCTGGGCTGGAGCGTTCCCAATTCGATTTTGGGGAGTGATTGTTTCCCGAACAAATCCGGTGCCAATTCCACTACCCTTGGGGGCGAGAGGCTTGGTGAACCTGGTGTGGTATCGAACCAAAACCGTTCTCGTGATATTCGGCACCACTACCACTGCGCAATCCGCCCCTTAATTGGGATTTGACTTGTTACATCGTCATTGCATGGTTGGTTAGCTCAAAGCAGGATTCGACGTTGCCACAAGAATAGCAGTGATTCTGTTTGGAAGAGCCCGAGTCACAAGGCAACAAGCCTTCCTCATATCCACAGAGGTCGACAAAAACCTATGGTGATGATCTTAAAACGCCTTTGCACAGCTATACTGTGTTAGTTGGTACAGTGGAACATAGATTTTCGAGTGTGTACTTGACGCAGAATAATTACTAGCTCGAAGAGGAATGCGCCCGACTTTGTACGAGTTTGCTACGCAGGACTTTTTTGTTGTTGCCAGAGAGCATAATCTTATCCTTTCGTTATAATCGTTTATAAAAAATAGTAACTATACAACATTAACAGTCTGACGCTGTGTGTGCGAACGGTCCGTGCGTAAGTGAGCAAATCACGAGCAAAACACTTGATCGAAACTGGTCTAAACATCCTCCGGATGACTATTATTTCTTTTTATATTCTTTTCTGTAATGAGCAGAGTTTGAGATAAGAAGTCACAGACAACGCTCTGGAGGAGATTCTAGAATGCTTCTCAGTTAGTAAAATCTGATAGGGCTGGTTGCACACAATTTTATTGAAGGATTTATAAAGCTTTTACAGAAAATGCATGCCACAGTGATGCAGTAGCCTATGGAAAAAGCAGATTGGAACGGCAAACGCCGAAAATGTCTGCAGGTGGCAGCTGCTTCTTCAGTGTTCGAACTAAGGAAAAGGACAGTTGCTAAGAAGAAGCTACAGAATTTCTTTCCAGCCAGCTGCGAGACAGGTGCATGAGATGATTGCTCAGAAAGAATTTGTGCAGAATGTGCATGGTTAGATGTAAGATGATTACAAATAAACCGTTAATATGGGAAACATATGAAAATATAGAAAGTAGGAACCATTCGAGAAGAATTTCTCTATCTACTGGCTCTTCGGAGAAAATCACTTCGACCACCATTGAAGTAATCAATGTAGGTAGGTGAGATTGGCAGAAAAACCGACATCGAAACCTATCCGAACTCCAACATCTACATGGGCGAACGGAAATAAGCCAAAGGAACAATACAGAGGGGCACGTTGTCTCTCTTTGTTTTTTAACCCCTGATCAAAAGTATTTCTTATTACAGCTACACTAAGCATCATTTTAGAACGATAAATGACAATATGTTAAAACAAGGCAAGCAGGAATTTTTTTAAACGACGTCATTTTTCGAAAGCATTTATTTCGAAAGATAGTCCGCTTGGTTCATTTTTACTACAATGTCATAGATACTCAATTAGTAATTCCCATTGCCGACTTTCTATTAACCGGGCATTGATCAGATAATTCCTTTTATTCTTGTTGAGCAAACGCGAAGTGTTATTATATTGTTTTTTCAAGAACAAGCTGACGTTGCGGCGGATTTCGCCTCCCTCAAAACTTGGAAAGGTCAAGTTGACCACAATCTGCCCAGCTAAACGCTTCCATAACCAAGTAGAGAAAATGCCAAAACAAGATCTCAATCACATTGAACACAGAATAGCTTCTTCGCACAATCACGGCTTTCTATGGGCCTTCTACTGAATATGCCGCGTGGAGACCAACCGCACAGAGTTCACATGGAAGCATAATTTACCTTTCACATCAAAACAACAGTCTAGCTCCACTTACTTCGTCTGAGGTGAAGGGTCAAACGGGTCATTATTGTCGCCAGAATAATCATTTGGGGGCTTGTTCTTTACACTTATCCCGAGGAGCTACAGTTTAGCAGCCATTGAAATGACCGTTTACCGTGCCAGTTTCGTTTGAAGTTTTTTTCACGCCTTTTTAATTTTTTTTCCAGTTTTTTTTAGGCTACCTTCATTGTTGCACATGGATTATCGTAGTGTGTTAACCTCTCAGCTTAGGTATGCAGAGTGAACCAGCCGTGACAATAATGTTCACTTCTGGCTGTTTGCCTCCGATTTCTCCACATATTTAGTGCGGTTTCCCAGCATTTGTGTCTGTCAGATAGTGATCAGTAGCTACTTGCAGCTTTTATGGTCTCTCATCACCTTAAGCGATGATAATCATCCTCCACTTCACGTCCATCCCACATTTCAGGTTTAACATGGGATACGATTAAGTTGTAATTATTTCGATGATGGCCTAATTTTCAATTCAGCATGTGCTTAAATTATTGAGCTTACGTGAGATTAATTATTTGGAATATTTTTGACTGCTTATTTTGTCATTACGTCCTCGGGCAAGCTTAATAATTTAAACACATATTCACTAGTCATATCGAGGTTAAAGGAAAGTCGGTTTTTGAAATATTATCAATTTAACAACAATGATGCCGAGATATTTGCAAAACCCCTAACCGCAGGCGTCTGCAATGGGGAACAAACGCACTATTACCCTTCCGGGGGCTAACGCGTCCACCATCACACCATACAGGCCTTTCGTTTCGCCTCTCTCTCAGCTAGTTCTATCGGTCTATGCCATCAGCAATCACCGTAAACGGAATTGATCTGAGGAGCACAAATCGGCAATGAGCTCAGTTAAGCTGAGGTTCTAGTCGAAATCACAAGGTTAACTTTTTATTTGTTGTCTATTACAATGACCCGATCCGCATGGTGCGGTGATGAACGCGTTAGCCCCCTAGAGCGTAATACCGTGTTCGACCCTCCCCCCCAAGACCTGCGGTCCGGACTTCTGGACTTTTGCAAATATCTCAGCATCACAATGTTTTTACCTTTTATTTTCTGCATGGGCTCCCCAGATCAATTCCGTTCACAGATGATTGCTGATGGCACTGATCTATAGAACTGGCTGAGAGACAGGCGAGACGAAGGACCCGCATGGGCTAGTGGTTAACGCGTTAGGCCCCGGAGGAGTTTTGCAAGTATCTCAGCAGCGTTGTGACTCTACCTCAGCATCATTGTGGTTGAGTCACACATAATACCCTACCGTGAAAAATTGCAATAGGCAGCAACATAGAAGTTGACATTGTCAATTTTACCGCTTTTTTGTTTACTGCCTACTCTTTTTAATGGCAGGGTATATTGCGAAATATAACTTTAATGAAGCTGAGATATTTGCAAAACTCTGGACCGCAGGTGTCTATGGTGGGGAACGAACGCGCTATTGTCCTTTCCGGGGAGTAACGCGCTCACCACCACACCATGCGGGTTCTTCGTTTCGCCTGTCTCTCAGCTAGTTCTATCGATCTTTTTGCCATCAGCAATCACCCAACTGCGGGATTGGTCTGGGGAGCACCAATCGGCAATAAATCCAGTTAAGCTGAGGCCCCAGTTATAATCATAATCTTAACCGTTTTTTGTTTACTGTTACCCGGAAAGGACAATAGCGCGTTCGTTCCCCACCATAGACACCTGCGGTCCAGAGTTTTGCAAATATCTCAGCTTCATTAAAGTTATATTGTCAATTTACTATCTATTAAGAGAGATCCACGTTATTTGTGTATGGGTTAGGGGAAATACTGCACAATTAGCAAGAGTTCCATTTCCACTTCTGTGAAAGAGCGCATATTTCTCTAACAAAGCCATTTTATGCGTTATTACTTTAAAATTTTTGTTATTGGCAACGCTTTTGCCAAGTGAGAAAAATTGTCATCTGAAGTTATTTTTGTTGTTTACGAAAACAGTCTCGCCATCACTCATTATCAGAAACGGGTTATTGTTCACTAAAAGGTGGTCGTGTCGAGGTCGTCGACGGCATCGTCGCCCAGCCCTTCTAGCTTTCATTTTTAAGAACATCGTTTCATGAATTCTCGAATTTTTCACTTTCTTAAACTATTTTCACTCCAAAATTAGTTCCCTAAGGCTGCAAAACATTTTTTGAGCTCTGTGAAGCCCTAGGATACCTTCGGTGATTAAACTGTTACATACATTGGTATTTTATCAATTGAATACATCAATATCTAACGATTTTACTTCACTCAGGTAAGATAACCATAAAAAATCGGCAGAACAACTCGGAATGCAAGTTTTGTTGGTGTAGAAAGTTAGGTAGAGGATTACCGTATAATCACACGGTTCAAACCTATGAGTGCAATGATTAGTTGTTTCAAATCTAGGCACAAATGTACAGATTTGCTTGGAAACTGTGCTTATTGATCCATTTAAAATTATAAGTACAAGGTGATAATGATGTAATAATAGTGACAAGTGTGAATATTTTAGAAGTTGTACCTAATCTTCTCAGTGTTGTTTCGTTCCAGAATTTCTATAGCTTCCTACTGATTTGAATTTTATGTGCTTGAGATTATCTGATTCCGCTTATCAGTTCACTAACCGAATACGGCGTGATTTTCTGAACGAAAGAGAAAATGTTACACCCATTTCGCTTTACAGCCAGCTTAGCTACTAAGAGCCATATGCAGCTTACGAAATAGAAAAAATTCGAACGCATCAAAAAGCAAGTGCTATTCTTAGCACTTTAAAATTTTTCACAGATTACTGATATTTCATTACTTTTCATAGTCTTCCATCCGTTTCTCCACTAACTACTTAGTGTTTTTTTTTGCTCTTGGTAATGATCATCGTTGAAACCACAAAATAGAGTAGCCAATCGAATGAAAATTCCAGTTTTAAAAAAACGAATAATGTCATGCAATCGTGGCGATATGAGTCATATGTTACTCATACGTTGTTGAAAATCTCAACATACTTACTTGGATACTTGGACGGTCCGTCTTCACGAGTTGTGCGGACCCCAGCACATATGCCATTCGTTCCTTTCTCTCGCAATCGTGGTCCATGGTGGTGGCCTTGTTCGAGCATGGTATCGCTTGCGAGTCTCATACCGTGATCTGTAAAACAACTGCAGTTGCGAGTACAGCTGATTAACTTTGTTTACGAACACGTCCGCCCAACGTGTAGGTGGTCGCCCAAGGGGACGTTTGCATTCTCTTGGAGTCCACTCTACTGTTCTTTTTGTCCATCTGTCGTCTGTTCTTCTCATTATGTGACCGGCCCTTCTATGTTTCGCTCTCAATGTATATTCTCCTGGATCTCGAAGATTTGACAGATTTCGAAGGTCAGAACTTCGCATTCCGGCTAGATATTGAGAGTGTCGGTTATGTCTTAGAAGACATCGCTCAAGCGCTCTGTGAGTGGTGAGAAGAATTCTTGACGTTGATGAAGTATCAACCCACGTCTCTGCACCATAACAGAGCGCTGGGAGGACCGTAGAATCGAAGCTGTTTCCTTTCTCTGCTGCTTCCAGTAGTTTATTCTGCTTGTACCGCTGTAGATCTTCCTGCATAGCTCTCCTGTAGCTGGCATTTATTACTAGCTGCGCTAGGCGTCTTGTAGTGGGATCAAGCTTCAGTTTCCTTCTGTTTTCGAGCAACTCCTTAGTAGTGGTGGAGATGCGGTCCGATCTTCTAGTCTGAGGAACTGAAGCGGATTCGGCACAGCTTTTCAGTCCTTCGACAAGCATCTTGTAGTCTTCGGTCGGGTCTTCTTTAATCTGCCAGTCACGTTTGGATAGGACTTCGTTCAGAGTGTTCTCGTCATATACAGCTAGATTTTTTCCCCGTGGTTGATGAAGAGAAGAGTTCTTTTCCAGCTTGCGGCTGAATCGAATCTTCGCGCGAAGAAGGCGGTGATCAGAACCAGTACAGAATGACGGGACTACCGATGTGTCAAGTAGGCACCATCTTCTGTTTGTCAGAATATGGTCGATCTCCGCATGAGTCATACCGTTAGGAGATTCCCATATCCAGCGGCGGCTTTCTTTCTTCTTGATCTTTCAATCTCAACATATAGGGAACTTTATTGATCAAAACAAAAATCACAGGAATTCACAGATCTCTAACAAAAAGTTGGAGCTTTTCCCATTCTATAAAAGTAAAAATCTGTCTTTCTAGTGCTGATAAGAGCTTCTCTTCATCGATTCTTAATTTTTTTCCTCACGGAGGCTCGTATATTGTAAATGGAGCTATTGTGCAAGCGGTATTTCGTTTAGACCTATGATGGTGTCTTTGAATTCATTATCAATGTTTGTATCGACAGCTCATCTCATTAAAAAAATGTCTAAAGTTAAGTGTCTAAAGAGTATAGAACTTTTTTCCTCACTCTTCTTTAGAAATTGGTTTCTAAACACTCAAAAAGCGCAATTCTGAAAAACATAGGTTAGTAGGAGAAAAGCGTATTCTATTCATATAGAAGTATCTAGTTTCTCCTAAACACTATTTATCATGGTGAAATCGGCGGTTGTAAGAAAAGTCAACATTGCTGAGGTTACATTAAGCATTCCTCCCAACAGTTTACTGCCTCATCGTGGCTGAGGGGTGTTCCTAGGTGTCGCGCTGCAATGTAAAGCGGAGGGATTCATTCCCCAGCAGGGCCTCCCGAGCTGAGAAGAAGTCTAGCGTTTCCACCAGGAAGCCTAGCAAAGAGTAAACCAATAATCCACCACCGTCCTGGTATCAAATTAGTCGCGTTGTGGTAAATCTCTCTCAGACCCATAATGGTGACCACTGCTTGTGGTGGTGACGACTTCGGCAGACTTTGACCTGGCTGAGCTCGGGACACCAAAAAATCGCAGTGCCTAAACGAGCAAAACTTCGAAAAAGTGGAAATTGTGGTGGGTTCCGTACAACCAGTCAAGACGGACCATCCAAGTATCTACGCAAGTATGTTAAGCATTGCCTAAATCCTGAAACATCCATTGGAGAAGAAGTGTTTTTATATTAATCATTAATCACAATCTTACCTGTTTTATTTACTGCCTACTATTTGTCTTGACTGTTTACTGAGAGAAAGGCGAAACGAAAAACCTGCATGGTGTGGTGGTGAGCGCGTTACTCCCCGGAAAGGACAATAGCGCGTTCGTTCCCCACCATAGACACCTGCGGTCCAGAGTTTTGCAAATATCTCAGCATCGTTGTAGTTAATCATTAATATTTTGCCCTCGTTCTTCCACATTTTAACCTAACATTATCTTTACTAGCACTGAAAGAAATACGGCTCTGAAAAGAACGATCATCACAATCTTAGGGCTCTCATGTGACCATGACGGGCTCTTCAACCCTTAACATTTGTTTCTAGAAACTGAGCTCTTTTTAAGGATCACTATTCAAAGGCTCAGATTCGGGATACGGCTTTTTTCATTGATCACCCTTGCTTTTCTTTTAAGATTTCAGTTGTATAACGCGAATGGTTGCTGTGTTGGTGCTTGTGCTCTTGTTGGCGACGACAGCCGCTTTGCCGACGCCACAGATGTGCGCGAAATTCGCGAAATTCGTCGCCCGATGGAATCCGATACCGGAGACGTTGCTGGATTGGTCGAAGGACAACTGCGACAAAATTCAGTCTCGGCCTAGTGAAATGACATGCAGCGACATACAGCGAGTAAGAAGAGTTGGTTACGATGATACAGATTCGGATTTAAACTCTACAACGACTGATCACAAATAGAATCCGTTTTAAACTTGTTAATGTTTGTCTGTGGCTAACGAAGCGCACTCCTTATTGCTCTCCTTATTCTCTCGCAGTCAGTAAACGTCTACCAGACGACTCTAGAGAAACTCCTTTCCATCTACAAAGCTGACGGCTATTATCGAAAAAGACCTTTAAAATGCTCATCTATCACGGAATTCCAAGGATAATTTGACGAGTATTCAACGATATTTATGAAGAGAACAAAACGTCAAAGTTGCAGGCGTACCCAAGTGCAAATCCGACTACCTTCATGGATAACCACCCGAGTGCAAAACAAAGGATGGAATGAGGAAAGTGCCAGGAACCGCACAATATGTTAACGCCGGTTGTTTATAAATGAAGATTCAAACCAGAAAATTGGACAGTTGGAGAACCTCCGACTGTACCACTTCCTACGTCTATAATCGTAAAGTGATTCAAGTCGTAACAACGAAAGCTTCCATTGCTGTGGCGCAGCAGAATTATGAACTGACTTAAACTCTCGCGGGAAACTAACCATGTCCGCATAAGATGCCTCGCTTTCAATGTTTTTCACCAGAGTAGATGCAGTTGATGTAAGCGATCGCAGCTGTGGATTAACTCGTTGCTGCAGAAATGAGGAACCCAGTCCCGCAAACCAGGTCCTAGAGTTAGAAGACGATTATTTCAGTCACAATTTGCATTTAAACGGTATCCTTGCCGCCATGTAAGATCGGAATACAATTCATTTATTACATGACCCCGTTACCACTTATATTACATCTCACTGCTTCTTACACCCGATTCATTTCTTCGCCCTTCATAGTGGTCCTCGAACATTTCGAATTTTGTTTCAGCCGCTGTTTGATGATTTCACTTCCTTTGTGAAGAGCATAGGATACTCGTCGAGTTGACTCTTCCAGCAATCTTGGAGATAGTCGGGCTAAGGCATTCTCACGTCAATTGGAGTAGAGCGCTGGGGAATGGGTACCACTGAACTACGCTGACACTCTTCGATTGATTGTTTTCCTGGTGTTCATTAGAAATCTGGTGAGATCCGGCAGCTAACAACTCTTCTCCATTGACTTTCGTTTAAGCGGATGAGCGGCCGATTTCTGAGATTTTCGCTTTCATGGCAATTTCTACAAAGTTCAGAAGTTCGAATCCTCCGTCTCATTTGCTTGATACGATAACATATTTCCAGTCTCATCCTAACTGAACGTTCGGTAAACCCGAGTAGTCTTTCATCTTGCTTACATAGTAACTAGGTTTTTCATGCATAGATTAAAGTAAGAAGAACCGTATAGTTGAAAAGGTAAAACGGTCATCGCGTTGATTTCTGGACCCAGATAAAAAAAATCCGTTTTTCTTTACATCGTTTCCGAAAGATTTTATTGAGGGCTTTCCTTACCACAAGCGTTATCAAAATCGATCAGCTTTCGTTCTGCCTGATTTTGACAATGCCGGCGTTATGAGACCTATGTCATCAACAAAGCAAAGATGATATGATTGCCGACCATCGATTTTCGCTCTCATGTTATCCCGTTCTAGTTTTCATATGGCATTCTAAAGGATGGTTGTAAATAATTTTGCGAGATGGTGTCGCCATGTCCCACCCTTCTTTCTGTGTCGATGTTTACGTTGTTATAGAATGGTGATGTTTTGGCTACAAATTTTTGTATGGCTCATGAGTTATCCTAACATATTTAATTGCGACACTCTGTCTAAAGCTTCAGTAACTGTTTCTGTCTGAAATGAGTCTAAGGCTTCAAGCCGATGAAAATGAAAAAGGGAGGTCTTTTTTTTTTTGCGATACTTAAATATTATCATGTGAATTGATCTACTGTGCCTAATCTTTTTGAAACACTGCTTGCTTCCATAACTTTCCTTCGTTCAGTGCTTCGTCGCTCCCGTTAATGGTGTCTTAAGTGAAGAATTTATATACGACGAATCGCAAATAGATCTAGATTGGGTGGTAATTGCGTCCCTCGTGCGCAACAAAACGGTCTTGTTGGCTTTGCATTGATTGAGAAACCTTATACTTGAACAGATGTTGAGGAGAGCCGAGCCAATACTTTTATGAAAACTGGCGGAAGGTCCTTCAGGTGTTCAGTTTTTACCCTGTCCGAACCTGGAGCTATTCGATTTTTCACCGACGAAATGAATGGCATGTCGGATTTTGGAAGGGAGAACCGGTGATACAACATATCAATCCTCTTTTATTTCATATGACGCAAAGTGGAAGTAGCTATCGAAGAGATCTGAGTAGTATTCGTGAATGATTTTTTCCATTGCCTTTTTGGACGCTGTAACTGTTCCGTATGAACGTCGGAGTGCAATCATCTTGATCTTGTAATTGGCGAAGCATTGTTCTGCAAGTTCGGACGTGAGCTGGCAGTTGCATGCAGCCCTAGCGATTCCGCGCTGGCGTGTCAGCTCGAGTTTTTCTGGCGACAAATGCCTCCAGGTGATTTTCGAATTTCCAGCTTTCATAGCTCTAACTTGAAAATGTTAAATGAACTGATCATATACCTCGTCGATGTTATCGAGAGTGGTATTTTCTCAGCGGCTGACTAATTGGATAAATTCCAGTTAATGGTGGTTTTCGGGCTTCCTTTTTTGAATTTAGCGGCCTTTCCTCCTTCCAGTGATAAATAAACGAAAAAGTCGTTGGTTTGATTTCGTGTAGAATCTTGGAGCAACAGTGACATCGATTAGATAAAACCTTCTATTTATTATGATCCACGGATCTCCCTAATACGAGGGATCTCGAGCCGGTTAGTCGCGAGGCTACGTGGCGCGTCCCCAGGTGGCGGATAGGGGGTTAATCGCGGACCAAAAGCGACCTTTGCTTCCCTGAGACGCAGGTGGATCCAGGTGACGGACTCCCTGTTTCTGCTGCGCCGATTTGGCACATACTTTCTGTATTTGCTAGGCGTGTTCATGCATGCGTGTGTGGGTGCGTTCTCGCTTTATGCGGATTGTATTCTACGAGCCAATTCGACCAAAAGCCTGCAATCAAGTGACAGGGAAGTATATGGGGGCGGTTAGGAGCCGCCTCCAACAAATAAGCTCTATGTTCACTCTGGGAGAGCTTGGCAAGCTACCCGTGAGTATAACCAGCACTCACGTTCAGAGCCCAGCAATCTATTCGTGGGTATCAAATATGCTAAACACAGTTAAAAAAAAAAAAAACGGGCCTCATTCCCCTGACCCCGAAAGAGCCCCAATTTCGCAGCGTTGGGTAGGGCGAGTACGGAGAGGCTGCTAAAATCTCAGGGCCAGTGGAAGCTGCCTGGATTAAAAACTATGGTGACGATCTGTACCTACAATGCACGTACACTTGCATCCGAGCCCTCGATAGAAGACTTGCTCTTGCAAGCAAGAATGATAAGGTACGACGTCATTAGCCTGGCCGAGACGAGACGATGCCACCCATTCAACGCTGTCTATGACACTGGAGAAGAACTGTTCCTCGGAACATGGGAGAGTAGAAGCGTAGGCGGTGTCGGCGTTCTCGTCAACAAGAGTTTGTCCATGAACATCGATTCATTCGAACAGCTTACAACCCGAATCGGACGTTTACGATTAAAGACATGTGGATCGAAACTGACTTTGACAATCTTTGTTGTTTACGCGCCAACATCAAACTATGACGAAGAAGAAGTTGAAGCGTTCTACATGGACTTGGAGAGGTTCTACAGAGAAGACCATACATTCTTCAAGGTCATCATTGGTGATTTCAATGCCAAGATCGGACCAAGAAGATCGTCTGAAGAGCGTCGCATTGGGACCCACGGAGTAGAATGGAACGAACAGGGTGAGTAGTTTTGTGAGTTTATCATGGCGACCAAGACCATCCATGGTAACTCGCGATACCAGAAGCCTCACCGTCAACGATGGACATGGGAATGTCCCGGTGGAGAGTACCACAACGAAATAGGCCACATTATAGTAAATAGAAGCTTTTGACTAACCGATGTCGCTGTTGTTCCAAAATTTTACCCGGGATCGGACCACCGTCTCCTTCGAGCAAGATTTTATTTCTCGCGGAAACGAGAAAAAGCCGCTGTATTCAAACACCGAAGTCCCAGCACCACCACCAACTGGGACTTATTCAACTCATTAGTCGGCTGTTGGGTAGATGCCGTCGTCGACAACATCGACGAGTTATACGATCGGCTCATTGAACATCTTCACGTTAACGCCATGAGAGCTTATAGTTCGAAGGTCACCAAGAGACGTCTGTCTCCAGAAAATCTCGAGCTAATACGCCAGCGGGGACACGCACGAGCTGCAGGCAACCGCGAACTCGGCAGTATCGCCTTCTTCGGAGTCTGGAAGGGTATGCGCTGATATACAATTTATTAGGCCAAACACTTCAAAAACACTTCCAGTAAGACGAAAAACTTCGTGGCAATTAAATGACCAACGGCCTCTCGAAAAACTCACCGCTTTTTTACATGACTTCCAATGAGGAAGGTTAGAACAGCTGATTATAGTCGCATATGGTTGATGACTGCTCCACTCCACATCAGAAATTGATATATGGATACGGGGCCAGACAACAATCTTGCGATTGCTGAACAAGAAAACTACGCATTCATAAGGGATGGGATCCGAAGCTCCGACCTACGTCAACTATCGAGAATCAAAGATGCCGTTTTATACGCCAAACAGTCGAAGATAAGGTGGGCCGGACACGTAATGCGTATGAGTGATAACCGATGGACAAGCGCCGTTAGTGGCTGGATTCCTCGGGATGTCAAACGTACTGCAGGAAGCCCGCCGACCCGATGGTCAGAGTTGTTCACGAAAAGCCTGGAAGAAAGATATGATGCTCGACGAGTCCCTTAAGCGAGGAGAACCCACTGGGCTACTCTTGCCAGTGACCGCCTCCCGCTTACACCCAATCATTTAGCTGCAGTCTTTTAGTCCAGTCGACTCTTTGAATACAATCTGCATAAGCGAGAACACACTAACGCACGCATGCATGGACATGAAAGGACTACGTAAACATAGAAGCCGTGTTCCAAATTGGTGCCAGAGAAATGCGAAGTCTATTTCTTGGATATATCTGTATCTTAAAGAAATACAAGATGGCTTTCTACATGCGCTTAGCCACTATCCGCCAATTGTGGCCGCGCCACGTGTTGTCGCAACCAGCTGGCTGGGATGCCCTAATGTGGGGTAAAAATGATGTAGGAGTGCGTGGATATTTATATACCAACAAAACATTAATCGTTATCTTTTAATCAAAGATTTATGTTCCAGTTTATTGCCGATTGCAATTACGGTGGTGGTGGACCAGTTGGAGGTGGGCAAGAGCTAGCACCAGCGGCTCACGAAAGCCTGGAAGGTCATTATCAAGTCAGTTCTATTCTGTCATTATTCAAGAAATATCTCCAAAATCAATACTTACCTATAAGTTCCGAATTCGAGTTTTCCGTTGCTTCGAAGTCGACTTCAAGAAGCTTACACTTGATCAACTATTTTTATTGCGTTTGTTACATCACAGTGACACTAAGTACTAATACACATTGCAGAATTTTCATCTATTTACTCGCATTGAAATTTCCGGGTGTCAAAAACAATATTGAGTGTATTGATCTTTTATCAAGCCTTGAAAATTTTCATAGCTTTGGTTCAAAATTTCTACTAAAACACACTATTTCCAGAGGGTGTACGGTAACTACCCGCAAGTGCTACCCAGGTACATTCACTACAACAGGGCTACGGTGACCGACTTTGGACAGTTCGGAAATTGGTCCGTATTTTGGGAATTTTCAACTGAAATTTGAAGCTATCATTGAGTTTCAAGAACACACTATTATTTCATAAGTTTCCATACTGTTTGGATTTATTATATATTTTCGTACGGAGAGATTTTCTTTTCATACCCACACTTCCAGGACGCGTGTGGCGGCTCGGAGGTGCCCTGCAACACACGTGGAATCGAACCACACGCCCATGGCTCACCAGGCCTTCCGTCCCGCCGGGGCCAGCAAATTGGTACCAGACTTGTCTGGGAGGATAGCAGCACTGGCTCGATACATCGGTAGGCCACCGCGAGTCATTGTAAACACCAAATATGCATCAACCACCTCAAAGCGATGCTAAGTGAAGTGGAATGCATGACGCATCTCTCAGGGATTCATCAACGCCGAGAGCTTTATCCTTTATGAATCACCTTACAATGGAGAACAAAGAATCCATGTGTTGGGTCACAGAAAATATGTTGTTCTATGTTGCAACTACAACCATTGTCAACAAATTGGTCATGTTTTCGCTGTCTTCGTGTTATTCAGTTAACCTCTGCTATCATTTTAGGTACTATCCGAATTATTATCCTCCAACATATCTCGGCTATTACGATGGCCGACCTGAGAGTATTGCTCAGTTAGAGAATGATTACCGCTTTGCTAAGGGAGGACATTATCTTTATAACAGGTAACGTATTAGAAGTCAGTACAGAGTTATTTTTGATGAAATATACAATTAAGAGAAGTCATACTACCTTTAAAGAACTTATGCTGCTAATCGATACTACTGTTTCTCATCTTTCTTCTTATTCTTCTTACATCCACTATTGTCTTGTTTTCAGTTTTCCTTGCAAGTTATAATAAATAAGTAGGTACAAGCTTAAAGTGGTATTTATCACTGGAAAAACGAAGTTCCATGCTTTCGCTGGCAAAGCAAGGAAACCTACGATACTGCAGTACTCTGCGGCAAACTGCCAACAATAACCCTTTTTGATGCTTCCATCTCTGCCCTAGTTGGATTCAAGACCTCGTGTTTTTGTTTCTCATCTATGGAATTGGGATGGATTACTTCACATATTTGGTCTCATTTTCAATAAATTAGAAGATAATAAGCAGTCAGGTGTTCATCGTCTTTCACGTTTTTTTGCATTCGTCTACCTGAACAACAGTTGATTGTCATCATCTCGTTTTTGTGGCGCTACCTTCACTGGCATAGCTTATCGTGTGGGTCGTAGCATTTCCTACATTCGATTCTATTCCTCGTATCTGTCATCCATAAAGTATTCGAACTTTTCCGTACGAGGCTGGCTGATCCTTAAGGTTTGTCGTCTTTTCTGAAGTTTTGGGATAGTCATGCTAGGACACTTCCACTTGAGCTAGACAGAGTGAGTTGTTGCTAGACAAGCTTGAAACTCATTTTTGTAGTTCGAGGCATGAGAGGCCTAATGAGTCCGGGGCGGTGTTTTGCCACTACTCTGATCGCGATGAGCGGTGCCAGTACCACTAGATTACCTCTCCCCGCTGAGTTATTGCAAATAATCTTTTCTTAAATCCGACACTTAGTGTGATTATCTATTCATGGACAAAATTGCTTGAGGAAGAGCACAATGAGGCAAACGTTTCAAAATATTATTTGAACGAATGGAAACAACAGCAAAAAAGTGAAAGCAAAAGAATACAAAAGTACATTACAGAGCCGATAACATCGTCAACATCGGGCTTCAGCAAACGTATTTGCCCACTTGTCTTCACGATCTCTTTTACTGTGTAAGAGCGGCTAATCCGTCACCATATCAGCACTACTACGTCGAGCGACACGCCCCCCTACGAAGGTCTCGTGCTCAAAGTCATAACTCCGATGACGAAAACCACGAATAGTAGAAGAATCTTATGATGACATCGATTCTATAGTTTATGCTTGTACATGTGAACTCCAGGTGAAAGGAAATAGTCGGATTGTTAACTGTTAAGTTCCAATCATATTTTTTGTATGGGACGATATAGTAGGGTACTGTAGTTGAAGTTTATACAAGGCAGTTGTCTTTTACCTGTTATTAAATGACTAATGTGTGTTTAATGTCAAAGCAGTGTCAAATTATTGTTTACGTATGAGGAATACTCACTGTTTAACTTGTTGTTTAAGGCTTATGAAGTGTATGGCGTCATTATTTCCACTTTAGTTGACCAAGGTGTTAATATGTCCTACCATTGACTTCAACAGTCACTGTATAACGGTGGTTCAGCTCCTTGACTAACACGTCAGTGTTCGATTTCATGGAATAACGCAATAAAGAAGACAAAGGATAAAGCTCTCGGCGTTGATCAATCCCTTAGGGATGCGTCATGCATTCGACTTCATTAAGCATCGTTTGGATGTGATTGAATGCATGCCTGACCTTTACAATAACTCGCAATGGTCTACCGATGTATCGAGCAAGTGCTGCTATCCTCCCAGACAAGTCTGGTACCAATTTGCCGACACCTGAGAATTGGAAGGTTTGATGAGCCAAGAGCATGTGGATCGATTCAACGTGTGTGTTGCAGGGCGCGTCCGACCACTGCGCCACACGCGCGAACAACAATAGAGCAACAAAATACTACCAAAACTGTTAAGCTGGCCTCTACGGTTGCATATGAGTTCACTCGATTGAGACAACAGAATGGAACTTGTTGATAAACGATTTTCCTCGAAGCTTCGTTCTGCTGACGGCACTTCTCTCTTATCTGATGTTATCTCAAATGCAATAAGAATAGTTATTTCAATGAAGCACTGAGAATGTCGGATTGCGAATAGATCGCAAGAAACTCGAGTCCATAGAGAGCGTCCGGATAAAGAAGAACGGATCATTTTCTCTTTTTGGATCAGTGACTAGAGAAATCACACCCTCTAAATATCTGGAATATTAAGTGAATAGAAATAACGATTTGGGAGAACTCAATTGATGACAAGAAACTGCACGAGCCGGGATCAGATCTCTGACGGAGGCCGCCGTACAGTAGCTTAGCGATCCTGACGCCGGTCCTGTGATCCCACTAATTTTTCACAATTTTGCATGACCCATCTCCGATTATACTGTGCTGCTTTCGGCTCTTTTTACACTCTATTCCTTCCTCTCGCATTCATCATCCACGGAAGTCTTTGAACTTTTCACGTGTGAGTTCCGCTGCTGCTTGACGGTTGTTGTCTTCTTCACGAATGTCGATGAATGTTATTCGAGTCGATTCTCCTTAGAATCTCGGGATAGCTGGGATAGAGCTTTCATGCGTGGATTTGAAAGGATTCTCTCTGTTGTTTTACGAAAAAATTCTTCCATATCTGTGCTGCGAGGAAAAAAGATGGACTTATATTCCAACCATCCTAAGAGTTCCATCTAGTAGATAGGCACACAGGCGTCGTTTTCTGAACATGATGAACCGATGAACTTAATGCCAACTTGGTTTTCATTATCCAGGAACGGCTTTCTATTAACCTCAACATTGGATTATGAATTCGTAGTTTTCTTTCTCAGCAATTCATTGGTGGAAGACAGGTGAAAAAAGCGGTGGGCTTTTCCGAGAAGCCGTAGATTACCGTGTAGATTTTCATCTTTCTGTTTGTGTTATTGAAGCGTTTGACCTAGTAACTTGTGTATTTGTGTACCCTTTTAGGCTCTGAGGAAGGCGATTCTGCCGAAACGTCAACTACGATTGTGTTGTTTGTGTGTTATTGTACGGAAGTAAACGTATGTTGTTTAACAACCTCGCGATTGCTGAGACAGAAAACGACGAATTGGTTTTCATTGCTAACATTTTTGAAGAACATCTTACCAATGAGACTCAGAAGAGTGCCACTCAACAGTTTCACACCAAAGGATCGTTATGTAATGAGAAGAGAAGATAACAGGTGAATTGAAACAATCATAAAACGGATTCGTCGTTTTCTCTCTCAGCAATCGCGAGGTTGTTAAACAGCATATGTTTACTTCCATACAATAATACACATACAACACAATCGTAGCTGACGTTTCGGCAGAATCGCCTTCTTCAGAGCCTGGAAGGGTACACTAATACGCAACTTACTAGGTCAAACACTTTAACAGCACGAACAGAAAGATGAAAATCTGAGCGATAATTATTAGCGAATTAATTCATAATTCAATGCCGAGGTTAATAGAAAGTCGATCCTGGATACTATTACATAAAACGGATCCCGACAGGTTAATACGTCATTGAGGAAAACATCAAAGTGGTTGTCCGATATGTCCGTTACACTGGAAATCCGTGTCACAGATGGAAGCAACTTCAGGATCCTAAACCGTAGCTGAAAACACACGCGATACGAGCACTTTCATGGATCATGGTTGTAAAGTGATATTCCGTGAGGATCCACTTTAGACTCCGTTCACTAGCACATTTTCTCAAAAGGGGCGGAGGCTAGAGATGAAGACGTTCCTTCTTTGATCACAATTTAAACAGCGTATACCCATTGAATTTTTGCAGTGATTTTTAACTCTGCTTGAAATTTTGTTGCATTATTGCTTTGCTTATATCCAGCCTCTTTTTTTTAAAAGTTGTTGGAAGTCTGTTTAAGCCTGGTCGTGTTTAGCAATGATGGTGGCACCGTATTGTGCACCATTCTAAGATATTCAAAGCTCTCATGTTCATCACAGAGCTAGCGACATCAACGCTTTCTTGGAAAAGCACAGTGTTGACATTGTGAAATATTTTTGCAGCTTTGTTTTTCGCAGATAATTTCATTCCTGGAAAAGTTTGTTGAATAAGATCGGCAGTGAACCAAGAACATCGAAATATTTTCTTGCATTTTGAACTTTGTCCAAGTGCGCATGCCCATCATTCCTTCCTTCTTTGTGCAACGTTTTGTGAAAGAATTTGTTTGTGGAAACGACATTTGGATCCTTTTCTCCAACCATACTTGAATAATTGCAATCCTTGAGCAAAAGTGCTGCCATATAACCTTGAGCCAGACTTTCGTTTGGGTTCTCTCGTTGTCGGTGAAATTTGATGAAAGTCTGTGCTACAATTTTCAGCCATCGATGCAGTGTGAGGACTATGAACCCTCCTGCTCAAAGTCAGAAGCTGGCAAGTTTGGTCCAAAAATGGAGTAGAAATTCAAGGTCTTTTTCCACGAACGCGGTTTTCCACTTCTCAAAATTTTTCGCTAATTAGTTTCATTAATTCATTTAAGTTTGCTCATTTCCACACTCCTTAATCCTAAAACATGGAAAACTCATGTGCAAGGCGGTAGTGACAAGAAAAGAGTTGCGGATGCAGTAAGCCTTTCTTTCGCTTCGCATCCCTCCGAGTGCTGGAAAAATTAAGTCCAGTGGCCTTTCAAGCTCAGTGAATGCACTTGGTGATGTAGAGAGCAGTTCTTTGTGGTTCATAGAGGAGTCTCCTACGGATCAATGACGGCTCACGTGGTAAGGGATTTATCGGTTCATGTGAGATCGTCTTCTTTTTATGAAAACCATTTATCTTAGTTGGATGGGACTCAGTTCACTAAGAGCTAGCCTGCAGCGAAACGGTTTTTGCAAGCATTTCCACAAATCGCAAAAGTGAAAAAGGAAAGCTGCGCTAGTTTAGTAAGTGGTTAATAATTTGCAGTAGCACTTTCTATGA
Source organism: Angiostrongylus cantonensis (assembly GCA_009735665.1). Lineage (NCBI taxonomy): Eukaryota > Metazoa > Nematoda > Chromadorea > Rhabditida > Metastrongylidae > Angiostrongylus > Angiostrongylus cantonensis. The sequence continues at coordinate 380,336 of MQTX01000073.1, forward strand.
TTCTTCAGCAAATAGCACCCAATATTCCTTTCTATATTCTTACGGTTCTAGTTACTAGTACACTCATGTCACCCCAGTGGCAACTGCATATTCATCACTGACTACAATAATAATTTATGATAAAATACCAGTTGTAACTTTTGTCCAATGATCATCCAACTCTGTGTATTTCTGTAGCTTTCGCGAGGCTCTTGCATATTAGCAAGCCACTTTCTAACAGAACTTCACACGGATAAAGTTTCTTGCCTCATCGGTGCACTTGAAAAATGCTTAGAGATAGGGAAGCACGCGACAAGTTGAGGGCAGAATTCATGTTATCTGTTCAATCTTGTGCTTGTTTTAGCTCATGTTGATTCCACGGGGATGTGTAGCTCAAGGCAAGGGTGCTTTGCAGTAAACGTGGTCGTTGTTGACTCGATCCAGTACAAGCCAAAAAGCCTAAATTTTCAGAAATCGCTAAAATGGAATCAAAGCTGTCTGTACACATAGCATTGTATTTGTCACGTAACGAATAACCAACTCTTGAAGGACGATGCTTACCATACTTTTCGATGAAGGCGAGAATTGCAAGCCAAAAAGCCTAAATTTTCAGAAATCGCTAAAATTGAATCAAAGCTGTCTGGGCGATAGAAACACTGGATTTTCACATCGGTAGGCTATTTCAGGTACAAGCCTGGTATGCCTTCAATAACTTCTGCGATGCTTGGTGAAAATAATATCACTTAAACACTAGTTAACATGGGAAGCTTTATCCTCTATCCTGTTTCGATTATTACCGTTACCAAACCATGTTGTTTGACCGTTGCGGTTGACCGAAGAAAAAACAGAGAAATCGAACTTTGACTGAATGGAGAGCAATAAAAATGAAGATCGGTTTGCGAGAATTTCTCCCGCTGTTGCTCTTATCTTTGGAGTTCCCTTTTCAAGAAAAAAAAGCAATCACTGCTGAATTTTTTATTTATCAAATTGTACGATACATACACAGGTCACAAACTTATCAACGAAAAACGAAATACAGCCGGCATTAAAATGGATTAATCTTTATGTAACAGGAAAGATCACAACCTTCGTGCAAAGAATTTTCTTAACAAAGAAATAGAAAAGACGTTAAAGTAGTTGGTTGTTATATTATATAGTTAAATAGTTATTATAGTATTATAGTTATTATATAGTTAATATTGTTATAGTTGACGTTAAATTTTGGGCGTTTACTAATGAAACTTTCAAAGTCCTTAATCACTATCGCGCGAAGAGATACTGCTCCAACCTCACTGAAATGCAAAAACGTGGTATGCGGGAGGTACGAGAGCTGATAAAAAGAATTCATTGGCAAAACGAAATGAAAAAAACAAGCCGTAAAAATAAGCAGTAAAGAGCGATTCCAGTTGTTTCCATTTAATTATGTTAGTGCTATGAAAGCATGTATCCGACAGAACATCTGCGACGTCCGGTGAAAAACCCTTGAATTGGAGCCATGCGAGGTCTCCTCAACCTAAGGCAAATTCGTCATCAGGAAAAATTATGAGTTTCTGAAACGTGGGAAGGCACCTGCAACTAAGACCACCTGCAAAATAAGCAGAAATAAGTGCTATGAACGCCATCTTTATAAAGGCAGAACAGTAGACGGCTTCGAGCGCAGCATCGTTTGGCGATCTTCTACGTGCTGGCGAGCAACACGTGTACAGTGGACTTCTAAGACACATAGCATTGTATTTGTCACGTAACGAATAACCAACTCTTGAAGGACGATGCTTACCATACTTTTCGATGAAGGCGAGAATTGGACGATCTTCTTAATTACCGTCCAGTGCAGTATATTGGATCTGCTTTGTAAAGTTTTCACGAAGAATATTCTAACGTGCATCTCGTGGAATCAGAACAGAGTCGAACACGTAACGGAAGGAATTCAACTGCGTGAATGATGCCAATAATGTTTTGCAGAACGAGCGGAAATACCATCATCCCATTGATCTAGTCTTCGTTGACTATGAGAAAGCACTCAAAGTGCGGTGGTAATCAATGCTAATCTTTTCTGACGTGGTCAGGATATGGATGCCACCTAGGTAGGGACACTTTCTGAAATATTTGCGTAACGAGGATCCAGCTTTTCCTTGGACCACTCACTGTTCCAGCAGCATGAAACAGAAAACAGATAAACACAGTATCATATAAGCTGTTCACTGCTGAAAAATGTTATTACTAATCCGAAAAGAATTATCGCAGCAAATTCCCACGACTAATTTTCTACTGACTTCGGCATTGATCGAATAATTGTTCTCTCGGTGAGCAACGACGAGGTTGTTATTCATTCTTTATTACGATGAAGCCGTCGTTTCGGCGGATTTCGCTTTCCTCAGAGCCTGGAAAAGCCGAAAAGCCAAGTTAGTTGCAATCTAGCCATCCAGATATCTCAATAACTAGGCAGAGAAATTGCTAAACCAAGATTTCAATCAGATCGAACATTGGCGAAACGGGCAGACTTTTATGTATCCGCATAAAAGAACACCTAGATGACAAACGAAAAGCAAGACAAGGCACGCCACTAGTGACGCATAGGATACAAAGGCATAACGGAGACGATTTTGATATAAAAGTCGCTATCCTCGCACGGGATCCCAAAACACCAACGCGCAAACTCCTCGAGGCTTTTTGGATAAATGCCAAAAGTCCTACTATGAATGGCGGGGCGACTCTGAGCGGCTGTTCTTCCTCGGTGGAAGACAGATGAAAAAAGCGGTGGGTTTTTTCGAGAAGCCGTAGATCTTTTAATTATCGCTCACATTTTCATCTTTCTGCTTGTGCTGTTGAAGCGTTTGACCTAGTAAGTTGTGTATTAGTGTACCTTCCAGGCTCTGAAGATGGCGATTTTGCCGAAACGTCAGCTACGATTGTATTGTATGTGTGTTATTGCATGGAAGTAAACGTATGCTGTTTAATAACCTCGCGATTGCTGAACAAGAAAACTACGCATTCATATTCCAATGTCGAGGTTAATAGAAAGTCGAACCTGGGAACTGTCCCATCCCTTACTTGTGTGAAACAGGATACTCCTACCATCGTCCTTTCGACTGCGCGTTCAGTAACGCCGAGTGATTTTTCATCCTGCTTACGTAGCGAACAGGTTACTGAAGCATACGTTAGGGCAGGAAGAACCGCTGAGTCGAAAAGGTGGGCACGGAGTTGGGTGCTCTTTGTTTTCTTCACTACATCCTCAATGCTCTTGAAAGCTCCCAAAGCCGCTCGTTTCCTTCTGCTTAGCTCTGGAGCTAAGTCCTTCATCATATTAATTTGCCGACCTAGAAAGACATAACTGGAGCATTCGGAGATATTCGTTCCATTGAGAGTGAATGGGGGAAACGAAACCAATCCGTTCTTCATGAACATCGTTTTCCCGAGATTTAGTCGAAGACAAATCTTAACAGCATATTCATCCTCTTTTATCTCATATGAAGAAAGGTGGACGTGGCGATCTGAGTAGTAATCGTGGATGATTTTCTCCATTGCCTTTCTGGACGCTGTTATTGTTCCGTCTGGGTGTCGGAGTGCAACCAACTTGTTCTTGTAATTGGCGAAGCTTCTGCGGGCTTTGCGAATGCTTTTCCCAGCCTCTGCAGCTTCGACCATTACTGCTGCTCTTCTCTCTTTATGATCGCCTTTTATCGCCTGTCTGCACTGTTTCGCAAGCTCGGACGTTAGTTCGCGGTTGCCCGCAGCTCGCACGATTCCACGCTGGCGTATTAGCTCGAGAGTTTGCTGGAGACAGACGTCTCTTGGTGACTTTCGAACTCTCAAAGCTTTTATAGCGCTAACGTGAAGATGTTCGATGAGCCGACCGTATTCGTCGTCGATGTTGTCGACAACGGCATCTTCCCAACAGCCGACTAATGAGTTGAATATGTCCCAGTTTGGGGTGGCTTCAGGACTTCGTCTTTTGAATTTAGCCACTTTTTCTCCTTGCCGCCAGAAATGAAATCTTGCAGGAAGGAGGAGGTGGTCTGATCCCGTGTAGAATTTTGGGACAACAGCAACGTCGGTTAGGGCTAAACTTTCTATTTACTATGATGTGGTCTTTTTCGTTATGTTACTCTCCATTGGGAGATTCCCACGTCCAGCTTTGGCAGTGAGGCTTCTGGAATTGCGAGTTACCATGGATGGTCTTGGTCGCCACGACAAACTCAGAGAGCCGCTCACCTATAGCGCTAACGTGAAGATGTTCGATGAGCCGACCGTATTCGTCGTCGATGTTGTCGACAACGGCATCTTCCCAACAGCCTACTAATGAGTTGAATATGTCCCAGTTTGGGGTGGCTTCAGGACTTCGTCTTTTGAATTTAGCCACTTTTTCTCCTTGCCGCCAGAAATGAAATCTTGCAGGAAGGAGGAGGTGGTCTGATCCCGTGTAGAATTTTGGGACAACAGCAACGTCGGTTAGGGCTAAACTTTCTATTTACTATGATGTGGTCTTTTTCGTTATGTTACTCTCCATTGGGAGATTCCCACGTCCAGCTTTGGCAGTGAGGCTTCTGGAATTGCGAGTTACCATGGATGGTCTTGGTCGCCACGACAAACTCAGAGAGCCGCTCACCCTTTTCGTTCCATTCTAATCCGTGGGCCCCAATGTGACGTTCCTCAGACGATCTTCTTGGTCCGGTCTTGGCATTGAAATCTCCAATGATGACCTTGAAGAATGTATGGTCTTCTCTGTAGAACTTCTCCAAGTCCATGTAGAACGCTTTGACTTCTTCTTCGTTATAGTTTGATGTTGGCGCGTAAAGAACAAAGATTGTCAAAGCCGGTATTGTTCCACATCTTTTTAATCGTAAACGTCCGATTACGGTTGTAAGCTGTTCGAATGAATCGATGTTCATGGACAAACTCGTATTGACGAGAACGCTGACACACGCCTACGCCTCTACTGTCGCATGTTCCGAGGGACAGTTCTTCTCCAGTGTCATAGACAGCGTTGAATGGGTGGCGTCGTCTCGTCTCGGCCAGGCCGATGACGTCGTACCTTATCATTCTTGCTTGCATGAGCAAGTCTTCTATCGAGGACTCGGATGCAAGTGTACGTGCGTTGTAGGTACAGATCGTCACCATAGTTCTTGATCCAGACAGCTTTCATTGTCCCTAAGACTTTAGCAGCCTCTCCGCACTCGTCCTGCGAATCTGCGAAATTGGGGGCTCTTTCGGGGTCAGGGGAATGAGGCCCGTTTTTTTTTACTGTGTTTAGAATTTGATGCCTACGTATAGCTTGCTGGGCTCTGAACGTGGAGGCTGGTTATACTCACAGCGTGGACATGGAGCTCATTTGATGGAGGCGACTCCTAACCGCCTCTCATATACTTCCCTGTCACTTGATTGCAGGCTTATGGCCGAATTGACTCGTAGACAATCCCCACAAAGCGAGAACGACGCAGCACTCGCACACGCATGCATGAATATGCCTACTACAGTAAGTATGTGCCAAATCGGCGCAGCAGAAACAGGGAGTCCATCCCCTTGATCCTCCTGCGTCTCAGGGAAACAAAGGTCACTTTTGGTCCCCGATTAACCCCTATCCGCCACCTGGAGACACGTTACGTAGCCTCGCGACTAACCGGCTCGAGATCCCATATGTGAGGGAGATCCGTGTGAAAGTGGGATAAAATTGAAATATCGCGGATAAAATTGAAATATCGCATAGGATTTTGTACAAGGAATAGCGCAAAGGCGTCTAACCAATCTGTCACAATACACGTTCATTACTTCATTGTGAAAAGTTGGTCACTAGCTCTTTTCTTCCAACGATTCTCTTGGTCAGACAATTATTGTTAAAAGTCATAGAACTCGTCGTATCCAATATAAAACTGGTTAGTAATTAAGTAATGTGGCATAAGATATCTCGCCATGTGAGATAGGTTATCTCTCTCCATTATAAATCGCTTTGAATGAATTTTCATTAGCGAACTGAGCTTCTTACAAAATAGCAAAATGTCGGTAAATCTAGAGACTCAGACATCTGAATGTAAGTCGTCACCTAAATAGTGCCCTTCAGCAAACGCAAGTAGTACGAGAATTTAAAGAGTATTCGGACTAATGGGGACACATAGCGTTTATATCACAATTTGGACTTTTTACTTGCTGCCTATTGCAATTCTTCACGACAGTGTAATATGTTTGATACAACCACAGTGGTACTGAGATATTTGCAAAACTCCGAACCGCAGGTGTATGCGATGTGGAATGAACGCGCTACTCTCTTTTCCGGGGAGTTACGCGTTCACCACCATACGTTCACGTCTAATTGTTGCTATACAAGGACTCCAGAAAATCCATTCAAGCATTCTTCGGCTTTCGAGATGATATGAAAATTCTCAAGCAGCAGCCGATGGCACAGGTAAAAAGATGGAAGATCTTTTTGCGATGATGGATACGAGGATAAAAGGGATAAAAGATAAAGCGCTGGGCGTTGATCAATCCCTGAAGGATGCACCATGCCTTCAACTTCATTAAATATCGTTGGAGGTGATGGAATGCATATCTGGTCTTTACTCGCGGTGGCATGCCGATGTATCGAGCCAGTGTTACTATCCTCCTAGACAAGTCTGGTACCAGTTTTCCTACCTCGGGGGATGGAAAGTTTGGTGGGCCATGGGCGGACGGATCGATTCCACGTGTGTGTTGTAAGGCGCCTCGGACCACTGCGCTAAATGCGCCATCTACTTATACAATAACCTAGTAGCAGCAGAGACCTTTGCTGCATATGCATTTACTGATTATGTTGAATCTTTGTTGCAACTTTGGATAGATGTCCTTTTCCCATAATCTGTTGCTGATGCTTAATCTTTAGGAATTAAAATGGGATGCGTCCTCTTACTTTTTGAGTGAGGCGATGTAATTGGGTACCGTAACTGGCGTTTATATAGGGCAGTCGTCCTTCGTTTAATCAGATGTGTAACTGATGGTTAGTATGAAAATAGTATCAAGTTGTTGTCTTCGGACAAGGAACATTCATTGTTTAATTTGCTACTCAAAATTTATGGTGAGTTAAGCGTCATCAATTGCACCTTAGTTGACTAAGGGATAAACCTGTCCCACACGAAAACGCCTCCTCGCTGGGAATAGTCACTGAACGACGATTCAGCTCTTTCCTACTAACATGTCAGTACTCTATCAGATAAAACAGTACAATACACCGACAAAATATGACCAAAACTGTTCATCGCGTCGTTACTGCGCTACTGTTGCACATGTATTCACTCCACTGAGACAAAAGACGGAAACTTGATAGTGAACGATTTTTTTTCTAAGCGTCATTTTGCCGATGATATTTCCTTTTTACTTGAGACAAAAGACGGAAACTTGATAGTGAACAATTTTTTTTCTAAGCGTCATTTTGCCGATGATATTTCCTTTTTACCTAGCAGTACTGCAAAAGCGGAGAAAATGTTTGAAGAGCTCAATAAGCAAAGAGAAAATCGGATTACGAAGCTTTCGGACGGAATTGTAATCCATGAAAAGTATCTGGGTGATAAAGAGCAAATTAATTTCTTTGTATCACTGGCTGAAGAAATCGCATTCTGTATATACTTGAAATGTTCAGTGATATAGATAAAGATTTAAGAGAAGATAGAAGACAAGGAGCTGCATAAGCCGGGTTTGGATCTCTGACGGAGGCCACTGATTAGCTTAGCCATTCTTATATCGATCCTGTGCTAACAGTTATTTTTTTTTATTTATGCATAGTCCATCTGCAGATATTTCCGTCTCCGGCATTTCTAGGGGTTTCCATCAGGAAGCTCATCTAAGAGTAAACCAATACTAGGATCCACCACCGTTTTAGCGTTAAAGTCGCATGGTGGCAAATCTTTCTCTGATCCACAAGGTCTGCGACTGCCTGTCGTGGTAACGACCTGGGGCAGACTTTGGCCAAGCTGTCGCCGGGGTTCCAGGAGACTACAATGGTTTAATCAGCAAATCTCCGAAAAGTGGTGATTATGCTGGGGCCCCACAACTAGTAAGGATAGGACGTTCAAGTATCCAGTATCAAATATCTCCAGGTATACTGTGCTGATTTCAGCGCCTTTTCATTATACTCCTTTCTTTGTTGGGAGCGTGTGGCGTAGTGGTTGGAGGAGTTAATGCGACACACACGTGGAATTAAACCACGTGCCCATGGCCCACCAGGCCCTCCATTCCTTCGTGATCGGCAAATTGGTACCAGACTTGTCTGGGAGGAAGGCAGCGTAGGATCGATACATCGGTAGGCCGCCGCGAGTTATTGCAAGGGCCAGATATGCATTTAATTACCTCCAACGATACTTAATGAAGTCGAATGCATGGCGCATCCCTCAGGGATTGATCAACGCCGAGAGCTGTATCCTTTTTTTCAATCTCTTACCTACTTTGCGAAACAACTCTTCCACCTCTGTGCTGCGTGGCAAAAACAACTGCCTACACTTTAGCCGTAGTGAAAAGTTGCATATAGTAGGCATGACACTCTGCGTTCTGATGGTGAACAGTACACTCAACACCATCTTGGCTTCCGTTTTTTTTTCGAAGAATTGGATACGAGAAGGGCTCTCAGGAGTTACACATCAAAGCACCGTCACACAATGAGAAGAGAAGACAGCAAGTGAAAAATGAATCACACGACGGACCCGGAGAGAATTAATATGTCTTCGAGGGAGTCGTGAAGAAGATTTACCGATATGTCCATTACACGCGAAACTTATCTCACAGCTGCAATCAACTTCCAAATGCTCAATCCATACCTGAAATTGAATGCGTTACGACCACCTTCGCGGATGCTGGCTACAGATGGTTCAGTTAAGGATATGTTCATTGGCTTATGTTCCCAAAGGAGGCAGAGAAAAGATCGCATGGAGGCAATCTCCCCGCTAATCAGAATGAAAGCGAAATCCATCTAGTTTTTCTGTGAATTTCAAGTTTTCTTTAAATGTGCTTGTATTATTGTTCTAGTTATGCTTAGTTTTTTTTTACCAGTTGTTAGAAGATCGTGTTTAAATCTGCTCGTGCTTCATACGCTTATTGTTCCTGGAATCGTGTTGTGAATGACGACATTACCATTTCCAAGGATCTCGTGTTCATCACCGAGCTCTAATATTTACATTGATGCTATTGTTATATCGACGTCAAAGGGTTTCTTAGCAGAATACAGTTTTAATATTGTGATTTATCTTCGCAGCTTTATGTCGAGGTTTTGGCTGGGCCATTACTTTCCTGAAACAACTTTTTAAATATGAGATAGTCGACCATGGCAATTGAAAGCATTTTCTTGCATCATTAGCCTTCGGAGGGTGCCTGCCAATCATTAGTTCGTCCACAGAAACTATATGAAAGAAATTTTTGCTGGAGACTTAATTTGGATTCTAATCAGTACTTTGTCTGTAGAACACTTTATGAAAGATATTGTTGCTGAAGACGTAATTTGCGTCCTTAGTGTCAAATACATTTAAATCAGTGAATTTTCGGACCGTAATCCCCTGAGTATAATTATAAATTCGGCCTTCGCTTGGTTTCTCCACACTATTAGTGAAATTTGGCAAAAATCTGTGATAAGATTTTCACCGATCGATACCACTGTGAGAACCTCTACCCATCTCTTACCTACTTTGCGAAACAACTCTTCCACCTCTGTGCTGCGTGGCAAAAACAACTGCCTACACTTTAGCCGTAGTGAAAAGTTGCATATAGTAGGCATGACACTCTGCGTTCTGATGGTGAACAGTACACTCAACACCATCTTGGCTTCCGTTTTTTTTTCGAAGAATTGGATACGAGAAGGGCTCTCAGGAGTTACACATCAAAGCACCGTCACACAATGAGAAGAGAAGACAGCAAGTGAAAAATGAATCACACGACGGACCCGGAGCTTGGTTTCTCCACACTATTAGTGAAATTTGGCAAAAATCTGTGATAAGATTTTCACCGATCGATACCACTGTGAGAACCTCTACCCTTCTGCTAAAGGTCAATAGTTGACTGGTTTTTTCCAAAAATGGTGCGTGAAGCATAAGGTGTTCGTTTTTCACGGAAGCGACTTCTACTCCTTACAAGGAGTTCTCTCCTATCAGGTCCACAGATTCGCTTAGAAACTCCTTTCCGTAGTTGTTTCTCCACTTAGCTTCTTTTAACTCTCTTTACCCTAACACCAAGAGGGGTCTCCTGTGCAAAGCTGTGATGACCAATGAAAAGTTGCAGATGAAGTCCACTCATTCGTTGTTTTGCCTCCTCCCGAGTTTCAAGCGATTTTTGAAGTGCCATGAATACAGGCGGTATTGTACACGAGAGTCCGTTCCTGCAGGTATTTCTAGAGATTACGGATGTTAAAGGAAAGCTGCACCACTTAGATAAAGGCTTTTCATCAGTACGATTGTACCACATATGATTTTTTAACGAACAATACCAGTAGTCCTTTATTCATGATCACAATTTTCGTTATTAATATACTTCCTCCTAGTAATGGGAAGTGGATGTTGTCTAAGACGGTAATAAATTGGAATGAAGTATTATTTTTGACTTTTGTTTGATGACCGTCCAACGCCGTGTGTTTTCGTGGTTTTCGTGAAGCAGATCTACGCAGTCTTGACAAGCCCTTGACAAGCACTTCTGCCCGTGGCCGAAGGTGTTCTCTGTTCGCTCACATTTCTGCTAATGCAATCGCTTACACATAAGAGAGTATGCGACAACTTCAAAGCGGATTCCATACTATCTGTCCAATTTTGTCGCTGTTATTAGTTCATAGGATTGCATGTAACGCGGCAGTTAGAGATACCCTGCAATACACATGAGTTCGCTCACGCAGCAAAGGCTCAGCAAGCTTTCTTTCCCTCCAGGTTCGACAGGTTGGTACCAGACCTATCTGAGAGGGTAGGAACAGTGATTTGATGATTCAATGCATCAGTAGGTCAATGCGAGTCATCGTATAGGCCAAATATGCATTCAGTCACTTCTAACGATGCTCGATAAAATCGAATGCGTGGCGCATCCTCAGGGCTGAACAATGCCGCAGCTTCATGTTTTCCTTATTCGTAATGTCAGTCGCGTAAAACGCGAAACTTCATAATCTTTTAGCTGCAGACAACTAAGCATCGAATGGCAAATAAAACAATGGAGCCGTGAAGGAACCGAACGCATGGCATTTTAGATGAAATGCCCTCATTATTCATTACTGGTGACATCGACTTTTGATTCACCATTTGCCCACATCACCGACTATGCTGTTTATCTGCTTTAGCCCTCTACGCTTTGTTTGCTTATAATGCGGAATATAACATCAAATGCTAGTTACGAAAGTTTTAAGCTGATGATATGGTGCTCAAAACGTTTCATAAAAGACTCAAGAATTTCGTCTGTGACGAATTCCTGCTATGTATTTATTACTCTTTTACCTTTTCACTACACGGCCCGTTACCACATCTACCTTACGGATTCCAGTACTTTTCGCGCCCGATTCGTTTCCTCGCATCTATTATCCACGAAGGCCTTGGAAATTTTGGTTTGGCTCGGCTGCTGCTTGAGGATGGTCGTCTTCTTATTGCCAAATTTTTAGTTTTATGTTTGTTTTAATTTTGTTAAATGCTGGTAAGGTCCACTTTCTTTGCAGTCTTGGAATAACAAGGACGGATCATTCCCAAATGGACTGTAGGAGGTGAAGAGTTCCAATACAAGTCTGGTACCAATTTTTCGAACATGGGGGGATGAGAGGTTTGGTAAGCCCTCAGTGGGGTTGAACTTGCACTATGCTCGTAATGAATGGCATAATGCGAGTGACAAAAAAAAACTGAACCAGAGAATCGACATATTTGAATCAGAACAGCCCAATCGAAATGGAGATCTCCTTAAAGGAATATATTCCGCCCTTTCTCTTCCTATGGGAATTCCCTTTTCAAGAAAACAGCCAATCACCGCCGAATTTGCAATTCCTCAACAGGTAAGGCACCATGCGCGGATCGCAAGCTTGTCAACGGAAAAAAGGTTGTGGAAAGTACCAATATGGACAAACCTCTCTGTAACGAATAAGTTTACAACCGTCTTCTTATAAAGATTCGCTGTAACTTGCAAATAGAAGAAAAATCAGTGATAATGCGAAATAAAGAGGACGAGCCATACAAAGCGATTCCAGTCATTGGTGATGCTTTATCCATTTATTACATTCCTGATATGAAAGCATGTATTCAGCAGAAAACAGCGAAAGGTGGTGAAAGATGCGTGAACTGGAGCCGAACATGTTCTCCTCAACCTGAAGAAAAGTTGTGACGAGTTTTTACCACGAATTTTTGTTTGCTTCATTTGTGATTTATTAAAAAGTGAAAAAATAGTTAAAACTGAAACATACTGCGAAAAAGATTAGTTTTGTTAAGTTTTTCCTTTCTCACGAATCGTATTTCACACCCACTATGCGGATCCCTGTAGTTATCGCATTCGATTCGTTTCCTCATTTGCATTTCCACGAAGGACTTCACCCTTTCACTGGTGGCTTCGGCTGCTGCCCGAGGATTTTCCTTTCACCATGGATGCCTCTGAATCCTGGTCGAGTTCATTCTTCCGGCGGTCGTGAGTTACCCGTGCTAGAGCGTTTCCTCTTCAATTGCAAAAAGTGAACCTTCCCCAGACAAGTTCGCTAAGAGTTTCTAGACCACAGAAGGATGAAAGGCTTTGTGAGCTTAAAGCGAGATCGGAATAGCACCGCGCTCGCGATGATTGTCATCACTACCACTGTGCTACCCCCTACCCCGAAGGCAGTACAACAGAGTACTTTGGACGCCGCTCAAAAAATTGAGCAGATCTTTTATTAATCCACTACGAGCTCTTTTATTAATCCACTACAACAAGCAGATTGGGCGATAGTTGCCTATATCGTGGAGGTCACTCTTGGACGACAACACGGTCTTGCTGTTCTTCCACTGAGTGGAGGCCTTGCATTCAGACAGGTGACGTGTGAAAAGCCGAACCAGTGTGTTTACGAGGACTGGCGGAAGGTTCACAGGTGTTCTGATCTTATCCTGTCCGAACCTGGTGCTGTTCGATTTTTCACCGACGAAATGGCATGTCGAATTTCGGAAGGGAGAACCGGTGGTACAACATACCCATCCTCTTTTATTTCAAATGACGGAAGGTGGACGTTGCTATCTAAGAGATTTGACTAGTATTCGTAAATAATTTTCTCCACAGCTTTTCTGGACGCTGTTATTGTTGCATCTAGGCGTCGGAGTGCAATCATCTTCCTCTTGTAATTGGCGAAGCTTCGGCGGGCTTTGTGAATGCTTTTCCCAGCCTCCGCAGCTTCGGTGGTCTTATCCCGTGTAGAATTTTAGGACAACGGCGACATCGGTTAAGCAAAACCTTCTATTTACCATGATGTGGTTTATTTCGTTGTGGTACTCTCCATTGGGAGATTCGCACGTCCGGCGTTGAGGGTGAAGCTTCTGGAATTGCGAGCTACCATGGTCTTGCTCGCCGTCGAACACATAAAGAAAGGATTTAAAGGCCATAGATACGTCAATAAAATTATACAGATTAGTAGGAATCACCGTGTTTTTCTTGATTTATGCTTCGTTGACTGCGATAAAATACTCGTAGCTACGATGGCGATCAATTTTATTTTGGTCGACTTGCTTCACCCTTGGTCTGCGTGATTTGGCCGCGCTCTACGAAGCACTTCTCAATGAAATAGCTTTTTTAAACGATTACACATCTTTTCTTTCGCCAATTAACTGCTAAAACCAGTAAAAGGATAAAATAAAGGATAAGCTCTCGGCGTTGAGCAATTTCTGAGGGATGCGCCATGCATTCGACTTCATTAAGCATCGTTGGAGGTGATTGAATGCATGTCTGGCCTTTACAATGACTCGCGGTGGCCGGCCGATGTATCGAGCCAATGCTGCTATCCTCCTAGATAAGTCCGGTACCAATTTGGTGATCCCAGAGGAATGGAAGGTCTGGTAGGCCATGGGCGCGGTGATCGATTCCATGCGTGTGTCCCAGTGGTGCTCGCAACCACTACGCCACGCGTACTCAAACGGTAGGAAAAAGAAAATAAAGCGGCACAACATCAAATAATTTGTTCACTCCTTATCGTAGTCATCCTTCACAATAAAAGAATCATTGCAGCTATGTTCTTTCGATCTACAAAGACTTTCGGTCTAGAAGTAAAAACGCGTCAAACAGCGAAATGTCAGCGAGATAAAACTCGTTCGCTTGTCCTCAGCATTTAGGAACGCACACAAGTTATATCTCGAAAAGAGTTCCTTATTGGATCTACTTTTCAGCACTGGAGATTTTATTACACATGTTATTTTTTATTTGGTACATCCAGGGCCATTGAGGAACAAGTCGGAAGTCTAGCATTTTTTGTTCGTCACTAAAGATTTTTGAACGCCTGATTTTGTAGTCCAATACCGATAGAAGGCGAATATCACGGTATTTCAAAACATCAAAACGGTCTTTCCTTTAGGCTCAGTATGTCTAATCAACATGTGTTTAAATTGTTGAGCTTACACGATGTTGTTACACGCAACACTTGACTGCGTGGTGTAGGCTCAACAATTTGAACACATGTTGAACTTCATGGTATTTCCCTCCGTAGTCAAACAATGCCACATTTTGCCTCAGGATATTCTTATTCTTTTTATTCTTATATCCCACTCTTTTCAACTACTTGTTTTCGGTAATAAGCTCGATCATCTGCATCCAACGTCGGAAACATCACCTGCATTCTCATTGTTCTCCTTGTTGTGTAGGTAAATTAAGGTTTCATTATGTTACACCATAAACGTCACGAGTACCTTGCTAGTAGTCATGGGCAACGGTTTTTTATAGCCACTTTAAAACGCAACTTTATTAATGTTAATAAGAATTCTCGACTGACTTTTTACTACTGAGAATGATTAATAGTCTTAGACAATACACAATGAGGAAAGTCGTCAGAATCTGTGATGGGAAAATCCTACGCTATTTTATATTATTAGCCGTGACTGCTTCGGTTAAGTGTAAATCCTTAAATGAATTATGGTCACATGTGATACGAAGGAAAACTTGACAAGGAGTGCTCATTTCTATTCGTAGAGAATTCGAAGCACCTTCATTGTTCATCCATTCTTTTCATCTTCTTTTTCCCTTTTCAGTTCTTTCCTTACTCTTTTAAGCATCTTTGATTATCGCAGACATTTCAAACTTGTTTTGACAAATAAAACTTCAGATGTTCGTGGGAATTGGGCCACTGCTGCTATCTTCAGACGTATTCATTGGTAGGTTGTCTTTATTAACCCATAAGTGTCGAAGTTTTTTTCGAACTCTTTTCTTATAGAGCAATAACAACCTAGTGGCCATCATTTGTTGAAAAATAATAGAATAATACAACATAGAGTGAAAGTGAAATTGAACTATTCTATCGAATTTTGCTATGGAATGGCTGAAGGGCTTTTCCAGGTTAGACTTTCTATTAACCTCGGCACTGGAATATGAATGCGTAGTTTTCTTGTTCAGCAATCGCGAGGTTGTTATACAGCATACATTTACTTCCATAGAAAAACACACAATACAATACAACACAACAGTAGCTGACGTTTCGGCAGTATCGCCTTCTTCAGAGCCGCTTTTTACATGATTTCCAATGAGGAAGGTTAGAACAGCTGATTATAGTCGCATATGGTTGATGACTGCGCCATCAGATCATCAGAAATTGATCCGAAGATACGGGGCCAGGTTGGGTGTGACCTCTGGGCATTCCTCCCTGCTATTCATCGCGGGATTTTTGGCATTTATCCAAAAAGCGGATTTCCCTCAAATGAGGGATCGCGAGCCGGTTAGTTTTTTTTTGATAACCTACTCGAGTTTACATTGATTTTTCGTATATAATAATCCACTAATTTTCTATATTGCTTGTCAGAGAACTCACTTCTAAGATTGATGAAGCTTTAGAGGAAAACTCAAGCATGGTGACTCATGCTATCCTACCACCACGTCGAGATTCGTTATATTTCGTGTTCTTCTCGATCAACGTGATCATGTTAACGCTAAGCTTTATGATGAACCTATTCTTTCTCATGGTACTGCTACATCATCACAGCAAAAGCCTCTGTGTATGTTTAATAGAGTTCCTTAGCTATGTTCATGTTATTTTAAACCGCCATGAGGTAAATCGTTTCGAAATTTAAAGTGGTAAAGTAAATAAAATAGTAAATGGGCCCGTGTAGAGCAGCTCTTAAAGGTGGCTTGAAATGTACATGTGGTTGCGGATTCGATCCCACGCTCTGGGCTCACTAAGCCTTCCATCATTCCGGGATCAGCAAATTGGTACCAGAGTTGTCTTGGATGATAACAGCACTGACTCATTGCATCGGTAAGATGCCGTAGTTCATCGAATTGGCGAGATAACCATTCAATCACCTATAACGATGGGTAATGAAATCGAATGCATAGAGGGTCTGTCATGGGTTGACTAACGCCAGAAGCATAGTTCTTCAATGCTTTTAAAGCAGTAAAGAAAGGTCTACTGTTACAAATAAAAGAGATTGCTAACTACTGTGCTGTTTCAACCACAGCGATGCTGAGACATTGGCAAAACGTGGACCCCGTGCCAGATCTAACCGCGATTTCCCTTTCAAGGGGCTTTCGCATTGCACACTGGGCTGAGGCCCGTGATCTGCGTTTCTCTCAATTAGTTTTCTACCTAACTCTGCCATCAGCAACTCTGCGCTGTTGCTTATTCATTCGTCTAGGCTGTTTTAATTATCAACTGCATCACCTGTAGTCCCGTTGATCGTCGAGTGACTCGAGTGGGCACCAGTAAATCTTCCATCTTTCCCTTTCGCGTGCAAGAGCAGCCCAGTTCTCCTCGCTTTAGGGACCCGTTGAGCATCCTATCTTTCTTCTAGGCTTTTCGTGAAGAACTCTGACCATCGGGTCGGTAGTCTTCTAGCAGTACGTTTGACATCCCGTGGAATCCAGTCGCTAACAGCTCTTGTCCATCGTTATCATTCATACGCATTAGGTGTCCGGGCCATCTAATCTTCGACTGTTTGGCGTATAAAACGGCATCTTTGATTTTCGATCGTTGACGTAGGTCGGAGCTTCGGATCCCATCCCTTACTTGTGCGAAACGGGATGCTCCTAGCATCGTCCTTTCGACTGCGCGTTCGATAACGCTGAGTGATCTTTCATCCTGCTTACGTAGCGAACAGGTTTCTGACGCATATGTTAGGGCTTTCGTAGTCAGGTAGGCACGGAGTCGGGTGTTCTTTGTTCTCCTCATTACCCCCTCCAAGCTCTTAAACGCTTTCCAAGCCGCTCGTTTCCTTCTGCTTAGCTCTGGAGCTAAGTCGTTCATCACATTGATTTGCCGATCTAGAAAGACATAACTGGAGCATTCGGAGATATTCGTTCCATTGACAGTGAATGGGGGAAACGAAACCAATCCGTTCTTCATGAACATCGTTTTCCCGAGATTTAGTCGAAGACAAATCTTTCCACACGCTTCATTAAAGTCCTCATGCATACGTTCCGCTTGGCTAATGTCTGGTGTTATAAGAACGATGTCATCAGCAAAGCGAAGGTGGTCTAAGTGCCGACCATCGATTTTCACTCCCATATTATCCCATTCCAATGTTCGCATGATGTTGTGGAGGGTAGCTGTAAATAATTATGGCGAGATTGTATCGCCTTGCCTAACTCATCTTTTGACGTCAACGTTAATGAATGATGAAATCTTGGCTGTGAAATTTTTGTACATCTCACGAAGAATCTTTATATACTTCCATGACCAAAGGCTTCCATGACTGCTTCTATCTCAATTTGAGTCAAAGGCCTTCTCTAAGTCGATGAAAGTGAGACAGAGCGGTCTTTTGTACTCTCGCGATACTTCAGTGAGCTTTGTTAACGTGTGAATGTTGTCCATCGTATTAAATCCTTTTCGAAAAATCCTGTTTAGGATGACTCGAGTGAAAAGTTTGTAGACGACAGACAGCAAGCAGATTGGGCGATAGCTGCCTATATCGTGTAGGTCCCCCTTCTTGAACAACAACACGGTCTTGCTGGTCTTCCACTGAATAGGGACCTTGCATGCAGACAGGTAGCGTGTGAAGAGCCCAGTCAAGTTCTATCGAGGGCTGGCGGAAGGTTCACAGGTGTTCTGATCTTACCTGTCCGGACCTCGTGCTGTTCGATTTTTCACCGACGTAATGGCATGTCGGATTTCGGAAGGAAGAACCGGTGGAACAACACATCCATCCTTTTTTATTTCATAAGACGAGAGGTGGACGTGGTTATCGAAGAGCTCTGAGTAGTAATCGTAGATGATTTTCTCGATTGCCTTTCTGAACGCTGTTATTGTTCCGTCTGGGCGTCGGAGTGCAACCATCTTGTTCTTGCAATTGGCGAAGCTTCTGCGGGCTTTGCGAATGCTTTTCCCAGCCTCTGCAGCTTCGACCGTTACTGCTGCTCTTCTCTCTTTAAGATCGTCTTTTATCGCCTGTCTGCACTGTTTCGCAAGCTCGGACGTTAGTTCGCGGTTGCCCGTAGCTCGTGCGATTCTACGCTGGAGTATTAGATTAAGAGTTTCTGAAGACAGACGTCTCTTGGTGACTTTCGAACTCTCAGCTTTTATAGCGCTAACGTGAAGATGTTCAATGAGCCGATTGTCGGTTTTTTAATTTAGCGGCTTTTTCTCCTTTCCGCGAAAAATGAAATCTTGCACGAAGGAGACGGTGGTCTGCTTCCGTGTAAAATTTGGGAGCAACAGCGACATTGGTTAGGCAAAACTTCCTATTTACTACGATGTGGTCTATTTCGTTATGTTACTCTCCATTGGGAGATTCCCACGTCCAGCTTTGCCAGTGTGGCTTCTGGAATTGATAGTTACCATGGATGGTCTTGGTCGCCATGACAAACTCAGAGAGCTGCTCACCCTGTTCGTTCCGTCCTAATCCGGGGGTCCCTATGTGACGTTCCTCAGACGGTCTTCTTGGTATTGAAATCTCCAATGATGACCTTGAAGAATGTATGGTCTTCTCTGTAGAACCTCTCCAAGTCCATATAGAACGGTTCGACTTCTTCTTCGTCATAGTTTGATGTTGGCGCGTAAACGACGAAGATTGTCAAAGCCGGTGTTGATCCACATCTTTTTAATCGTAAACGTCCGATTCGGGTTGTAAGCTGTTCGAATGAATCGATGTTCATGGACAAACTCGTGTTGACGAGAACGCCGACACCGCCTACGCCTCTACTGTCGCGTGTTCCGAGGAACAGTTGTTCTCCAGTGTCATAGACAGCGTTGAATGGGTGGCGTTGTCTCGTCTCGGCCAGGCCGATGACGTTCATCATTCTTGCTTGCATGAGCAAGTCCTCTATCGAGGACTCGGATGCAGGTGTACGTGCATTGTAGGCACAGATCGCCAGCATAGTTCTTGATGCAGGCAGCTTCCATTGGCCCTGAGATTTTAACAGCCTCTCTGTACTCGTCCTACCTAACACTTCGAAATTGGGGGCTCATTCGGAGTCAGGGGAATGAGGCCCGTATTTTTTTTTACTGTGTTTAGCATTTTGATACCTACGTATACCTTGCTAGGCTCTGAACATGGGGGCTGGTTATACTCACGTCTAGCTTGCCAGGCTCCTCCAGAGTGGACATGGACCTTATTTGTTGGAGGCGACTCTTAACCGCCTTCCATTTACTATCCTGTCACTTGATTGCAGGCTTTTGGCCGAATTGACTCATAGAATACACTCCGCATAAAGCGAGAACGCACCCACACACACATGCATGAATACGCTTAGTAAATACAGAAAGCATGTGCCAAAGCGGCGCAGCAGAAACAGGGAGTCCATCCCCTGGATCCACCTGCGTCTCAGGAAAGCAAAAGTCGCTTTTGGTCTGCGATTAACCCCCTAACCTCCACCTGGGGACGCGCCACGTAGCCTCGCGACTAACCGGCTCGAGATCCCTCATATGAGGGAGATCCGTGGGCAGTTTTAATTTACAGATTTTAAAGTAAAAAAATGTTTCCAGAAGAGCTTCTGTAAGATAATGATGGCGTTTGTTGGGACGATTGTCATGGGAAATGCTGGCGATCTCGTCTCCGCTATCGTCTTAGAAGGATTTTGCTACAAGTCAAGTCTCATTTGTAACATTACTCTACTAATCTCGTTGATTACTTCTTATTATTCCACTACACTCATATTCCTACTCGGTCTGAATCGTTTTGCTGCATTTTGTTCCAAGTCGATCAGCAATTTAATAATGAAAAGGTAAGACTGCGGAAATCTACTACCGAATCTGTAGCAGAAAATATTTGTTAAAAAGGACCAATTACATCGGTGCTAAACAGAACATATTTGGTAACGAACAGCTTTTCCTTCAAAGTTTCGTTATTTCCAACCTTTTAAAATTCAAAGCGATCTAGTGTTTCTCAATTTTACGTCCAGTTGAGGACGCCACTAGGAAATTTTAACTATAATTCTGATAATTTTATCTTATTATTTACTGCTTACTCTTTTCAATGGCATTGCCGGGTTCATTGCCTATTTGGGCTCCCCTGATCAATCCCGCTGACGGGTGATTGCTGATGGCATTGATCGATAGAGCTTTCTGAGAGACAGGCGAAACGAAGGACCCGCATGATGAAAATTACTTACATAAGTACTTAGACGGCCCCTCCACATCTGTTGTGCTGGCACCAGCATAACCACCTTTGTTTCGAATATTTGCTGGTGCAGCCATTGTGGTTTCCTAAGGCAAAGTCTGTCCAAGTCGTCACCACCACAGGCAGTAGCCGCCTTTGTGGATCAGAGGAAGATTTGCCACCGCGACTGGTTTGGTACCAGGACGGTAACAGATCCTGGTGTTGGTTTACGCTTAGTTGGGCTTCCTGATGGAAATGCCGGGCCCCTTCTCAACTTGAGAGACCCTGCTAGGGCAATTAATCTTGCTGTACATCGCAGCCCGACACCCACGAACACCTCCCACCACGATCAGGCGGTAAACCGTTGGAAGAAAGTTAGAAATAGTTGTGCTATAGCGGCATTTGCATTATTGGAAGACAGTGTTTTATTTTTCCAGATTCTTGACTTACTCAGGATTACTTCTACAGGAAATCTCCTTCCGTAACAAATTGCTGGACAACCGCGCCAATTCAACCATGCCAAAAAAAAATGTCGCTATTAACGTTATAAAAAATCGAACGAGCTTTCACGATATGTTTATTGGCATGCAAACTTTATTCAGTTGTACTATTTTTTTTCGACAGTTATGCACGTATTTTTTTGGAAAGCCGAAGATCTTGAGAATATACTTAAGCAGACGTATGAAGTGGTCTTTTGGACAGCTGCTCCTCTAAAAAGATCAGTGGTGCAGTATTCAATCAATCAGTAGACATCTTTATGCCTGCCTAGGAATAACCACATGTTATGCGATGTCAAATGAAACCCTCCATCTTTTTTTTTATAGAATTCGAAGAAAATCTGTCATGTCAAAATTAGCATTCAGTATCTTTTTTTTTTTTATAGAATTCGAAGAAAATCTGTCATGTCAAAATTACATTCAGCACAAGGATTCGAGCACTGCTTGTTGGTCTTCTCTTGTTTTCGATGGTTATCGGTGCTCTCGTCTGTAGGTTAAGCGGATTCCTAAAAGAATTCAGCGACAACGATAATGCTATGATGTTCTCTGCGAAGGACATGACTCTGATCATGGTACATTGTTAACACCATTTATTGATTGACCCAAAAAGCTCCATTTGTATTTGACAGCATTGCACAAGTGTAGGAGGCAAGTACATTGTAGAAATAATGCCCTTATATGATTGATGACGAGAAGAAGGAAAAAGAAGAAAATAGAAGCAATCAGCCATGATCTTGTTGTGAGCTAGAACCACATGCTGACCTTCGGTTTTGAGCCCTTTAAATTTCGAATAGTAATTTTTTCGAATACAGTTGCCGGTAAAAAGCCGTAGGTAGAAAATCAACAAAAGGAAAACGTAGCTCTTACCTTGTAAGAATGTAATGACAATAAATCGGTAAGATTAAGTTTTCAAGTTTACGCTCCTTCCAGTTTTAACACTCAATGGAAGGTGGTAGGATAGTAGTGGGTTTGAAAATGGGAAGCAGAAGTGGAAAAAGAAAGTATTTTGCAGATCTCCTGCTATATTTTTTATGGCATTCCACTTCTATCAACAGTATTCTACGCGATGTGTTTCATATCGTTGCGATCGCAACGTTCGTTGGTTTGTTCTGACAACACTATGTCGTTACTACACCAAGCAGAAAGAAACACTCTCAAGCTGGGAATCGTCGTCCTCTTCTTCTATTTGGTATGAGCTCCGCAGTTCCTACTCTGTACCTTGTTTTTCTGCTTTCTTCTTTTGTTAATCTAGCAGGGTTTGTCAGATACACGGTGATAATTGTGGAGGAAAGAGCAAAGCATTCAGCGTTGTGTTGACCTATTGATGAATTTTTTCTTGTTAAGTCCATATTTTATCCACACAGAAAACCTGGTAATAATTTACAAAATTTCGGATGCATGTGCAGTCTTGTCAACCTGGAAGTCGGGATTAAACCAAAGTGCAAAAGTACCTCGCAGGTCATCTCTCACCGCCGTGCTACACGCTCCGTCACACATTTAATATACCCTATGTAATGGAATATGAGTAAAGAAACAGTGATATAAAAGTTTCCCAGGTCTTTTATTCCATTTCTAGTGAAATCTGAAGTAGTTTGACGAAAAAATTAGGTTGTAAAAGCCACCCTTCCACAAACGCACTTGACCCATTACAGTGCAAGCAGATTAATTAGATATTTTGGTTCATTTATAAGCCTGGAATGATGTTTCCACAAATCTTATTTTGTGGACAACGTTTACCTCCTTCAGTGCCTGTTCTTGGTTATCCTCACTTCATTATTATCCTGGCTGCTCTCTAAAGCTTCCTAAAGGTGGTAAGTACTGCTGAAAACTCGAATACAGTTATTTTAGAAAAAAATAATAAAGATGTTGTGACAAAGAAATGGGACTAGAGATAAACCTAAGGTTTATGCTGAGACAAAAACTAAACATTGTGATTTCGACTGCAGCACCAGCTTAACTGCGTTCATTGTAAAATATTCTTCTCAGGTCATTCCCGTTAATGGGGATTGCCCTTAACACCGATAGAGTAAAAACTGGCCGAGAGAATGTAGAGCAATGTGTCAGTGGTGCAGTAGGTAACACGTGGGCCCCGCAAATGATAGTCGCGGTTTCCACGCGCATTCCGAGATTTCGAGATTTGCTCATATCTCGGCATCGCTATGATCTTATTTTACATCGTATCATGCCATGAAAAAATTGACTGAAACTAAAGGTTAAAGCAGTTGCTTTCTTGAAGTATAATGGAAAAAGGAATTATGAGGAGATGTAAAAAAGCATTTTGTTTCACAATGTAGTCATTTTTTACTTGCTGCCTATTCTTTCTTCATTGAAAGGTATCGTATGAAATATAACCACAATGACGCTAAGATATTTGCAAAATACCGGACCGCAGGTGTTTGCGGTGGGGTGCGAACTCGTTATTACCCTTTCCGGCGACTAAAAGTGAATACACTGTGATTTATACCATAGCTTCAGCGTAGCAGTGTTCAATTTCGATTTGTGCTGTCCAGATCAATACCGTTGGTGGGTGATTGTTGATAACACGTATAGCTTAAAGCAAGGCTGAAAGCAAAGCGAAACGAAGGAAACGCATAGTGAGGTGGTTAGCACGTTAGCCCACGGAAAGGGCAATAGCGGGTCCGATCGCCACCGCATACACTTACGGTGCGGAGTGTTACAAATATCTGAGCCTCACTATGGTTATCTTTTACCACTATTATGCTTCTACTTAGTAATTCGATCGCCACCGCATACACTTACGGTGCGGTGTTACAAATATCTGAGCCTCACTATGGTTATCTTTTACCACTATTATGCTTCTACTTAGTAATTATAATGGGCGCGTCTATCGTTCATCGGCGCGTTCATACTCTATCCTCTCACCTGTTGTAACTGTTAATGGAGTATATTTTTTAAAAAAAGGTTTCAAATTTTAGTCTGCCAATTATCATTTATTGCAGATGTCGCTTGTGATCCATGTATTTCTCCGCTTCCGTCCTCAAATGGCTCTTTCCTATCTTGTGCTGTCGAGAATCAAACTCGCTTCTAGTATGGCTCCACATCTGATATTTCCACTGATAGCGTTGGCATATTCTGGGGAGATGCGAAACACCTCGTGGAAGATACTCAGTTGCAAATATCTTAAGAATTCGATAGTTTGCGCTATAGAAAACATTCAGCGAAGTCGAGTCACTTCAACAACCTCAAATCGAAAAATGTTTTACTGACATGGAAGCAACCTGTTTTTCATGAAAATGCCACGCCCTTGAGACACTTGAGACAAAGTTAGGAGGAGTCAAGTTAGTTGGTGTGTTGAAAATAATCTAGGAAGAGTGGTGAAAAGAAAGCAATGTTAGTTCATTCTCTTGCGAAAGAAGTCTATTGTAACATCGTTTGTTTCTCTAAATGTGGAAGTCTGTAATAAAGATTTCGTCCAAATTTGTTGAGTTCCAAAGATGCTTCGAATTTGACAGAATGTAAAGAACATCGGCTTAATGAAATTTAACTAACTACAAGAAAAAAGCGATACGCACTTGTACAACATCCTAGTTAATTGCAAACACGTTTGTTGAAACTTTGTCCGAATACCTCGAACTGATAATTCATTGCTGATACTTGATCCTTAGGAACATAGGTGGGATGCAATTGCTTAAACGACGCCCGTAGCCTCTTGGAGCCCATGTCGAAGCTTTCATTCGTCCATTTGTCGTTTGCTCTTCTCATTGTGTAACAGGCCTATGTATTTTTGGTTATCAGTTTGCGTTCTCTTGGGCCGAGACTAGACAGACTTCGAAGATCAGAGCTTCTCATTCCGGCTAGACATTGTGTGTATCGGTTACATTCCAGAGTATAAGAATAATTATTCCGCTAACATTTCGGCTATTTCGGCTTTCCTAGTCGATGGTGCACAGCTGGTTGCTCACGCGATGTAGATGCCCGTTGTCGAGTCGGATCTATTGATGGGAGCGCCGCTTAAATAACGTTTCCACACTCGACGACACTCGTTTCCACACTTTTTGTAAGCGACAAATGTTCATCAATTTCCTATCCCACGTGATCTTCTTTTTTGGCGAGCAATGAATTCTGTAGCAGTTGGTATTTTATAGTTCTCACATAGGAAGGTAAAAGCTCTAAAGCTCTCGGCGTTGATCAATTCCTGAGGAATACGCTATGCATTCGACTTCATTGAGTATCGCTGGAGGTGGTTGAATGCATATCTGGCCTTTATAATGACTCGCAGTGGTCTACCGATGTATCGAGCCAGTGCTGCTATCCTCCCAGACAAGTCTGGTACCAATTTACCGACCCCAGAGGAATGGAAGGCTTGGTAGGCCATGAGCACGGAGATCGTTTCACGTCCGTGTCGTAGTGGCGCCTCCAACAATACTTCACCAATACTTTCACTAAGCCTTGACATGAATAATCAGTACTTTCGTGGATAATTAATCAAACACGAAGTTGCTATGAAAATGTTCATCCGGCCAAGTTTTCGGCGCCTTCGCCTTCTCTGATATTGCTACATTCATATATTTATGTTTACACAGATGATCTTATTTCCCAAATCATTAACTCTGGGTAAAGGTGAATTCGTTTAGAAAAAGTCCTGAATGGTATTTCGCTGTATCGCTGTATTTCGCTGGATGACATCCAAAATTATTGCATTTGACCACAAAATACATGGACACTGTTTTGTGAAAAATAACCAGCACACACAGCAGTAATTGTCTGAGTGCTCAGATTATTTTTCAGAACTGTCTAGAATTCGTGACAAAAAGGTACTCAATTCGAATGTGGGAGATACCTCTGTGTAATAAACACCTGATAAAACACAGACGAAAAATGTGGTACTGTGGACCTCCAACAAATGGGAGTGAGTACTTGAAGGGCATGTACTTATCACATTTGCATTTGAATACGACTCATAATCACGAAATTATACTTGCTTGTGTCACCATGCTAGAATTGGGACACCACCGGGAGTGACGATTGCAAAACAGCAAAACAAATGGGAAAGTAGTTGCGCCTAAGCAGCTCATGAAGCAGGCCCGCTTTCAACCAATTTGACAGTCGAAGGCCTTTCATCACATATCACTGCCAAAGTTCCGTAGACTTTAGATCCATATTTAGATGCCTGAGCACGGCAGTTTTCGGACTTCCAAACCAATTCAATTATGGTAAACACGAAGATAGTGCAAGGTGATAAACATTCGATATAATGAAGCAAGAATTCTAAAACAATAAAAAGAAGGGAACGTTCGAGAACGAAGAGTTCTACAATAGGACGCAAAATGGACGAGACGGATGACAAACGTTTGCCGGAAAATCACTAGCGATTACCCAGACTTGCATTTTTAAAAGTAAACAAATTTCGAATTTTGTGTCTGAGTAAGATATTTATTAGACTTCTAAATCAATTCAGATCTAGTGAATATGAAGAAAATGCTGAATGATAACCGTTCGACACGCAACGCAACACGCGTTGCATCGTGTATCGATCAAACTGTTGGCATTGAAAATAGAGCACAAAATACAGAAGAAATCCTCGTCAGTATTGGAAAACAACTATACTTCTGAAAACACAAGTACCTGAATTATTATGCATTATACATCATACATTGTTGCTACAGCATTGTATTATAAATTATCAGTGTAGTCGGTGTGTTTCCCCAGACTTGCTGGTGTGAAGGCATGCGGAAGCATGGAAAAAGTTGAGGTGCACAATACATTTTTCCCAGTTGTTGAGCCAATAATAACCTGAAACGTGATTTCAATATCTATTACAATTATACAGTTAAATACCTATACCAAGAACCCCAGGATCCACCACCGTACTGATATCAAACTAGTGGTATGGTGCCAAATCTCCCTCTAATCCACAAAGGCGTCGACTCCCTGTGGTAGTGACGACCTGGAGTAGACTTTGGTCAGGCTGACCTTGAGACACCAGGGTACCACAATGTCTAAAGCACCAAATCTCCGAAGAATGGAGATAATGCTAAGGTCCTCTATCCAAGTAAGCATGCAGTTAAAGTTCCCAAGATCGACTTTCTATTAACTTCGGCATTGGATTATAAATGCGTCGTCTTCTTTCTCAGCAAGCGCGAGGTTGTTAAACAGCATCGGTTTACTTCCATACAATAACAGACATACGGCACAGTCGTAGCTGACGTTTTGGCAGAATCGCCTTCTTCAAAGCCTGGAAGGGTACACTGATATACAATTTATTAGGTCAAATATTTCAATAACAGATACAGAAAGATGAGAATTTAAATGGTAGTTACACGCTCAACAGCTTCTCGAAAAAAAACCCACAGTTTTTCTACGTGCCTTCCACTGAGGAAAAGCCGCTTATCAGCATCGCATATGGTTGACGACTGCACCTCTTCACATAAACGATCGATACGAAGGTACGGTGGGGGGTTCAAGTGCGATTTCATTCCATTCCTCCCTGCTGTTCATTTTAGGATTTTTGGCTTTTATCAAAAAAAAACTTCAAGAAGCTTGCGCGCTAGTGTTTCCTGTGCGAGGTTAGTGACTTTTATGTCAAAATCGTCTCCGCTATGCTTTTGTATCCTATGCGTGCCTAGTGGAATACTTCGTCTTATTATTATGCATTATACATCATACATTGTTGCTACAGCATTGTATTATAAATTATCAGTGTAGTCGGTGTGTTTCCCCAGACTTGCTGGTGTGAAGGCATGCGGAAGCATGGAAAAAGTTGAGGTGCACAATACATTTTTCCCAGTTGTTGAGCCAATAATAACCTGAAACGTGATTTCAATATCTATTACAATTATACAGTTAAATACCTATACCAAGAACCCCAGGATCCACCACCGTACTGATATCAAACTAGTGGTATGGTGCCAAATCTCCCTCTAATCCACAAAGGCGTCGACTCCCTGTGGTAGTGACGACCTGGAGTAGACTTTGGTCAGGCTGACCTTGAGACTTGAGGGTACCACAATGTCTAAAGCACCAAATCTCCGAAGAATGGAGATAATGCTAAGGTCCTCTATCCAAGTAAGCATGCAGTTAAAGTTCCCAAGATCGACTTTCTATTAACTTCGGCATTGGATTATAAATGCGTCGTCTTCTTTCTCAGCAAGCGCGAGGTTGTTAAACAGCATCGGTTTACTTCCATACAATAACAGACATACGGCACAGTCGTAGCTGACGTTTTGGCAGAATCGCCTTCTTCAAAGCCTGGAAGGGTACACTGATATACAATTTATTAGGTCAAATATTTCAATAACAGATACAGAAAGATGAGAATTTAAATGGTAGTTACACGCTCAACAGCTTCTCGAAAAAAAACCCACAGTTTTTCTACGTGCCTTCCACTGAGGAAAAGCCGCTTATCAGCATCGCATATGGTTGACGACTGCACCTCTTCACATAAACGATCGATACGAAGGTACGGTGGGGGGTTCAAGTGCGATTTCATTCCATTCCTCCCTGCTGTTCATTTTAGGATTTTTGGCTTTTATCAAAAAAAAACTTCAAGAAGCTTGCGCGCTAGTGTTTCCTGTGCGAGGTTAGTGACTTTTATGTCAAAATCGTCTCCGCTATGCTTTTGTATCCTATGCGTGCCTAGTGGAATACTTCGTCTTAATTTCCGTTTCCTATCTAGGTGTTCTTTTATACGGATACACAAGGGTCTGCCCGTTTCGCCAACATATTCGTATCCGCAATCATTGCAAGAGATCAGGTACATTGTACCTGAACTCATGCAATCACCGACCCTGCTGTAAGAGCAAATTAACGCATTTGTTGTTTCGTATAGACAGTCACACAATCGGTTACAAATTAACTGACGACGTAGAGGATCTGGTGGTATTTCAAGTAACGCTAGCCTTCCTTCCATTATTCCTCTAGTCTTGCCCTTTTTAGGCATCGTTTTGTAGCTATGTTTACTTCATCGCTAATAAAGGGCAACATAAACGGGACTTTCCTTTGGCCAAGTGTTTCATTTCGGCGCGTCGCTCTCCTTTTAAGCTTATCTCGTGCGGTAACTATTTCGTAGCCATTGGAGATGACTATTTGCCAAGCCAAGTTGCGTGATTCTTCCTTTAGTTCCCTGGTTGTGCACATAGATGTAGCTGTTCGAAACATTTTTCACAAGCCCTCTCTTTGTGTGTGATGGATGGGAAGAGACGAAATGAACCGGAATGTTTTTGTTACATGGTTTTCGGTACCACTTTGTCACGTAATCGTTACTTGATAAATTGATTTAAACGTTAAGAAAAGAAAGCCAGGTCTCTTTCGGTTTCTCCTGGGTGAATTCAATATACTCAGACCGCTCATTCAATAATTCAAAGCATTTGTCCATCTCCTCTTGAGTAGAGAAGATGACAAAACAATCATCTATTCATTCCGGCTAGACATTGTGTGTATCGGTTACATTCCAGAGTATAAGAATAATTATTCCGCTAACATTTCGGCTATTTCGGCTTTCCTAGTCGATGGTGCACAGCTGGTTGCTCACGCGATGTAGATGCCCGTTGTCGAGTCGGATCTATTGATGGGAGCGCCGCTTAAATAACGTTTCCACACTCGACGACACTCGTTTCCACACTTTTTGTAAGCGACAAATGTTCATCAATTTCCTATCCCACGTGATCTTCTTTTTTGGCGAGCAATGAATTCTGTAGCAGTTGGTATTTTATAGTTCTCACATAGGAAGGTAAAAGCTCTAAAGCTCTCGGCGTTGATCAATTCCTGAGGAATACGCTATGCATTCGACTTCATTGAGTATCGCTGGAGGTGGTTGAATGCATATCTGGCCTTTATAATGACTCGCAGTGGTCTACCGATGTATCGAGCCAGTGCTGCTATCCTCCCAGACAAGTCTGGTACCAATTTACCGACCCCAGAGGAATGGAAGGCTTGGTAGGCCATGAGCACGGAGATCGTTTCACGTCCGTGTCGTAGTGGCGCCTCCAACAATACTTCACCAATACTTTCACTAAGCCTTGACATGAATAATCAGTACTTTCGTGGATAATTAATCAAACACGAAGTTGCTATGAAAATGTTCATCCGGCCAAGTTTTCGGCGCCTTCGCCTTCTCTGATATTGCTACATTCATATATTTATGTTTACACAGATGATCTTATTTCCCAAATCATTAACTCTGGGTAAAGGTGAATTCGTTTAGAAAAAGTCCTGAATGGTATTTCGCTGTATCGCTGTATTTCGCTGGATGACATCCAAAATTATTGCATTTGACCACAAAATACATGGACACTGTTTTGTGAAAAATAACCAGCACACACAGCAGTAATTGTCTGAGTGCTCAGATTATTTTTCAGAACTGTCTAGAATTCGTGACAAAAAGGTACTCAATTCGAATGTGGGAGATACCTCTGTGTAATAAACACCTGATAAAACACAGACGAAAAATGTGGTACTGTGGACCTCCAACAAATGGGAGTGAGTACTTGAAGGGCATGTACTTATCACATTTGCATTTGAATACGACTCATAATCACGAAATTATACTTGCTTGTGTCACCATGCTAGAATTGGGACACCACCGGGAGTGACGATTGCAAAACAGCAAAACAAATGGGAAAGTAGTTGCGCCTAAGCAGCTCATGAAGCAGGCCCGCTTTCAACCAATTTGACAGTCGAAGGCCTTTCATCACATATCACTGCCAAAGTTCCGTAGACTTTAGATCCATATTTAGATGCCTGAGCACGGCAGTTTTCGGACTTCCAAACCAATTCAATTATGGTAAACACGAAGATAGTGCAAGGTGATAAACATTCGATATAATGAAGCAAGAATTCTAAAACAATAAAAAGAAGGGAACGTTCGAGAACGAAGAGTTCTACAATAGGACGCAAAATGGACGAGACGGATGACAAACGTTTGCCGGAAAATCACTAGCGATTACCCAGACTTGCATTTTTAAAAGTAAACAAATTTCGAATTTTGTGTCTGAGTAAGATATTTATTAGACTTCTAAATCAATTCAGATCTAGTGAATATGAAGAAAATGCTGAATGATAACCGTTCGACACGCAACGCAACACGCGTTGCATCGTGTATCGATCAAACTGTTGGCATTGAAAATAGAGCACAAAATACAGAAGAAATCCTCGTCAGTATTGGAAAACAACTATACTTCTGAAAACACAAGTACCTGAATTATTATGCATTATACATCATACATTGTTGCTACAGCATTGTATTATAAATTATCAGTGTAGTCGGTGTGTTTCCCCAGACTTGCTGGTGTGAAGGCATGCGGAAGCATGGAAAAAGTTGAGGTGCACAATACATTTTTCCCAGTTGTTGAGCCAATAATAACCTGAAACGTGATTTCAATATCTATTACAATTATACAGTTAAATACCTATACCAAGAACCCCAGGATCCACCACCGTACTGATATCAAACTAGTGGTATGGTGCCAAATCTCCCTCTAATCCACAAAGGCGTCGACTCCCTGTGGTAGTGACGACCTGGAGTAGACTTTGGTCAGGCTGACCTTGAGACACCAGGGTACCACAATGTCTAAAGCACCAAATCTCCGAAGAATGGAGATAATGCTAAGGTCCTCTATCCAAGTAAGCATGCAGTTAAAGTTCCCAAGATCGACTTTCTATTAACTTCGGCATTGGATTATAAATGCGTCGTCTTCTTTCTCAGCAAGCGCGAGGTTGTTAAACAGCATCGGTTTACTTCCATACAATAACAGACATACGGCACAGTCGTAGCTGACGTTTTGGCAGAATCGCCTTCTTCAAAGCCTGGAAGGGTACACTGATATACAATTTATTAGGTCAAATATTTCAATAACAGATACAGAAAGATGAGAATTTAAATGGTAGTTACACGCTCAACAGCTTCTCGAAAAAAAACCCACAGTTTTTCTACGTGCCTTCCACTGAGGAAAAGCCGCTTATCAGCATCGCATATGGTTGACGACTGCACCTCTTCACATAAACGATCGATACGAAGGTACGGTGGGGGGTTCAAGTGCGATTTCATTCCATTCCTCCCTGCTGTTCATTTTAGGATTTTTGGCTTTTATCAAAAAAAAACTTCAAGAAGCTTGCGCGCTAGTGTTTCCTGTGCGAGGTTAGTGACTTTTATGTCAAAATCGTCTCCGCTATGCTTTTGTATCCTATGCGTGCCTAGTGGAATACTTCGTCTTAATTTCCGTTTCCTATCTAGGTGTTCTTTTATACGGATACACAAGGGTCTGCCCGTTTCGCCAACATATTCGTATCCGCAATCATTGCAAGAGATCAGGTACATTGTACCTGAACTCATGCAATCACCGACCCTGCTGTAAGAGCAAATTAACGCATTTGTTGTTTCGTATAGACAGTCACACAATCGGTTACAAATTAACTGACGACGTAGAGGATCTGGTGGTATTTCAAGTAACGCTAGCCTTCCTTCCATTATTCCTCTAGTCTTGCCCTTTTTAGGCATCGTTTTGTAGCTATGTTTACTTCATCGCTAATAAAGGGCAACATAAACGGGACTTTCCTTTGGCCAAGTGTTTCATTTCGGCGCGTCGGTCTCCTTTTAAGCTTATCTCGTGCGGTAACTATTTCGTAGCCATTGGAGATGACTATTTGCCAAGCCAAGTTGCGTGATTCTTCCTTTAGTTCCCTGGTTGTGCACATAGATGTAGCTGTTCGAAACATTTTTCACAAGCCCTCTCTTTGTGTGTGATGGATGGGAAGAGACGAAATGAACCGGAATGTTTTTGTTACATGGTTTTCGGTACCACTTTGTCACGTAATCGTTACTTGATAAATTGATTTAAACGTTAAGAAAAGAAAGCCAGGTCTCTTTCGGTTTCTCCTGGGTGAATTCAATATACTCAGACCGCTCATTCAATAATTCAAAGCATTTGTCCATCTCCTCTTGAGTAGAGAAGATGACAAAACAATCATCTATATATTTGCAGTATAGTAGCAGCTGGAGGTCGATAACCGAGGCTTCTATTCTAAACATGAACGCGATGGCAATACTTGGTGCCAATCGCTGTCCCATTCCCAACCCTTTCATTTGCGGGCAATATTTCTCAGACCATCTGAAGATCGAGCAGCTTAGGCACTCCATTAAGAGAATCATAAGCTGCTGAATAGACAAGCCATGCAATTTTATTCTTCCTTCATGTTCAACAATAAGTTCGTGGATGGCTTGCATTGCGGAGTCATTCGATTCCATACGTTGGTGTAGAGCGCAGGAACATCAAAAGACTCCATCACGTACGCGTTGTTAGGAGACGCGTTGCGTAGACGTTCTAGGAACATTTAGGTGTTCGTGTGGTTGGCTTGAATATGGCTAAGCAGTTGGGTAAGTATTTGGCCTAAAAACCATGTTATTCTATCCATTGGCCGACTTGGCCAAAGGAAAATACCGTTTCTGCTGCCCTTTATTAGCGATGAAGTAAGTATAACTATAACGATGCCGAAAAAGGGCAGGTCTAGAGTAATCGGTTGCGATAGTAGAAATACCACCTGATATTTACGTCGTCATTTAGTTCGTAACCGCCTGTATGGCCGTCTATGTGAAACAGAAAGTTGCGAAATTTGCCCTTTTGGCAAGGACGGTGATTGCATGAGTTCAGGTACGACATACCTCATCTCTTGCAATGATTGCGGAGATGAATATATTGGCAAAACGGGCAGACCCTTCGGTATCCGAATAAAAGAACACCTAGATGGGAAACGAAAGCAAAACAAGGCACGCCACTGGGGACGCATAGGATACAAAAGCACAGCGGAGACGATTTTGACATAAAAGTCACTATCGTCACACAGGATGCCAAAACACCAGCGCGCAAGCTTTTGGATAAATGCCAAATACCCTAAATCCTAAAACCCTAACAGCAGGGAAGAATGCCCCGAGATCGACCCGTACTTTCGCATCGATCGTTGATGTGGGGAGGTGCAGTCGTCAACTATATGCGACGCTGATCGGCTGGTCTTTCTCAGTGGAAGGCACGTAGAGAAAACGGTGGGTTTTTCGAGAAGCTGTTGACCGTGTGACTACCATTTAGATTCTCTTCTTTCTGTTTGTGCTGTTGAAGCGTTTGACCTAGTAAGTTGCGTATTACTGTACTCTGCAGGCTCTGAAGAAGGCGTTTCTGCCGAAACGTCAGCAACGATTGTGTTGTATGTGTGTTATTGCATGGAAGTAAACGTATGCTGTTTAACATCTTCGCGATTGCTGAGAGAGAAAACGACGCATTTATATGCAGTTAAATTCAGAAGGCACATACCAAAGTATATGACGAAATTGCCAATTGTTAATATTTTTAAATTAATTCTGGAACCAGACTTGTCTGAGAGGATGGCAGCACTGGCTCGATACATCGGTAGGCCAACACGAATCATTGTAAAGGCTAAATTTGCATTCAGTCACCTCCAACAATCCTTAATGATGTCGAATGCATGGCGCATCCCTCAGGGATTAATCAATGCCGGAAGCCTTCATCCTTTATGTAGAAATAATCAAATCAGACTTAGATCAACAAAATACTGAACAGTCATCACCTTATAGTCACCGAATTCGATGAGAAATTGTCGACAAATTCCGCAAGGGGTGCACAGCTCCGCCACGTTCGTCGCTGAATTGTTAGGTTGATGATTTAATGCTTCATCAAAAATAGTAAAATTAAATTAACAAAAATGATTTTCTGCGTAGTTATTGTTGAAGCAAATTTTTTCCCACGACGCATCTTCATAGCTGTACAGATTCCAGCTTTTCCTGCCGTCGACTTCTTTCTTTGTATCCATTGTCGACGAAGATTTTCGGTTTTCCCACGGGTTGTCGTCTTCATCATGATTATTATTGGATTAAAATAGAGTTAATTCTCAATGGAATCTGAGCTAGCCATGTTGGGGCGTTCGTACGTGAATTGGAAGAGAGCGATCTGGTGCCGGACAGGTGCGGTATAAATATCCCTGAACAGAAGTGGGGCTTAATGCGTCGTAATGAGCTCGAAAAAGCACCTAGATTTGCTGACCCCTGCACGTAATAAACAATGTCGTTTCGACAGCCGGACTTGATACAAAGGCTAAATTTTCTAGATTTGCTAAATCACATATATATATGTATGTACATGTATTTATATCGAGGCCGATAGCACAGTGGTAGTGACGTCCGTCACCACAAACATGGTGCTAGTTCGATCACGCTCTGCGCCAACCAAGTCTCTCATTCACTAGGTGTCAGGAAATTGGCGCTGGAATTGTCTGCGAAAAGTCACTTTGTGCAATCAAATTAGAAACGCTCCAGCCCGGTTAATCGGGACTTTAGGAAGAATTGTTTGACTAGCATTCTAAGACATTTAAGATGAAAATCATCAAACAGCAACCGAATCCCCATGTAGAATTAGTAGATCTTTGTGGACAATGGATGCGAGGAAATGAATCGGGTGTGGAAAGTGCTGGGATCCGCATAGTACACGTGAAGACGGATCATATGAAAAAAAGAAAAAAGGCATATATCTCGTGATCTCGAGCTAGTTGGGTATGAGGTTCATCATGGCGTGTCTCCATATGACGAGTTCAATGCGGACCAAAGGCAACCGTGTACTTCCACTGAGAGCTGGTACAGCGCATGGGCTTGTAAGAATAGAATCAACTTAAGCTACTTGTGCATATCTCGTGAAAACGTGACCTACCACCAAGTATCACTTAAGTGAGAAGAGGTATTGGTCCACCTTAGCGTAAAACCGGATGGAATGGATATCCCAGTGATGTGCCCGATCGAGCGTTTAATCACCAAAAGAATTACATGTGGCTCACGCAGACATCCCTGTAGAGATTCCAGAAAAGTTAAAACTTCTAGGGTTTTTAAAAAGCGAATTACTAGGACCATGTAATAAGCGCGCGTGTGGTGCAGTGATTGGAAGCGCCACTGCGACGCGCACGTGGAATCCATTTTTGCGCCTACGGCCCACCAAGCCTTCCATCCATCTGGGGTCGGCAAATTGGTACCAGACTTGTCTGGGAGGATAGCAGCACTGGCTCGATACATCGGCAAGCCACCGCAAGTCATTGTAAAGGCCAGATATGCATTCAGTCACCTCCAACGATACTTAATGAAGTCGAATACATGGCGCACCCCTCAGGGATTGATCAACGCCGAGAGCTTTATCCTTTTAGCTTTGTGTTCTTATAATATTCTTCCAAAAAAATTTCTTTTGTAGAAATGGTATGACGTGACTGAATTAGGCATTTACATGTCGAAAACTACCTAGGATTTCTTAGAATTGGCTTTCATCAATCCTCCATAACAATAGCCAGTAGTTTTCTAAGCTTTTGAGCTTTGAATGGAGAAAAAGATAGTCGAATTTAATTCTTTGTATTCTTGTTGAGGAAACGCGAGGTGTTATTATTATTCTTTATTCACAAATAAGCTGACGTTTCGGCGAACTTCGCCTTCTTCAGAGCCTGGAAAGGTCAAGTTGACAGCAATCTACTCGGTCAAACGCCTCCATAACCAAACAAAGAAAACGCTAAACCATGATTTCAACCACAACGAACACAACTTTGCGCACCCACTGCTTTCTATGAGGCTTCCACTGAGTATGTCTAGTGGAGACCAACCGCACAGAATTCACATGGAATCGTAATGTGCCCTTCCCCTCAAAATAATAGGCTTATATACTGCCCAATATCACCTCCGCCGCTGCCTAAAACACCGAGTCGTCCCAAACTTCATCAAACGAAGACGAACGACTACACGATGTATGCGGACTACCAGAGGACAGTCACACAAAGTACTGGACATCGAAGTGCGAATACTACGCACCTGTCTACGAAGCCGACAAAACCAGATGTTCGCCAAGTGGTTTAAATTTCAAGAAAACTTTCGTATTTTGTGCAACCATTAGCCAGTTATACTGGAGGTCGTAGTAATCGGACGGAAAATAACAAGAACCTATGTACGTGCTGCACGCTGAGTGGAGTGGACTTCACGATTACAAGTGTCGAATCGGAGAAACGAGTCTGCGAATATGCTTATGCTATGTTTTCAGTACAGAAAATGGAACAGGCAACCTGTGTGGGAAAACGTCGTTTCCACTTACCGATAGCAATCGCCTTGAATTTACGATATCCACGCACAAGTG
Organism: Angiostrongylus cantonensis; assembly: GCA_009735665.1. Lineage (NCBI taxonomy): Eukaryota > Metazoa > Nematoda > Chromadorea > Rhabditida > Metastrongylidae > Angiostrongylus > Angiostrongylus cantonensis. Next base: position 417,572 of record MQTX01000073.1, read on the forward strand.
CTGAAGTGACAGCTGTTCGCTCGGCACAAACTGTAGCACCGTATGTTGCATTCTCGCAGTTCACTGAAAACAGTAAAGATGAAGTAAATATGAATACAGAAGGCTGAGTGTATGGTTTAAGAGATTATTGGTGGCATGAGAACGGCAAAGCATTCGACGTTGATCTAGCTATCTTTTATGCATCCGTCATAGCCATACATTAGACTTCATTAAAGCTCATAGAGATGAGTAAATGCACATCTGTCCTGCACAATGACCTACGAAGACCTACTAATATGTTAAGCGGTGTTTTTATCCTACAAGATAAGACCGGCGCTCTCGGGGGTACCGAAAGTTTGATAGGATTGATTTCCGAGTGACAGAAGATCGAACTAGCTACCCAACGTGAATGCGTGGCATCCCTAACTTGCGCTATAGGAGCGCAGAGTTAAGTCTTATTGGTCGAAATTCGGTTTGTTAAGCTTTCCAAAACACTGTTGGAGCAAAGGCCATAGTCTAAAGGAAGCGAAGAAATCGTGGATCTCAGAAGATCAATGTTTCAATCTTAGTAGAATGAGATAGCGAAAGTTTTCTAATACAATACATATGTAGTTCAAAATTAAAAGGCTAAATAATTTTCGGCTCAGCATGCATTTATATCAATGCTTTCCTTCGCTAATGCGTAAAATAATTATGTTAGGAGATGGGAAATATTTTGTGAGCACTCGTAGAGTCGATACAAAACAAGCTGGTTATTATTAATACAGGCCTCGTAAAGGCAAGGGATAAAACTGTAGAATACAGAAACTACATGCAACCAACGAGAAAGTGTGACTCTCCAGAGGAGATTTTGAAACTGCTAGCTTTAAAATTCTCTCGGGGAATAAAAGAAGCTCTCTTTTTCTACCCTGGAGAAATTTCTTCGAATGAGTGCTAAGAAACAATGAGGAATAGCAAGTAGTTAAGCAAAAATAGGCCTAATGATATACTGGAACAGTGGGATTGAGTATACAATGGTGCTGTAAAATTTATGACCGCAAAAAATCTACTGTTTCTTAATAAACACAGCTGCAAGTGTTTGTTTTCCCAATGGGAGCAGACAGTAATGCGAATTTGCTTTATATCTAGTAATCGGATAGTTATATGGACCAGATTTATAAATAATGCTAGTCACGGAACGATAACCTCAGTGGTAATTTTTGTACTACTTTTTGTGGCCTGGAAAAAAGTTTCACTTTCTGGAGTGTGGATAGATCTTTGCCAGCCGACCTCATGGTTGGGGCTACTAAATATATTCAGCGTGGCATTGATGGAGACCTGGTGCTTGGGGTCGAAACATGAAACACTGTCCTAGCTATGGTGAAGAACGAATGGTGGCTACCGATTGCGGCTTGACGCTTAAGAATGTCTACTGGTAAAATGTCAAACCATTGAAAGCTTCTTTTCCCTTTAGAGAATTCAATATCATCAACATCTTTATTACTAAGTGTATAAAAATAATTAAAAGTGTAATAAAACCTGTTAGTTTAACATCTTACCACCAAGAATAACTGTGTCGTCATCCGTAAGTAACGCAGCACCAACTGGAAACTCGCTGTACGGACTAAAGCGAATAGGAATATTTAAATAATAGAAGGGAAAGGAAACAGTTTTCCACAAAGACGTAGATTACTGGGTAATAATGGATCGATGAAGTGGTTAATTTGTCTAGGAAAAGAAATAAGGACTCTAGTATTCTAGGACTAAACAGCTTGGAAGTTAACTAAAGAATTCTCAGAGGCGCTTCATTTGCGCCATTGGCTCAGTAAACCTCAGAATACGTCGAGACGGCGCTCAGGTACTGCGTGATCTTTCCCTGCTTTCTCTTTTTTTCCTTAAATAAGTTTTATAACTAAAATAATTAAAATAATGGTACCATCGATTTGGATCATCGGCTCTGATGAAGACGAAGACATCGAAACGTTAGCAGATAATAAATATTATTATCAATCTCGTGTAAGCTCATCAAACAAAGAATACGTATTGATTAAGCACACCGAGGTTCAAGGAAAGTCGGTTTCGAAGTAAAATAATGGTAGTTTAAAGCCTTATTCCTAAATGTAATACACTTCAAAATTTGCTCAATAGTTCTCAATAGTCATCAGTAAACGTTTTAGGGTTTCCAAAGTACAAAACAGTTCATTCACAAACCAGTAGGCATTTTTCATCGCATCACGTGCCATCTGGAGCAATTCATCATCCGTTACGCCCATTCTTCTCTGAAACAACAATGACATATAACAGTATCCAAGATCGACCTTCTTTTTCAAGTAGAAGAATGATAACTAAATACTGCGAACTGGTCGCTAATCGATGAATGATCGAACTTTTCATTTTAAAGATGTTTCGAGAAACGAAATCAGGGATGGAGGCTTGACAACAATGACCATAAAACACTCTACCATATTGTGCTAAGATGGAAAGCTGTAGAAATTCTAGAAGACAGCAAGTGAATCCAAGAAGAAGCCATCATACTGTATGTCATCGACTCTGTTTACAAGATATCGGACATGGGCATTTTTCACATGATTTTTACTTTCTATTAAAACGTAATAAGTTTGTTCATATATTGAAATCTTAAGGACGCGTGTTGGGCAGCGGTGGGAAGCGCTCTGCAATGGGATCGATCATCGCGCACATAGCCCATCAAGCCTTCCATCCCTCCGAGGTCGGCAAATTGGTACCAGACTTGTATGAGAGGATAGCAGCACTGGCTCGGTACATCGGTAAGACACCGCGAGTAATAAGGGCCAGATATGCATTCAATCACCTCCAAACGATGCTTGATAAAGTCGAATTCATGGCAGATTCTTCAGGGATTGGTCAACGCCGAGAGCTTTGTCCTTGTGATTTCTTATCAAAATGTGATCCACAGCTTTCCTATCGTTTCCCAACTTTTGAAAGGTGGTAGCCTTTGTTCTATACAGTAGAAATATTAAATATGGAGTAATTTAGACAAAAGGGCCCATGATAGTGAACGGATCTAATTGGTTTACTTGATGTTAACTTCTAGTTACAGCAACCAGGTACTTCCTCGGTGCAAACTCGAATGATATTTACTGATTTTGGATAACGCACTACGCGTATTGATTTCAGTGCATGTGGCATAAAACTGACGAAGAGTTTCGTCTTCAAACCAACTCAACTTGAATTGAACTCCAATAGTTGAAGTTAATAGTATTAGAATCTACAGATCTTCACCAACAAGGTGGATGTATACTCTTCTGCCATGATGAAACTACATTTTACTGGAAGAGATAAGATTTTTCTCACCGGCGCTTTCACTTCGGATACCACAGCAGTCGAAAAAGTAGATTTTCATGTAAATTTACAAATGCTCCTTGTTGACTCGAAGCTGGGTTGTTATCGGTTGTTCTTGTAATTGGATGGATGACTTTTCGGTGATTTCACCTTCTTCAAAGTCGTTTCTGCTTTATAAGGTGTGGTACCGCCATGCGTGCTGTTCATGTGGGATGACTCGTAATCACTCACACGGGTGGTCTCATACCCTATAATGTGGGAACGACTCCGAGAAAGGCGAAGTTTTCGCAACGTCACTCATCGAATTACATGAACAACCGATAACAATCTTGCGTCAGCTCAAGAAGGGCAGTTTATAAACTAAAAACCATAGAAATTATAGAAAAATTCCAACTAATTATTCATGCGAGATTTATTTAAAGACCATTTGTATTGAAAACCTTAAAGATTTAAATTACCTTCAGAATATTCAAAGAACTTCAAATTAAACAGATTAAATTTCTAGGAGTTTGTCTATCAACACGGCATTGTTTTTGTCCACGTTGATAAGTTTGGTGGCAATCATAGAAGGAATGGAAGGTTACCACGGAGAGTGTCGAACCGTACCCCTGTGTGAATTGAATGGCATCACTACTACTGCGCTCTCTGTACTCCGTTCACAAGTATACATGTATACCTGAACAAGTCTTCAAGAATAGTGAAAAATCATACGGGTTACAGTACGATCTTCATTCGATTGCTAATCTTCTAGATCAGCTTTTTAGATAAGATCAAGGCTCAGCTCCTATCCTTACCGAGTTAACACTTGTGGTTCTTGGTTCGAGCCTACGTCGTGGGCGAAAAACACGCCATATCCCTCCGGGATCAGTAAATTGGCACTAGATTTGTACAGCAATGCAAAAAAAAAATCGCTTGGTTCATCGGTAGGCTACTGCAAGTTGTTATATAGGCCAGACACGCAATCATTTGCGATGCTACGAATGGTGTGGAATGCACGCGAGTCGTCATGAGCTTGACAAATGTGGAAAATCGCTGTAACTTATAAGTTTCAAAGGTGATATTCTCATCATGCGGCAAAAGAAAATGGCGTTGATGACAGATAAGCTCGACGCGAGATTGTTTCCCAAAGTGACCACTGATGTTAAACAACTTTGACATAATCAGTTTCTTTTTCTCTCGTTGTTCCAACTATGTTCCATAAAACCGTCCAACATGGAACTAAAGGCGATTATCAGCAGTTTCTTAACGCCAGCAACGGTCAATAAGTTACTGTAAAATAAGAGCAAACTAGGCCTTTTGTTAACGCTGATTGGCTTCCTTTTTTAGACAATCTAACATTCTTCACAGGAGTTCGAAATGACTAGAAAAGTCGCAAAGAATTCAAAAGCGTCTTTTGTTAAAAGATTTTGAGCGAGAATCATAGAAATTATCAATCAGACAACAATACAAAACAATCTTAAGAGAAATTTTCCAAAATTATGTCAAGAAATAAAAAAGAGTTCAAAAATTTGCTTAGAGAAAAGTTTTACATAGGACTGAACTTAAAGAGCGCTGCCTGAAAGTGGAAGTTTGCGAGACAAATCCCCATAGAAGTGAAAAATCTCTTGTGAAGAAGAGGATCAAACTCTTTGAAATGGCTCCGTTAAAGTGTTGGAAAAGTATTCGTCAACCCGCAAGGCATATTCGTTGATGGGTAAGATGTTAGTAAGACTAAAATTAACGGAGCATTCGAGAAGAATGGTAAAAAAAAAAGCTCTCGGAGTTGTCAATCCCTGAGATGCACCATGCATTCATTACTCATTAACTCATTACTCATTAAGCATCGTTGGCGGTGATTGGATTCACATCTGGCCTTCACAAAAACTCGCGGTTGTCCGTCAAACTGCGTTGATAGCAGAATTAAAATTTGGAACTGCATAAGAAGTAGGGCGAGCGTGTGGCGCAGTGGTTAGAGGTGCCCTACAATACACACGTGGAATCGATTCCTGCGCCCATGGTCCACCAAGCCTTCCATCCCTCCGGGGTCGGCAAATTGGTACCAGACTTGTCTGGGAGGATAGCAGCACTGGCTCCATACATTGGTGGGCCACCGTTAGTCATTATAAAGGCCAGATATGCATTCAATCACCTCCAAAGGATGCCTAATGAAGTCGACTACATGGCGATCCGTAAGGGATCAATTAAAGCCGAAAGCTTGATTCTTTTTATTATAAGAAATAGAATAAATTTAAAATCCAATCGAAAACCTTCCACACTGTTACTAGCGGACCAAAATGTCGTAGTCATAGGAGTCACAGTTATCGATAAACCAGAAACGATGAAACATACAAGGGATACCAAACATCAAATAACTTAAATAAAGTGCAACAAAAGCGAGAAATTATGCGTTGGCGTTGTGAAGAGCAATTAACTCTTATGGAACCATACGCTACGCGTTTCATTGTGGACTATTGCTGTGGTTTGCTTTAAAATATAGAGGTTTTTCCAGATTTCTTGCAGTTAGTCGAAAGCATGCAGAACACAGGCTCTACTAGGGCCAAGCCGTGGATACGTGTACTTCACGCGTTATACTTGCGAAAAGCCAGTTTCGGACACTGGAATGAAGTCGGCGGATATAAAGAACATGAAAGGGTAAGAGATAAAAGGACAAAGCTTTCGGCGTTGATCAATCCCTGAGCGATGTTCCATGTATTGGGCACATCGCTAAAGGTGACTGAGTGTATAACTGCCCTATACAACAACAACTCAACGTAGCCTAGCGATGCATCCATTCAGTGCCGCATTTACGGGGCCCGGAGGAATGGAAGTTTTGTTGAGTCAGGGACGGAAGATCGAACCCATGTGTGTAGCAGGTGGTCTTTGGCCGCTGGACTACGAGCGGCTCCTTGCGCATTATCCTTTTAGAATATGAAAAACACACAGAAGTACGCTCAAATATCGCTCATGCAGAGCCATGCAGAAAAATAATAACACCGTGGTTAGGTAATGGGAGATTTTTTTTCCATCACGTATGGTATCTAGGAACATGGGAACATACACGGAGAACACAACGAAAACGTAGTAGTTAGAGATATACGAAAAATGTGTGAAGAAGCCGAGTGATAGAACGATGAATTCAAGAAGCCAATACTCAATGCTTTTTGACGAGGCTTACAGACCGCATATTTTGATTTCAATGCGCACTCCGATGGCGCTGCAATGGCACTCCGTCTGTGGACCTGCTATGCAGAATTGACCGCTGTCGCAGAAGGATTAAACAGTGCTCGGTACACTCAGCGTTCGGCCACTCGTCGCAGAAAATATGTAGAATAATGATGCTACCTGCTCGTAGTGCTAACCACCAGCAAACGAATATGTCTGTCATTTTATTTAAATTTAAATCCTCCAAAATTAATTGCGAACTTTCGCTTGTTGATAATGTCATGAAGGTTAGCATCATCTTAGCTAACGACGTGAATTTCTGGCGCAGTAAACGAAAGTAGAGCAAAAATTTGATCAAGGGTGCTATTCGTCCGCATGTTGGTAATCGTCATCGCCATCCGCATATTTATGATCCGATTCCCACTAACAAACACTAAACCTCAGTGCATGGTTATCACTGTACTGTGTTCATTGAGAAAAACACCATCGACATTTATGAACTGTTTTTTCATCGGCATCCCGCTCACCTGGGAGATATGCTCTAATCTAAGGCCCTCGGCGTTGATCAATCCCTGAGGGATGCGCCATGCATTCGACTTCATTAAGTATCGTTGGAGGTGATTGAATGCATATCTGGCCTTTACAATGAGTCGCGGTGGCCTACCGATGTATTGAGCCAGTGCTGCTATCCTCCCAGACAAGCCTGGTACCAATTTACATTGCTATACATGCTTGGCGGTGAAGGTAGACGGAGTACATCGTATTCTACGCATTTGTGGCTTGTTTTGCCGGTATAGGACATTTTTATCTCACTGTTTCGATTCAATCGATAACTTGTCCAGAATAGATGTCATGATAGCCGCAGCTTCTGGAAAGCTGTTTTTTCACTTAGTTATTCACGAGCAATCTTTGTTTCCGCAGGAGTTCGTTTTGTGGTGAAGGGAAATTGCTGCTGAAGAGAGTATACACCATAGACAGTGCTGTTAGTTAAGAGAGTGCTTTATTACATACGCATTGAAAATACACGTTTAGGAACAGTTTTCTCTATGTTAACTTCTTATACGGTGCCTATTACAAATTTTCGTGGCAGGGTATTGTGTGAAATACAAGCGTAATGATGCTGAGATATTTGCGAAACCCCGGATCGCAGGTGTAAAAAAATTAACATTGTGATTTCAACTACAGCCCCAGCTTAACCGAGTTCAATGCCAGTTTGAGGTCCCCAGATCAATCCGGTTGATGAGTGATTGTTGATAAGACTGATCGATAGGAAACTAGCTGAGATACGGGAGAAATGAAAGACCTGCATGGTATGGTGGTTAATGCGGTTGCCTCAGCCTGCGGAAGGGTAATAGCACGTTCGTTCCCCACCGCAGACTCTTTTCGGGGGCTAATGCGTTCACCACCACACCATGCGACTCTTTCCTTTCGCCTGTCTCTTAGTTTTCTATCTACTAGTTGACGGCGAATAAAAAAATTAACATTGTGATTTCAACTATAGCCCCAGATTAACCGAGTTCAATGCCAGTTTGAGGTCCCCAGATCAATCCGGTTGATGAGTGATTGTTGATAAGACTGATCGATAGGAAACTAGCTGAGATACGGGAGAAATGAAAGACCTGCATGGTATGGTGGTTAATGCGGTTGCCTCAGCCTGCGGAAGGGTAATAGCACGTTCGTTCCCCACCGCAGAAACATGCGGCCCGGAGTTTTACAAATATCTCAACACCATTACAGTTTGCACTACGATAAGGTGATAAATCACTCTTTTCCTGAGTTTGAAAAAGTGGCTGAATGCTCGCAAAATATGCGTCTATCAATGTCCATTAAAACAATTTCTCTTTAGAAATAATTGTCATGCCTTGGCACAGGATTTTTCTACTAATAATTTCAACGTTGCGTTCAAGAAGATCCATGGTACAATCTGTAGTGAACAATATTCTCTTATAACATTTAGTTCTAGAATAAAATCAACAATTTTGATTCAGACTGTTCAAAGTATATTTTTATCTATTGCCCATTATTATTATTTCTTTCGGCAGGGCACTTTGCGAAACGCAACCATAATGATGCTTACATATCTGCAAAACTTGGACCCAAGCGAGGTCGAACATCCGTTATCCCCTTTCCGAAGGCGCATGTGCTAGCCACGGCGCCAATGAGGCTCTTGTTCTGGCTTTCTCTGAGCCGGTCATTTTACCTTAATGATGCCACCAGCACAGAGTTTTCAGTCCTGCCTATAATTATTAGTCCTCACGAGAAGCTTTATAAAGAAGATGTGTTTTTTATGATGAATATTGAAATATTCTTAACGATAACGTGTCCTAGAACAGCTGTAACTAATGATAATCTGCTTAGCATATTCTACAGTGAATTCGCAACAATGGGTGAGAATGAGTACGAGCAAAAAAGAAGGCTATGAAAGAGGAATGCGATAACACCACGTGAAAGATAGCGCTTTATGTACTATTTAGGTGAGTCATCCAGAATTTTCTTGCTGATTCATCAGAGTACAAAGGCTGGTTCCTCTGCCAAAACATATTGAACATTCCACTCTACCTTTTTTCATCAACCCACTAAATAATCTTTAGTTTGGATTCAAACGTGCTTGAATGAATTACGCTTTAAATTCACACGTGACTGAAAGCACTCACACCTTTTGACATGCATTCGTTCTGTTTAAAGTGAACTTTATGGAACGAATTTAAGACTGTCGGAATCACGAGATCTTCGCCAACAAAAGACACTTGTTTATTATTCTACTGAGTCAAAAGTAAGGCTATTTTTGAACGTTTGGGTTTCAGGTAAACCAAAAATGAAAACAACGATTCACAAAACTTGCTAGGCTTCTTAAGCTTCTTAAGAGCGATAATGCAAAGTTTTTCATTCAACAATGTGAAGTTATCAACTTTCAAAGTCCTCTAGTTAAGGGAACATTGAAAAGCCGACATCGGTCATAATGTAGGGCCTGAGAAGCTTAACTTTCACCAATGATTCACTTTTGCCCCCTTGCCAAATATTAATGTCAGTAATGGAGACAAGATGAACAGGAGAAATACCAAAGGACACTCAGCGAAGTTTGAAAACACTTGCAATGTTGGTAGCAATGTGTTTGGATTGTAAACTATGGTAAAACGTAGCACATAGCTACAAGATTATACCTCCAGATTAATAATCTTCTCCTGTAATTTTGTTACGTCCTCAATCAAATCATCCTCTAACTATTGAAAAAATTATCGTTCATTGTAGAAAAATCAATATTATTTCTCGTCACCGTTCTAACCTGGACGAGTTCTTTTTTATGCAGCTGCTATGGGATTCGCGTGGTCTCATCCGACAACTATACAAATTTGGGCGTTAGGCGTTATGTGTTAAGCAACGTTGAGATGATAGGATGCATATTTTACTTACAAAAAGTCTTAGGTGTACCAGTGAACCAATCAATGTGTGAATGTAGTATTTGTACAATCCAAGAGAACTCTGGTGATACCACTTGTCAACCTCTATGGGACAGGGACGCAGTTATTCCTATTTTAGGGGTCGAATGAATGTGTGCATTGCAAAGCGCCTCCGCAGACTGCTCTACAAGCGCTCTTAACGACATGTGAAGTAGGCTGATAAGATGGAGACACTTACATGATAGTGAGAAACTGCAAACGCTCAGAAAGATAGCAAAGAAACATTGTATAATTCTCAAAAGGAACAGATGCGTGATACAAACAATTATACGGAGATTACAGGACACACATTAAGGTTGATGTAAAGAACGGAAGTAGCCAACAGCATCAAAAGTGCCACTATAATATAGCCATTGCTAACCGCCGGACTGTGCAGTGATTAGCAGAGCACAGAGGCCATTGATACCACAGGTGCGTAAGCAAAATCGGTCATAAACAATTTATGACTGGATCCTCATAATAGGGTGAGATCCCCTCTCACCTAGATGCCATTGATCAGATGGTTTTTGAGCCTCGAAAACATAATTCCTTAAACATTCATTTAAGAGAATATGTTTGTCGCAGTAATGAGGAAATTCTCGAACGTCACAATAACTAATGAGCCCTGAGAAAATCAGTTATCATCATCCCTCATCTCCCTGGATGTTAACACTTTCGCAACACAATAATATGCCACTGTAAACCGGATTTCATTTACCCTTAGGATGAATGATCAATTATTTTAATTGATACGCTAACACGAGGTTGTTACCAAACTTTATTCGGGTGTATTCGATTATCGAGTCTGAGGAAGATGAAGGCGTCAAAACGACAACCAAATAAATGTCTGGTGACAACCACAATGATGCTGAGACATTTGCAAAACTCCGGACGGACTGCAGATGTCTGCGGTGAGGAACGAGCGCGCTATTGCCCTTTGTGGAAGCTAATGAGGCTAATGCGTTCACCACCCACCACGCGGGTCCTTCGTTTCGCACGTCTCTTAGCTAGTTTTCTATTGACCAGTGCCATCAACGAGATTGATCCAGGGATAGCAAATTGGCAATGAAGCCAGTTAAGCTGAGGATGTAGTCGAAATCACAACGCCAACATTTTTATTTACTGCCTTTTACTTTTTTTCAAAGCAGTGTATTACGTCTGATAGAACATAAAGCTTAAGCGTTTTTGTTTACTGCCTACTCTTTTTGATGGCAGGGTATATTGCGAAATATAACTCAGTGCCGCTGTAGGGTGGCTGATGGCAAAAGATCGATAGAACTAGCTGAGAGACAGGCCAAACGAAGGACCCACATGATGTGGTGGTGAGCACGTTACTCCCCGGAAAGTACAATAGCGCGTTCGTTCCCCACCATAGACACCTGTCCAGAGTTTTGCAAATATCTCAGCTTCATTAAAGAACAGCACGTTACTACCCGGAAAGGACAATAGCGCGTTCGTTCCCCCCATAGACACCTGCCCAGAGTTTTGCAAATATCTCAGCTTCATTAAAGAACATAAAGCATTATGAAGTAATCAAGTGATAATATTATTCGCTTCTAAAGAATTTGAAACCATGTATAGTGAAAATTTTGCAGAACAATAAATTCAGTGTAAGAAAGATCGTAAGCCATCAATCACATAAACAAAAAACTGGGTGTGACAGGAAAATAAATTAAACAAGAAAAAGCGGTGAACAGAGAATACATCAATAGCAATCTGTCAAGTTAGTGGCTGTCTAATATCTCGTGAAGGTAGATCTAGAACGATCTTCAATAGTTTACGATAACGGATAAGCTTTCTCCAGTGAAACCTATGGTTTTACAATCTATGAACCAGGAATTTTAAGAAATCATTCTTGTTCTATGAAATGGCGATTAAAAGGTCAAATTAGTTCATCTAACGGTAGTGTCGACGGTCCAAATGCATCTCAAAACCACGAAGAGGTAGTCTGCCCCGTTATCGTCAGTACTTGGATACTTAGATACTTGGATGGCCCATCCTCACTGGTTGTGCGGGCCGTAGACAAAATTTCCACTTTTCGGAGTTTCAGTGGTTTAACCATCGTAGTTTCTTAGAGATCTGGGGCCAGCCTAGCCAGGGCTTGCCTCAGGTCGTCACCACCATAGGCAGTCGCCGTCCTCGTGGATGAAAAGGAGATTTGCCACCACGCTAGCAGTTTGGCAGTAGGATGGTGGTTGATCCTGATATTGGTTTACTGTTAACTGGGTTTCCTGATGGAAACGCCGGAGTCCTCATTTTGGGAGGCGAATGAATCCCCGCGCTGCACATCGCAGCCGGACACCCACGAACACTTCCCAGCCACTGTGCCGCGGTAAACCGTTGGGAGGGTTATCGTCGTTAATACCTCGGAATACGCTGAGGTGACGTAGTTGAGCTGTTTATAGCAACGTAGTTGGTCAACAATCGCACGAAGCCACCATAAGCGAAGCAATTATTGGGATTGCTTCTTGTTTTCTCCATGCAGGAAACCAACTTCTCTACTACATTCCCTCCAAACCTGGATGACTAATTCTCTCTGCAAGCAAAGATGTCAAATCAGTATATACATAAATCACCTATGTAGTAAGAATTAACACTGGAATTAAAGTCTTACTTAAGCTGGTATTCACTCAAACGTCAGGTGCGAGGTAAATTGGCCGATATAAATTTATTACAATTCACGCGGCTAAAGATGAGGTGTTGTTAAGATGTGGTGACAGCATGAATTAGGTATCGGTCTCTGAGTAGTAACATTAGAAAAGGGATAATCAATGAATCGTTGATTAATCAGGATGACGGGTGCAAAGTTAAACTAAAAAGAATGGAGATCTAGTGCGAGGAGCACTAGGAAATTGTTCTGCGAGTAAATAGAGGCTCCCATATAAATCTTACAAACTGTCCTCGCTGAGCTGGCTAGAGGTTGTTATAACTTGTTCTTAAAATTCGATGACTGACGTTTAGACGACTTCTTCAAACTTCTTCCTTCATCAGAGGTCTTTCCGTTTTGCAAAGGTGCTTGCACTACACTTTTAGCAACAGTCCGTCCTTAATGTGCACAGCAGTTCAACCAGGCGTTCAGAGAAGCTCAATGTAAGAGAATTTCAAGAGACAGTGAAAAAAGTCTGAGATATTTAACGCTATGCAGCATACTTTGCATCCATTCAGCGATTAATTCAAAAACTAATGGCTATATTACTCAACCTGTTTGGGTATAGTAAGCTTTCGTGACAATCTGCACACATTTAGAGCCAAATCATACAGTGAACGCTACATTAGCTGGAAAGAAAAGCCTAAGACCGTTTTTATTTAGATTCTTCCTAACTGTTCTAAAGCACCAAACCTTTCTGCTTACCGGTGGACAATAAGGCAAACAAATGACTGTAGAAACACATAAATAAAAGCTGGCAAAATAAATTGCTTCTATGGACTTTCGTCGAGAGAAGGAGATAAAGAAATACCTTGTCAAATATTGGCGCTACTGCTACCGTTCACTCCTTATAAACTTACTTGAATTTCAGGAAAGGGACAATAGTGTTACAATGCACTAGATATCTATGAAAGACTATTAAATGAAAAAATGTCTTGGTTCATCGATAAGCTATAGTATAAGCTGAGCAAACGGAGTCCAAGTTACTGAACTTCTTAGCAATATTGTCCTCTAAGGAGCAGCGTTAAATAAAGTCAACTATTATGGCAGTGTTATTTCCAGTCTGCTCTTAAATTTCTGTCAAAATGAGTCGAGTGAAATTGAATAATTGATTATGCTTAAGCTTGTTACGGACCGGGGTATTCATGATGAGCCCCGAAGATGATTGAAAACCGGCTTCAAAACTGAGAGCACATGAATTATTTATTTCCATTTGCTTTCTTAGTTAGTTAGACATGAAACTCGAAATGATGAGAACGAGACCAATTTTCTTATATAGCCTCTCGCTTCCATAATCTTCCTGCTATTTCTCAGTCTTTTGAGGAATCTGCGGATTTTCCTCCAGCCTTTTTGCTCTTCTTTGACTTCTTTTTTGTGGTTTCTAAAAAATCGAATGACTGGAAAACTTTTGCACACAGCTATCTAAAATTACGATTACTTACTGGTCTTCGACTTCTTCTCAACGGATTTTTTCTTGGTGTTTCTACAAAACACACCAAAAGTCAAATGTACAACTGCCTAATCCGGCGCATTTCAATCATCATTACATATAAGATATATACACCCAGTTACAAGTGACCCCATGTAGCTCACTTTTAGACAGCAAACATTGTCAGTGCAATCGTGGAGTCTGGTTGGTGCAGCGTGTAGGTGGGTGAGGAGAAATTGATAACTCTCATATTTCGACGTCAGACTTCGTTGGCGTCTCAGTGAAAAAGTAGGAGATGGGTGACTGTATATTTTCAAGATCAAAAGTCGCAAATGAGTTTTTTCTGCAAAGCTTTGCCCAGATTCGCTCATGAGACGTCAGAAAATCTTTTGAGCTTTCCAAATAGGTACGGATGTAAAATTGGCATCTGCAGCGCACTAGTTAGTGGCATTCTAGAACACGCTTATGGTTTTTGCTTCGTTCCCGTGCCCCAGCCAAAGGAACAAGTTCTCCGCTTCTCCGAAACGGACACATTGGTACACTACATGTCTGGAAAAATAAATCGCACCAAGTCACAAATCATTCAATAGATTACACATGCATTCGAGCACCCTTACAATGCTCAGTGAAAATCGAATGCGTTGCATTTCCACAAAAGATAGATCAGCGCCGAATGCTTTATCCTTTGTCCTTCGTAGAGCATCGAAGAGAGTGCTGCTGACGCAAAGTAATACAAGCAGGAAGAATATGAATTTTCCCTATCTAGAATTTAAAGTGATTTCAAAGATATTTGCTGTCTATCTGAAGATTTATATGTGGAAAGTTACACCCAAGTAGATTGAAAGGACGAGTTGCCACCAACCTTGGCACTATTCAAGATATATAATCTTAAGAGATCTCCATTTTGGGTTAGCACGAGGCTGTTAACATGCGCCGTTTTGCTCAACAGCGTGAGATAATATAACATTAAATTGTTTGTTACTATTTCAATGCTTCATAATATTTTTTCAAGACTTTTTCTGAATACACACTGATTTCAATTCACAAAAACCATATTCTTTTTCACATAAGAGCATAGGTTACTCACATTTTGCTTGGTGAGGTTATTTTGAGCCTACTGGACTCGGTGGTTTCACCAGCTGGTGGCGGTGGTGGTGGTGCGCCACCTTCGGCCGCTGTCGCAGTGACCACAGCGGTCGCAGTGGACCCAGTGGAGGCAGATGTCGTTCTGGTAAGTGGAGTTTCTGTACTCATTCTATTAGAGGATTCAGAATCTGGTGGTTTTCCAGTGGCCACCTAAAAAGTTTCTAGCAAACGGGTTTACAAGAACAAAAAAATTTGGGTAAAAAAATCTGTGCTCTCTTGGCAAGTGGGAAAACATAAATCTGCCTTTGAAATAATAGGTAGGAAGCAAATGCTGTGTAACTTTGGTTACATCTTCGTTGCTACGGCTCTGCTGAACTATCACAAGGCTATTATCTTCCTCCCTAAATCGTATGGTGTTGGAGATATCCATTCTGCAAATGTCGACTTTTCCAACCAGTGAGAGCAAAAAATATCGGAAATTTACATCTCTCAGTGGTCAATAGCTCTAAGTGAAGTTCAACACTCATTTTCACCTGCTATCCGAAGCTGTATGGAGTGATACCAGTAATCAAGTGTACAATAACAAAACAACGCAGTATACAAAACCCAAGAAAAAGACTTACTGGATCCATCGGTGTAGCTGGTGTGTCGACGGGTAGTTCGTCAGCGCGAGTAGATGGTCTTGCCTGAATTGTGGGTCTGTGAATATCTAACTGTCGTCTGCTTCATGATTCTAAGCAGGTTTTGAGCAATCCACTATTTTTGCGAGAACTGGCAGTTCAACTGTACCTTACGATAAGCGAAGAAGCCAACTATCAATAAAATTATGGCTAGTATGAACAACATTGATTAGTACAAGTACAAGAGGCGAAGTCACCCGCGTCAGTTGGAAGGTTAGAACTAAATGAGAATGACTTAACGAAAGCAGTAAAGATGGTATATATCTAATCACTTTGTGTATACGAACCGTCTAATGAATGTAGTGTAAAGAATGAGAAGTGTTATTTGACAGCGGTAGTGTTTTGCGATCACCGCTTTAGTACCTACCGCTTGGTGAGATCAGGAGAATAGAAATGGAAATCGGTTTCGGATCATAGAAGATAAAAGATAGAGTGGCCAAAGTTGTAAATTCGATTGAGGATGCGTAACCATTCCACTTCATCTATGATCGTAGAGGTGAATGAATGGAGATCATTTACCGATCTCAGACGGATGAAGGTTTGGCTTTCCCAGCTCGCAGAACTCAATCAAATATTTTGTGAGTATTCCTTCTTTGATGAGCTTACACGAGGTTGATAAAATTATTTATTACCGGCTAACGTTTCGACGTCTTCGTCTTCATCAGAGCCGATGATCCGAGTCGATGGTTCACGCTC
>MQTX01000073.1:434564-452133 GCA_009735665.1 Angiostrongylus cantonensis
ACATACATACATATATTCATGCATGCATAAATGAATAGCTGGTGTGACTTGGCTAGGCCAGATGATGCGTCAATGCAGACAGTATCGTTTAAGATTTATATATAAGGATGGTTCCCTCAATAAGGTTGAAGGAGCACATTAGCGCCTCGAGTACCTTTTCAAACCACCAAATGTTATTAGCCTATTTGCGATTTCTGATAAGCAATAACAAGTCTCATCTACTAGAGCGTAACAGAGTATTAGCGTGGTAGTAATTATTTCGCACGGTCGAAGCAGGATACGGTGATCAAGCCTCATCCACTAGAGCGTAACAGAGTATTAGTATGATATTCATCACAATGATCATCCCTAAGCAACCAGCACACAAAACGCCGTGCTCTAGATTTCATTACGGAAGAATTCCGGATGGTATACTTTCACTGAAAGCTGTAATATTAAGGATGAGGCAACCACGTTTTACACTCATATTATGGCGGATAGCAAATCACTTCTATAGAAAAGCTTTATAAATGTCGACAAGTCGACCAAATAAATATCATCAAATGGAAAATAATGTTCTCTATTGCAACTTTATTCTTTATTTGTTCTGATGGTGTTGGATGCCCTACATTCATATCCAATCCTAACCATCGGGCACGCCAGCAAGTACGGCAACTATAACCAACAGACACCACCGGGAATAATACCAGGCACGACACATTGCTTAGGGGCGAGACCTTGCGACCCGTGACGCGACCCAATGGTGCGTACATCGTTTGGTAGTTTTGTTTCAAGTAAAGGAGATGCCTTATATTCGTCTATCCATTTATCATGTGCGACGATAGCGGTATTGACTTTCACATGTAATGACCAATATCGATCCCATTTATCCAATTTATCATCTTCTTCTTGCTGCAGATGCAGCAAGTTCTCACTTTATGTGATTCTAGTGAATTTTTGAGTTTTCCTGTCAACAAGTGTCTAAGACGAGTTGGCAGAAGATGTAGCCCAGAAGGCAATTCAATGTGGGGTTTGTCGGTTCTTTTGCTGCATTGAAATGTGTTGTGTGAGGCGGATGCACATATGTGGCATAGCCTATTCTTTTGAAGGTATTGAGATCTTTCTTGGGGTGTTTTATATTTGTCGCAGAAGAATGGTTTATGGTTGCCCCTACAATACATGCATGAAAGCGATGAATATTGGGGTTTCCATTGTTTTATTTTGTTCTCAGAGTTAGTAGTAATTGCTGGAATTGATTGGTTATTTGTGGTATAGCGCGAGATCAATTCCTCGTCGGAGATGATTTCTTCTAAGAATTGTAGAAGTCGTTGCATGTAGTAGAGTTCCTCGCTTGTCGTTTTCTTGGCAAGTACTTCACGTTGAGTGTCGATGGGAAATTTCGACAGTACTTTCTTGTACATGCATTGATTGTTTACATTTTCTCCTTTTTCGATTAGTTGGAATATTATAGCTTGTATATGTTCTAGTAGTTTTCTTTGCCTACAGGGCTTCTTCTCAAGCGCTTCTTTACCTTCCCAAAAAGAAAGGTAGCTGAGAAAGCAATGCCATTGACAAAGGAGCCGACTGGTGCACAGTAGAGGAGAATGGCTTTATCGAGTTTGAAAGGGAGGCTTTTGCGTATTTGTAAAATTCCAACACTAAGTAGAGATCTCTTAAGGTAATGAATGATTAAGAAAAAGACACAAAGTTCTGCTTTTACCCTTTTGACGGACGTACCTTCTTAAAGCTGGGATCTGCTTTGACACTTTTCAAGAACCACCCAGATTATGAAATAAAATGCGAAGAGTTGACTATGGAAGGATGAGAAGAATGGTGGAATGGCCTCCAAGAAGTTGGAGGTGTTTGTTCTCTTTAGCCACCAAGATAAGCGAAAATGTTCACGAAACCAGTTGTGTTGCTGTCTAGAATAGGTTGGTGGTCTACGTAAAAATGTTTACAGAAGTTAAAACACCCGCAAAATAAACTGTTATTAAGGTTAAATATTGTGAGGGAGAGAAATGAGTGAAGGATGTGCTAAGGGCAGCACGACTCATCAGCATGGGCCATACAGCTAGCTGCACAAGCAATTTTCCTCCACCTAATCGCAGCGTTTGCACGTTCAGTGTACTTCTGAGTTTCTAGACTGAAGACTAGAGCTCTAGAAACTTGATTTCCTTCAATACATGGAAGTTGTCGCGAAGCCTGCTAATTTGTACGAGGATGGTAGACCCAGAATATTTAAATCCAATCACCAGTTTTCTTACGAAAGCCAATTTCTACTTTTGGATACGTATATTATTCGTCAGGTCAGCATCACCTGTATCACCTGTATGACCTGTAATCCCGATGATCGCCGAGTGACTCGAGCAAGCGCCAGTAAAGCCTCCATTTTTCCCTGTCGCGTCCAAGAGTAGCCCAGTGGGTTCTACTCGCTTTAGGAACTCGTATAGCATCATATCTTTCTTCTAGGTTCTTCGTGGAGAACTCTGACCAGCAGGTCGGTGCTTTTCCTGCAGTACGTTTGACATCCCGAGGAATCCAGTCACTAACAGCTCTTGTCCATCGGTTATCATTCATACGCATTAACCTTGGATTCAGACAGGTGGCCCATGAGGAGCCGAACCAGTGTGTTTACGAGTACTGGCGGAAGGTTCACAGATGTTCTGATCTTATCCTGTCCTGACATGGTGCTGTTCGATTTTTCACCGACGAGATGGCATGTCGGATTTCGGAAGGAGAACCAGTGGAACAACATATCCTTCCTCTTTCATAAGACGGGAGTTGGACGTGGCTATCGAAGAGATCTGAGTAGTAATCGTGGATGATTTTCTCCATTGCCTTTCTGGACGCTGTTATTTTTCCGTCTGGGCGTCGGAGTGCAATCATCTTGGTCGTGTATTTGGCGAAGCTTCGGCGGGCTCTGCGAATGCTTTTCCCAGCCTCTGCAGCTTCGACCATTACTGCTGCTCTTCTCTCTTTAAGATCTTCTTTTATCGCCTGTCTGCATTGTTTCGCAAGCTCGGACGTTAGTTCTCGGTTGCCTGCAGCTCGTGCGAGTCCACGCTGGCGTATTAGCTCGATAGTTTCTGGAGACAGACGTCTCCTGGTGACCTTCGAACTCTCAACTTTCATGGCGCTAACGTGAAGATGTGCAGATGTCTGGCCTTTACAATGGCACGCAGTGGCCTACCGATGTATCGAGCCAATGCTGCTATCATCCCAGACAAGTCTGGTACCAATTTGTCGACCCCGGAGGTATGGAAGGCTTGGTGGGCCATGTGCGCAGAGATGGATTCCACGTGCGTGTCGCAGTGGCGCCTCCAACCACTGCGCCACAGGCGCCCACCTTTACATAAAGTTTATTAAACAGTTCTGATTTAACGGTTTATTTCAACTCATTTGTATAAATAGTTTATTCACTATGAACTGAGATCAGGGGGCCTGAAGATGATGAAAGCGTCGAAACGTTACCTGAATAAAAGTTGTATAACACTTTGTTTGAGTCGAACTTTCCAGAGAAATGCATAAATTGCTAGCGACGAAGTTAAGTGAAAGCCAGTTTAACAAAGTATTAGTTTACTATTTGTTAGCTATTCAAACAGCGAGTGCCAAAGGATGGATTATCATCTTAAAAGAAGTAATAACCAGTCGACAACCATCCAACAACGGCAGTGCAAGTTGGTAGTTAGAAGTATTATTAGTTATTTTGCACAAATGCTAACAACAATCACAAATATGTGCTTTATACCAGAAACAAACAAATATCTGTAATCCCCTGTAGAACAAAAAGCGAAAGTCTAATTATACACGAGGTCCTACCCAGGTACTTACGCCCACTATGTCTCTATGTGCAAACTTGAAATGATGTCGGATGCCTCACTAGAAATAGGGAAAACAACAGAACATTACATGTATGAAGCAATAAGTGTTAAGTGGTGACGGGAAACATAAAGGATAAAGGATGAAGCTCCCCGCGCTGATCAATACCTGAGGGATGCTCGATGCATTGGACTTCACTGAGCATCGTTAGGAGGTGGTTGAATGAATATCTGCCCTTTACAATGATTCGCCTTGGCCTACTAATGTATCGAGCCAGTGATGCTATTCTCTCAGACAAGTCTGGTATCAATTTGTCAACCTCGGTGGGGATGTAAGGCTTGGTGTGGCAAAGGCGCAGGGATCCGTTCCACGTGCGGATCGCAGTGGCGCCCCCAACCACTGCGTCACACGACGGCAACATAGCACCCCTAAAACAATTGAACAAAGCCTAACTATAATGCCGTGCAATGCATAGCGAATGCATAGTAACTAGAAAGTAGAACAATAAATAGTAAATGTAAGGACAAAGTAACCAATTTCTATAAGAGGGCTAAATCCATAACCCCTAAAATTCTTAGTTAAAGAAAAAAGTAATCCCCACGACCGACTTTCTGTTAACCTCGGCATTGATTGATAATTCGATGTTTTATTTCAATAAGCAGACACGAGGTTGTTTTTACAGTATTCATTAGGACACAATAGCTGACGTTTCGGCGGTTTCGCCTTCTTCAGAGCCTGGAAAGGTCAAATTGAGATGCGATCTACTCAACCAAGCACTTTCATAACCCTAGCAGACAAAACTTAACAAATAAATTTGTATTCGCATAAGAAACAGCTTTATTTAAACACCAACCGTTTATTTCTTGTATCTAAGTTAGTAAGGGCGGGTGTGGTACAATGGTTGGAGGCGCCACTGCGAAAAAAAAGTGGAATCGGTTTCTGCGCCCATGGCTCGCCAAGCCTTCCATCCCTCCGGAGTCGGCAAATTGGTACCAAACTTGTCTGGGAGGATAGCAGCACTGGCTCGATACATCGGCCGGCCACCGCGAGTCATTGTAAAGGCCAGATATGCATTCAACCACCTCCAACGATACTTAATGAAGTCGAATGCATGGCGCACCCTCAGGGATTGATCAACGCCGACAGCTTTGGTGGATAGCAGCCGCACAGAGTACTACGTGGTGGAGAACTGTGCCTGTGTCATGTTATTGGATTAACCTGAGGTACGGCGCCAGGTCACGCATGATGACAGGACACTCCTCCTTGCAGTTCATATTTGAATTTTTGGATTTGATCCAAAACGCTTCAAGAGTTTTACGCGCTGATGTTTTCGATTCGTGTGTGAGAATAGTGACTCCTAATTCAAAATCTCCGTTATGTTCCTGCATCCTATGCCCGCCTAGTGGAGTGTTTGGTTTTAATTTAGATTTACCGACTAGGTGTTCTTTAATGCGGACGCAGAGTGATATACACATTTCGCCGACGTATTCGTCCTCACACGCTTTACAAGAGATCAGGTAGACTGTACCCGAGGTCATGCAATCACCGTCTCTACCGCTAGGACAAATTATGCCGTTTTTCGTTATTCATAGACGGTCATATAGGCGGTTGCGAAGTAGCTGGCGTTTTTGAGTGTTCGGTGGTGCTTCTATCACTCCTACGAAATTCTCTACACTGGCCCTTATTAAGGAACGTTTTATGGCTGCACTTATTTCGCTTGCAATAAAGCGCAAGAGGAGCGGAGCCTTGTTTTTGCTAGAATTATTGTTTTGGGGCGTAGTTTTCCTCTGTGCCTATGCCGAGAAGCTACAGATTCGTAACCATTTGAAATGGCTTTTTGGCGCGACAGTTTCGAGGATTCTTCCCTCCCCTCTGTACCTGTGCACACGCTTGCGGCGGTTCGAAACATTTCTTATAAGTGCCCTTTTAGTGTGTGAGGGATGAGAGGAGAGGTATTGAACCAGTATATTCTTACTGTTTGGCTTTCGATACCATTTTGTGATGTAGCCGTTTTCGGATAGGTTGACTTGAACGTTTAGAAATGGAAGCCAGTTTTTTTTCGGTTTCTCACTGGTGAATTTTATGTACTCTGACTGCTTGTTCAATAACTCAAAACATTTGTCCATCTCCTCTTGTTCGGAGCAGATGGAAAAACAATCATCAATATACCCGCAGTGGATTAATGGTCCGAGGTCGATTACTGATGCTTCCACTTTAGACATAAAGGCAACGGCAAGGGTTGATGCCAGTCGCTGTCCCATTGCCGACCCTCTCATTTGCGCGTAATGTTTCCCGGACCATCTGAAGGTTGAGCAGTTTAGGCACTCCTTCAAGAGTGTCATCAACTGCTGAATCGAGAGGCCATACATGTTTATTGTTCTTCATGTTGTATAAGGAGCTCGCGAATGGCTTGCATAGTGGAGTCCTTCGACACGTTTGTATAGATGGCGGTAACGTCGACGGACTCCATAACGTACGCGTTGATAGGTTGCGCGTTACGTAGACGATCCAGGAACATTTGGGTGCTCGTGAGATGGGTTGGTATGTGTTTAAGCAACTGGTTGAGGATTAGATTTATAAGCCAAGCAATTCTATCCGTAGGCCCGTCTACACAACTGATGATGGGTCTAACTTTAAAAGTGGAGGGGTCACTAGACGCCAGATCGTCAACGGATGTTAACTTAAGCGTCTTGATAAGTAAGTATAAGACGGGACATGTCGGCGTTTCGATCTTAAAATGCGAAATCTCTGGTGGTTTTAAACCTGCTGCGCTTGCCGTTTTGACCCATTCGTAGTTCAGTTTTTGATTTTGACTTTTGAATTCCTTTTTAGTTGATGCGCGATAAAGAGATGCGTCTTCAAGATGTTTTTTCGTTATATCAACATCTAACTGGCGAAAAATTACTACAAACTCTCCATCCTTCTCACTAACTGGTAGTCTAATACTCTTTGAATTTTTTAGCTCTCGAACCTGTCGCATAGCAGATTTTTGCGCAGCTGTGAGGTTCGAACTAAACTTTTCGCACAATAGTGATTAAGGTTTTTGAGAGTTTCGTTCGAAAATATGCGAGATTTTATATCGACTTCGTCGTTTGGGTCTTGCTGTCTAAAGAATCGCCGAGGAAATGGAGGTGGTGGTAGTGCCCCTACTTCTCGTTGTTCTTTTTTATTTCGTCTCTAAAAAAAGAAAAAATTGTTGGGTATGTCAGGGATAGAAAAACGCCATAGTCCATTATGAAAGGCATACAGCTCCGAATTTTCGATCATCAATCCATTGTTAACTTTTTATTTACTGCCTAATACAATTTTTTTTGCAGGGTATTATGCGAAAAACAACCACAATGGCGCTGAAATATTTGCAAAACTCTAGACCGCAGATGTCTGCGGTTGGAACGAACGCACTATTACCCTTTCCGGGAGCTAACACGTTCACCACCACACTGGGTTAGAGACAGGCGAAACCAGTGACCAGCATGGTGTGGTGGTGAGCGTCTCAACATCCTAAAAGAGTAACGGCGCATTCGTTCCCAACCGCAGACACCTGCGGTCCGGAGTTTTGTAAATATCTGAGCACCACTGTGGTTGTATTTCATCAACTCGCTGTTATTTCTCTTTGCATAAATGCGATGATTTGTTGATGGCGTACGTAGTATATCAATGTCGTAGTGAAAAAAAATCACGAAAGAAACTCGATTTTACTAACAGAAAGACGGTCAGATCTTGTGGCCAAATGAATTGGCTAGATTGACAATTTAAATACAGTGTGGTATAAAGCATATAGCACATACTTTTAAAAATGCGGCAGGTTCACATGAAAAAATTAAAATGTGAAGGCCAGCTTCTCTGAGGTCGCCTTAAGTTAACGCAGAAGGTAGGAAAATAGTATAGCACATAACCGAAAAATCGGCATCGTGTCAGGTATTGCTTGGCATTGGAATGGGGTCCATACGAGTTAAACAGTTTTCGAAAGGCAACGAGAAATTGGCCATGTTCGAGCGGGCTGATCACGAAATAGAGTATCGGAGCATTGTGTGTAAAACAAGCTAATGTTTGCAGCATCGTATTTAAAACCCTTGGTGTCTACTATGTGTCGTCAATTTTTGTATAAAAGCAGGAACTGAACAACTGTTTCAATTCATCAAATAGCGGCTATGCCTGAGCGAAAAAAGTACGAGTCATTTCGCAGTGTTTCTGAGAAATCGAATGGTAATGCTTGCAAGGCAAAGTTGAGGATATTGGGACGCAACTCATGAAAAATTGAAGCATGCTGTATGGTCTTACCCATCATGTTGCCTATTTACTCTGGAATGCAGACAACATCCGAAATGTAGTCTTTTGTGTGAACCCATAACTTGAACGATAACCAGTAGTGACCACAGCCTTCAGAGAGTGTTGAAAGGTAGCACACTTCCGATTTGAGTATCTTTATCTGACCTGCCTAGGGATATTCATTGAGATTCTATATTGGAGGTGGAGTGCGCTTGTTCATTAGTGGCTTATCGGTCCTTTTTTGGGGAGACATGTGACCTTTGCGTTGAACGACACACAGTTCACTTCCTATACGTTGGTCACACCCACTCAAGAGCAAGATTCGACAGATTGGCGGCACTACACGGCCCTGACGGTTGGGTTTCAAAAATGGAGTGTGGAACAGAAATGAAATTCATTTCATAAATCCACACGCGGTACAAAAGAAGCAAGCGCATTGCGCTTAGTTAATTTTCATTCATTCCCTCACTTTTCTGCTGAACGTTACCGAACTCCACAATCATCAACTTGAACTGTTTCCTCTTATAATATGCAGTTTGTTGTACTCCGGTCTACTATCAAACTCCGGTCAGTCGACACGGTGCTAGCGAATTCCGGATCTGCTCTAGCGTGAAATACAGACGCGCACACCATTATACGGGTGACACGCGTGTTGACACCACGCCTGGGATCGAACCAGGGGCGGGCTCGCTGGAAACGGCGCGGACTTGCACCGCGCTATACACATCGTGAGATACAAGCGATGCTAGACGTGTACCAATCCAGCAGACTATTTTCATGTTTTCATAAAATCGTTTACGGCTGGCGGGATTCGTTATTCCAATCATTCACAAGTGATCGTAAAATATAATCAGCACAAAAATCCTAACAGAAAACCAACACATATCAACACACTGGCTGGGATTTTTTTCATCTGGCAAAATCCAGAGTGTGCGTTTGAGCAAATGACCAGAGGTTAATGTTTTGTCCAGGGAAGGAGCCCTACCCCACAATGGCAAATGAAAATCGCTGTATAGTGTCCAAGAGCCTTTGAGCGGCTGAAATGATTATGACAAAACTGCGGAAAACGGACGGTCAAGCAAACAAGAAGAATTTCAAAAAATGCTTAGAAAAGCCTTGACTGAATATCTCCATGTGATGACATAATTTAAAAAAGTTGGATGAGAGTAAAAAATGGTATTTTGCCTAAGTTTATCGACTTAGAAAGGGTGTTCGTATCAGTTGATGCGAAAGCCATTACAAAGGCCTTGGATTATTAGTGCACATTTGTCACAATACCGAGATCCCTCGTCATCTGAAAACACCGACTTCGGCAACATTAGCGAAAAAATTGCCCCCGATCAAGTTCTAAGAAATAGATATTGATGACAATTGTATTCATTTGTAATTCCCCATTGAAGCTCGACTGAACAAATATCATTGTCTTAACGTGACCTGAGTATCTGCATCAGATGTTTAATAGCGTGAGCAAGCAGAGTAAATGACCAATCGAACGAGCTTGTAAGAGCTTTGAAGAAGCAGTGAGGAAAACAAATAGCACTCGAAACAGTGCCTACCTTTTCCAATATTGGATTCTTGCAGCTCAAACACACGTCCGAAAACTGAGTCTTAAGGTTTGTATGGTGGCAAAGTGATTGTTCAATGCTGTTGAGCGGAGTTCGTAGAAAAGAAAACAGATAAAAGATAAAACTGTAAAGATGATGAGTAGTGGGAAAGTTTTCTCTTTCAATTTAACTAGAGAGAGACATTATGTAGATGAACACGTGCAGCAACAGTTCCTCTCTTCTTTAAGTGCCATTGCTTCAAATCCTTCATCGATTTCCTTGTGTTTTTCACTCGACTTACAATTATTTCGCAAGTTCTTATTGAGTTACTTGAAGAAGAACTTGAATCGAAACGTAATAGTCTCCTTTCGTCGACTGTATGGAAGTCATCTAACGACGTTAACAATTCTATCTTAGAAGAGCTAAAAATGATGAAATATTGGAAACTACTTAGCTTGGGATGGACTATTGAAGATAGCATCAGAAAAAAAATAGATAGCAAAAATTCACGACATAAAATAATCGATAGGATGTGTTCTGAAAAAAAAAAGAAAAGAATTTCTATAACCCAGAAGGACGCGTGTGGTGCAGTGGTCGGAAGCGCTCTACAGCACACGTGGAATCGATCCTCACACAGCCGCAATGCAGGACCCGTTTTTTTCACGATATATGCCAACGATAAAACTGCGTTACATGCGGCATTTAGGATCCTACGCCGAGGAGATGGGATTGACCTCTGGAAGCTTTCACATCATGCAGGGACTTCAGTAAGACCCGACCGCCAATCTTTGCAGCTCCTAGCGGTGTGATGGGGTTACTCATGATGACGCGCGGCGTCGACGGTGATGATCGACGAACTTATCACATTGCTCTCAATAGACCGATTTATGTTAAAGAAAAAGGATTCTTCGTGTGATTCTCGAATAATGCCATCTCCGTCCCTAGCCAGTTTGTTCGTCTCGTGCTACCATCTTCTGAGGCCTGCATTATCAGGAATTCGAACAGATGTCATCCATGTTCTCAAATAAGGTGCAGCTTAGTACATATTCCATACCTCTTGTTGCAAGGGCGCGTGTGGCGCCGTGATTGCAGGCGCCACTGTGACACACGTGGAATCGATCCCCGCGCTCCTCAGCAATTGCTACCAGACTTGTTTGGGAGCATAACAGCACTGGCTCGGTAGGATAGATTCTTTTTATAAACACAGATCGGTAGGCCACCTCGAGAAAGGCCCGTAAAGGCCAGATATGCATCCAGTCACCTCCAACGATACTTAATGAAGGCGAATGCATGACGTATTCCTAAGGTATTTATCAACGCCTTGAGGTTTATCCTTTTATCCTTTTCACCTCTTGTTGTAATATTCGGCTGTTAATAGAAAATGTGGCGCGAGGAATAGATATTTAGCGGATTGTAGTTATCGTCGAGTGAATCTTTTAACATAGCCTGTAGTAAAAGAGCGGAAAGTTCTACCTTCTTCAGTTGTGAGCTTGCACAAACTTGTTATACAAGCTCTAAGCTTTTATTCGGCCTACGTTTCGACATTTTTGTCTTCTTTAAATCGAATTGACACGAGTCGACGGACCAAAGTCGTTTTTTCTTGCGGTAAATGTATTCACAGCTGTGAACGCTTGAGTCTTTTCGAGTAGAGTATCACTTTTTTAAAAAAATATTCGCTGTATGCAAGCCACTCTAATATCAGCCACAACGGTAAGGATAGTCAGGGTGAAACATGTTGTTTTAAATAGGTAAGTATCTTTAACAACCTTCCCTCTCAATCGAGAGACGCTTTATTTAAGAAGATTCGAGTCCATACGAATATGAGGACCCACATCGCGGTGATGGACTAATGATTGCGCTCAATCGACGTGGACAAATTGGCTCTGAATAAGGCGATGGAATCGGAGCGTAAGCAAAATAAGGGGATGTTTGCTAGGGTTGTAAGATGATTAACAATATCGCCGTCAATAAAAGTGGTTTAGATGTGTACAATATTAGGAATGAAAACATGCTACCAGTGTGTTTCCGGTATCGTCTACAGCAGCTGCTGCTTCATACCCTTAAACACTTTACACCAGGGATAACTATCCCAATAATTCGTGTATGGATGGTTATTTTCTACTCTATGAGTTTGCTTTTTTCCCTTAAAGTTCCAGGATAGTCAAGCCAGGTGGTCTAAAACCGTCTACTACCGCAGGCAGTTCGTCGTTATGCTAGAAGATTTCCTCTCCGATAAAAGCAATTGTAACACTCTCAGCAGCATTTCCGGATGACGAAGTTAATCCTAACATGGACAACCAGTAAAGTGAATACACTGCCTATATTGCCTCGCAGTTTGCTCGTTCAGAAATAGCTCATCAATATCGTGACTTAACACAAAAATAGGATAACTCGAAGGTGACCAGAAGAAATCACTTTCACCATACAAATTTAGTGGAATACCCGGAGCTAGGCTCTCTCACTGTGATCGTAATCCTCTTATCTATCGACCCAGGACTATCCTCTTGCGATGTATTATCCAATAAGACCTTCGTCCTAAGAGAGCTTTACTCGTAGATGAGGATTTGTCTTCTTCTTCAATTCAGTTGAACTGTTGGTCAAGTTAATATTTTGGCAACGAAGCTAGATTTTCAGCCACTGACGATAATTTCTTAATTAACTAAGTATTCAAGGAGTGCAGAGCTTTACTGCCAGACGAAATCCAGTCTATTAATTGCCTTCGATGTTAGAAATATGAACCTTGGAGCAGAAAAAGCAGAAGAAATATTTGACGTGGACCCCAGAAAATCAAATTTCCATCGTGTTAAAGCAAAAGAACTTCTATCCAGTTAGCATATAACTGCGATGAGAAAAAATTTTAAAAATTGCCGTGTTCTAATGGGAAGCCGCGAAATAAAAAGGTCCTAATAGACGGTCATTGGTTCAACGTAAAAAAATTGTATTGTATTCCTGGCGCACGAACAAAAAAAAAAGACAAACGCGCACACCATTATACGGGTGACACGCGTGTTGACACCACGCCTGGGATCGAACCAGGGGCGGGCTCGCTGGAAACGGCGCGGACTTGCACCGCGCTATACACATCGTGAGATACAAGCGATGCTAGACGTGTACCAATCCAGCAGACTATTTTCATGTTTTCATAAAATCGTTTACGGCTGGCGGGATTCGTTATTCCAATCATTCACAAGTGATCGTAAAATATAATCAGCACAAAAATCCTAACAGAAAACCAACACATATCAACACACTGGCTGGGATTTTTTTCATCTGGCAAAATCCAGAGTGTGCGTTTGAGCAAATGACCAGAGGTTAATGTTTTGTCCAGGGAAGGAGCCCTACCCCACAATGGCAAATGAAAATCGCTGTATAGTGTCCAAGAGCCTTTGAGCGGCTGAAATGATTATGACAAAACTGCGGAAAACGGACGGTCAAGCAAACAAGAAGAATTTCAAAAAATGCTTAGAAAAGCCTTGACTGAATATCTCCATGTGATGACATAATTTAAAAAAGTTGGATGAGAGTAAAAAATGGTATTTTGCCTAAGTTTATCGACTTAGAAAGGGTGTTCGTACCGGTTGATGCGAAAGCCATCACAAAGGCCTTGGATTATTAGTGCACATTTGTCACAATACCGAGATCCCTCGTCATCTGAAAACACCGACTTCGGCAACATTAGCGAAAAAATTGCCCCCGATCAAGTTCTAAGAAATAGATATTGATGACAATTGTATTCATTTGTAATTCCCCATTGAAGCTCGACTGAACAAATATCATTGTCTTAACGTGACCTGAGTATCTGCATCAGATGTTTAATAGCGTGAGCAAGCAGAGTAAATGACCAATCGAACGAGCTTGTAAGAGCTTTGAAGAAGCAGTGAGGAAAACAAATAGCACTCGAAACAGTGCCTACCTTTTCCAATATTGGATTCTTGCAGCTCAAACACACGTCCGAAAACTGAGTCTTAAGGTTTGTATGGTGGCAAAGTGATTGTTCAATGCTGTTGAGCGGAGTTCGTAGAAAAGAAAACAGATAAAAGATAAAACTGTAAAGATGATGAGTAGTGGGAAAGTTTTCTCTTTCAATTTAACTAGAGAGAGACATTATGTAGATGAACACGTGCAGCAACAGTTCCTCTCTTCTTTAAGTGCCATTGCTTCAAATCCTTCATCGATTTCCTTGTGTTTTTCACTCGACTTACAATTATTTCGCAAGTTCTTATTGAGTTACTTGAAGAAGAACTTGAATCGAAACGTAATAGTCTCCTTTCGTCGACTGTATGGAAGTCATCTAACGACGTTAACAATTCTATCTTAGAAGAGCTAAAAATGATGAAATATTGGAAACTACTTAGCTTGGGATGGACTATTGAAGATAGCATCAGAAAAAAAATAGATAGCAAAAATTCACGACATAAAATAATCGATAGGATGTGTTCTGAAAAAAAAAGAAAAGAATTTCTATAACCCAGAAGGACGCGTGTGGTGCAGTGGTCGGAAGCGCCCTACAACACACGTGGAATCGATCCTCACACAGCCGCAATGCAGGACCCGTTTTTTTCACGATATATGCCAACGATAAAACTGCGTTACATGCGGCATTTAGGATCCTACGCCGAGGAGATGGGATTGACCTCTGGAAGCTTTCACATCATGCAGGGACTTCAGTAAGACCCGACCGCCAATCTTTGCAGCTCCTAGCGGTGTGATGGGGTTACTCATGATGACGCGCGGCGTCGACGGTGATGATCGACGAACTTATCACATTGCTCTCAATAGACCGATTTATGTTAAAGAAAAAGGATTCTTCGTGTGATTCTCGAATAATGCCATCTCCGTCCCTAGCCAGTTTGTTCGTCTCGTGCTACCATCTTCTGGTTCTGAAAAAAAAAGAAAAGAATTTCTATAACCCAGAAGGACGCGTGTGGTGCAGTGGTCGGAAGCGCTCTACAGCACACGTGGAATCGATCCTCACACAGCCGCAATGCAGGACCCGTTTTTTTCACGATATATGCCAACGATAAAACTGCGTTACATGCGGCATTTAGGATCCTACGCCGAGGAGATGGGATTGACCTCTGGAAGCTTTCACATCATGCAGGGACTTCAGTAAGACCCGACCGCCAATCTTTGCAGCTCCTAGCGGTGTGATGGGGTTACTCATGATGACGCGCGGCGTCGACGGTGATGATCGACGAACTTATCACATTGCTCTCAATAGACCGATTTATGTTAAAGAAAAAGGATTCTTCGTGTGATTCTCGAATAATGCCATCTCCGTCCCTAGCCAGTTTGTTCGTCTCGTGCTACCATCTTCTGAGGCCTGCATTATCAGGAATTCGAACAGATGTCATCCATGTTCTCAAATAAGGTGCAGCTTAGTACATATTCCATACCTCTTGTTGCAAGGGCGCGTGTGGCGCCGTGATTGCAGGCGCCACTGTGACACACGTGGAATCGATCCCCGCGCTCCTCAGCAATTGCTACCAGACTTGTTTGGGAGCATAACAGCACTGGCTCGGTAGGATAGATTCTTTTTATAAACACAGATCGGTAGGCCACCTCGAGAAAGGCCCGTAAAGGCCAGATATGCATCCAGTCACCTCCAACGATACTTAATGAAGGCGAATGCATGACGTATTCCTAAGGTATTTATCAACGCCTTGAGGTTTATCCTTTTATCCTTTTCACCTCTTGTTGTAATATTCGGCTGTTAATAGAAAATGTGGCGCGAGGAATAGATATTTAGCGGATTGTAGTTATCGTCGAGTGAATCTTTTAACATAGCCTGTAGTAAAAGAGCGGAAAGTTCTACCTTCTTCAGTTGTGAGCTTGCACAAACTTGTTATACAAGCTCTAAGCTTTTATTCGGCCTACGTTTCGACATTTTTGTCTTCTTTAAATCGAATTGACACGAGTCGACGGACCAAAGTCGTTTTTTCTTGCGGTAAATGTATTCACAGCTGTGAACGCTTGAGTCTTTTCGAGTAGAGTATCACTTTTTTAAAAAAATATTCGCTGTATGCAAGCCACTCTAATATCAGCCACAACGGTAAGGATAGTCAGGGTGAAACATGTTGTTTTAAATAGGTAAGTATCTTTAACAACCTTCCCTCTCAATCGAGAGACGCTTTATTTAAGAAGATTCGAGTCCATACGAATATGAGGACCCACATCGCGGTGATGGACTAATGATTGCGCTCAATCGACGTGGACAAATTGGCTCTGAATAAGGCGATGGAATCGGAGCGTAAGCAAAATAAGGGGATGTTTGCTAGGGTTGTAAGATGATTAACAATATCGCCGTCAATAAAAGTGGTTTAGATGTGTACAATATTAGGAATGAAAACATGCTACCAGTGTGTTTCCGGTATCGTCTACAGCAGCTGCTGCTTCATACCCTTAAACACTTTACACCAGGGATAACTATCCCAATAATTCGTGTATGGATGGTTATTTTCTACTCTATGAGTTTGCTTTTTTCCCTTAAAGTTCCAGGATAGTCAAGCCAGGTGGTCTAAAACCGTCTACTACCGCAGGCAGTTCGTCGTTATGCTAGAAGATTTCCTCTCCGATAAAAGCAATTGTAACACTCTCAGCAGCATTTCCGGATGACGAAGTTAATCCTAACATGGACAACCAGTAAAGTGAATACACTGCCTATATTGCCTCGCAGTTTGCTCGTTCAGAAATAGCTCATCAATATCGTGACTTAACACAAAAATAGGATAACTCGAAGGTGACCAGAAGAAATCACTTTCACCATACAAATTTAGTGGAATACCCGGAGCTAGGCTCTCTCACTGTGATCGTAATCCTCTTATCTATCGACCCAGGACTATCCTCTTGCGATGTATTATCCAATAAGACCTTCGTCCTAAGAGAGCTTTACTCGTAGATGAGGATTTGTCTTCTTCTTCAATTCAGTTGAACTGTTGGTCAAGTTAATATTTTGGCAACGAAGCTAGATTTTCAGCCACTGACGATAATTTCTTAATTAACTAAGTATTCAAGGAGTGCAGAGCTTTACTGCCAGACGAAATCCAGTCTATTAATTGCCTTCGATGTTAGAAATATGAACCTTGGAGCAGAAAAAGCAGAAGAAATATTTGACGTGGACCCCAGAAAATCAAATTTCCATCGTGTTAAAGCAAAAGAACTTCTATCCAGTTAGCATATAACTGCGATGAGAAAAAATTTTAAAAATTGCCGTGTTCTAATGGGAAGCCGCGAAATAAAAAGGTCCTAATAGACGGTCATTGGTTCAACGTAAAAAAATTGTATTGTATTCCTGGCGCACGAACAAAAAAAAAAGACAAGGATGTCACCCTCCTAAAACAAATTCACAGAACCTTGTAAAACACTTAGCATTCCTCACACTTAACATTCTTTCTTGAAACTAAGCAATGAAACGCCAGCTGACAATGATGCCGTAGTGTTCCCTGAAAACCCATACGTGAATTATTGAGCTATTCCAAACCGCGACGACGCTAATCGCCTAACCGATGTCGCTGTTGTCCCAAAACTTTACACGGGATCAGACCACCGTCTCCTTCGTGCAAGATTTTATTTCTCGCGGAAAGGAGAAAAAGCCGCTAAATTCAAAAACCGAAGTCCCAGAACCACCATAAACTGGGACTTATTCAACTCATTAGTCGGCTGTTGGGAAGATGCCGTTGTCGACAACATCGAAGAGGAATACGATCGGTTCATTAAACAAATTCACGTTAGCGCCATGAAAGCTGAGAGTCTGAAGGTCACCAAGAGACGTCTGTCTCCAGAAACTCTCGAGCTAATACGCCAGCGGGGACACGCACGAGCTGCAGGCAACCGCGAACTAACGTCCGAGCTTGCGAAACAATGCAGACAGGCGATAAAAGAAGATCTCAAAGAGAGAAGAGCAGCAGTAATGGTCGAAGCTGCTGAGGCTGGGAAAAGCATTCGCAAAGCCCGCCGAA
>MQTX01000073.1:452265-490290 GCA_009735665.1 Angiostrongylus cantonensis
GAAAGGAGAAAAAGCCGCTAAATTCAAAACCCGTAGTCCCAGAACCACCCCAAACTGGGACTTATTCAACTCATTAGTCGGCTGTTGGGAAGATGCCGTTGTCGACAACATCGACGAGGAATACGATCGGTTCATTAAACAAATTCACGATAGCGCCATGAAAGCTGAGAGTCTGAAGGTCACCAAGAGACGTCTGTCTCCAGAAACTCTCGAGCTAATACGCCAGCGGGGACACGCACGAGCTGCAGGCAACCGCGAACTAACGTCCGAGCTTGCGAAACAATGCAGACAGGCGATAAAAGAAGATCTCAAAGAGAGAAGAGCAGCAGTAATGGTCGAAGCTGCAGAGGCGCTGGAAAAAGCATTCGCAAAGCGCGCCGAAGCTTCGCCAATTACAAGACCAAGATGATTGCACTCCGACGCCCAGACGGAACAATAACAGCGTCCAGAAAGGCAATGGAGAAATTCATCCACGATTACTACTCAGATCTTTTCGATAGCCACGTCCATCTTCCGTCTTATAAAATAAAAGGAGATGGATGTGTTGTTCCACCGGCTCTTCCTTCCGAAATCCGACATGCCATTTCGGCGGTGAAAAATCGAACAGCACGAGGTCCGGATAGGATAGGATCAGAACAACTGTGAACCTCCCGCCAGTCCTCGTAAACACACTGGCTTGGCTCTTCACACGCTACATGTCTGAATGCAAGGCCCCTACTCAGTGGAAGACCAGCAAGACCGTGTTGTTGTTCAAGAAGGGCGACCTACACGATATAGGCAACTATCGCCCAACCTGCTTGTTGTCTGTCGTCTACAAACTTTTCAGTCGAGATCTTTAACAGGATTAACGGAGCACTGGGCGAAGAACAGCCATGTGAGCAAGCAGGGTTTCGGAAAGGATTTAGTACGATGGACCACATTCACACGCTAAGAAGGCTCATTGAGGTATCGCGAGAGTACAAAAGAGCGCTCTGTCTCACTTTCATCGACTTAGAGAAGGCCTTTGATTCAACTGATATAGGAGCAGTCATGGAAGCCCTTGGTAGTCAAGGTGTCCCAGCTCAGTACGTAAAGATTCTTCGTGAGCTGTACAAAAATTTCACAACCAAGAAGAACAGCCATGTGAGCAAGCAGGGTTTCGGAAAGGATTTAGTACGATGGACCACATTCACACGCTAACAAGGCTCATTGAGGTATCGCGAGAGTACAAAAGAGCGCTCTGTCTCACTTTCATCGACTTAGAGAAGGCCTTTGATTCAACTGATATAGGAGCAGTCATGGAAGCCCTTGGTAGTCAAGGTGTCCCAGCTCAGTACGTAAAGATTCTTCGTGAGCTGTACAAAAATTTCACAACCAAAATTTCACCAATCTGCAACCATATTAGCGTTAACGTCAAAAAAGGAGTTAAGCAAGGCGATACAATCTCGCCAAAATTATTTACCGCTACCCTCCAGAACGTCATGCGAACATTGGAATGGGATAATATGGGAGTGAAAATCTTTGGTAGGCAGATACATCACCTTCGCTTTGCTGATGACATCGTCCTTACAACACCACACATTAGCCAAGCGGAACGTATGCTTGCGGACTTTGATAAAGGGTGTAGAAAGATTGGTCTTCGACTAAATCTCACGAAAACGATGTCCATGAAAAACGGATTGGTTTCGTTTGCCCTATTCACGCTCAACGGAACGAATATCTCCGAATGCTCCAGTTATGTCTATCTATGTCGGCTAATCAATATGATGAACGACTTAGCTCGAAAGCTGGGCAGAGGGAACCGAGCAGCTTGGGGAGCTTTCAGGAGCATCGAGGATGTAGTGAAGATAACAAAGAACACCTGACTCCGTGCCCACCTTTTCGACTCAACGGTTCTTCCTGCCCTAACGTATGCGTCAGAAACCTGGTCGCTACGTAAGCAGAATGAAAGATCACTCAGCGTTATCGAACGCGCAGTCGAAAGGACGATGCTAGGAGTATCCCGTTTCACACAAGTAAGGGATGAGACGCGAAGCTCCGACCTGCGTCAATGATCAAAAACAAAGATGCCGCTCTGTACGCGGAATAGTCGAAGATGAGGTATGCCGGACACGTAATGCGTATGAATGACAACCGATGGACAACAGCAGTTAGTGACTGGTTGACTAGTGATGTCAACCGCACTGCAGGCGGTCCACCGACCCGGTGATCAGAGTTTTTCACGAAGAACTTAAAAGAAAGATATGATGCTCGATGAGTCCCTAGAGCGAGCAGGACCCATTGGGCTAATCTTGCACGCAGCAGAGAAAAATGGAGGATTTACTGTCGCTGTTCGGGTCACTCGACGATGAACGGGACTACAGGTGATACAGGTGTTAAGTCCTTAAACCCTAAAACTCTTAGTCAAAGAAAAAGTGGCGGAAACTGTAGGAAAAACAAGATCGTTTGTTGTTTTAACGATAGCAAACTTCATGGCACATTATATGAGGTATGCAGTGTCCAATTTCTAATCAGAAATCCGTTGCTATTTCTTTTAACATCATTGTGATGCTTAGTTGATGGCGTACGCAGTGTATCAATATCATAATGAAGAGAAATTATGAAATGAAACCGATTTTGTCAACAGAAAAGCAAGCCAGATGCTGACTGCAACGCGGTTGCTGGATTGACAACTGAAACACGTTGGTAGCGTGGGTGCAGTGGTGCGCGCGAATCCCTAGAAGGTTGGTACACCAGAATTACGGTGAGAACGCTTCGACGTTCACACGTGTGTGATTCTGCCACGCGGGCGTTCTTGGTTTTGTCGAATGAACAGCCAAAAACCTGGGTAACTATGCCTTTGTATACACTGCAACATTATCAATGCATTAATAACATAATAGCGACGACAGTAGACCATGAGCGCGATAAAACGCAAGCTAAAAGTCATATGACGCTAGAGCTACTAAAGTGAGACTACTAAACGACAGCAGTTCTAGAATACTACTATAACGTTAATATATCCCAATACAACTACAGACAACCATGACCAATGCTTTGTCCACACCATCATTGGCCGGTGCGGTGGGCGAAAGAGATGTGTGCTGAGCGCAGGTGTTCAAAATTGTCGAAATAGTGCGCTTGGCGCAGATGGGCAGAATGGGTAAGTAGCCACCGGTCTTACATGGTCATGGTAATACCAAATCAATAGATCTCATGAGAATGAGATGTGGAGGCAATCAGCAAATATTCACGAAGGCCAATACACGATGACACGATTGCTAAGTCATCTGCGAATGAGTATTTGAACACCCTTAAGTGTAAAAAGCAGTTTTTCTGCTCTCACGCTTCATAATTCTATCCTCTTTCGACAATTTGTCCAATGACCACACATATTGCGGCAAAAAGTAATCCTCGACCCACTAAACTGAATATCGGCACTACAGGTTCCAAACAGTCGTTCCATCGGAACTTCTATCTTTGCGTCGTCTTCTCACTTCACTTTTTTTAAATAGAAACTTTATCTCACTCAGAAGAGAAAACCTCCTGTGTTCTAGAGCAATTCTGGTAAGCCCAACACTGGTGAGAAAAACGACGGAAGGATAACATGGTCAAGCCATACCAATGTAGCTCGCAGTAATATTGACCATTTTATGTTTCGTATTTAGGCAGCTATACCTGCGGCCAATCATTAATTCACTCAAAAGACAATCGTGATCTGGCATGTTTGAGTAAGTGACTTCAATCAAAAATAGCATTCAGTCAATGGATCCCTTCTAGCAACTTCGGAACAACAAGCTGTGTTTTCTGAAATGGTGTAACACTGTTGTCACAATTTATTTTAAAAAAAAAAGTATTAGCTATTCATCACGGTAGAAATGACTTGATATTCTTGTTGAGCAAACATGAGGTGAGCAAGAGTCGAGAAATATTTGATTTAGGGCGAAGTTAATAGAAATCCGGTCGTGGGAAGTAGGTAGTAATGACATTACGGAAAACGGCACTAGCTAAAATATAAACAAAATATGCATGCACAACCTTATTTCACAAATGTGGATTTACAAAAGAAAAACTGCAACTTTTATAATGAGAAGGACGCCTTATTCTGAGAATCTCAAAGCTAAAAGAAATTAACTAGTTAAAAATAGTGACGATAACTAGAATAAAACTCTTATTCCAAAAAAAAATTGGCTCAACCATATCGCATTCACCATTAGAAGAATTTTGTTTCTTACAGCATTACTCCGAAAGAGTTGGTGACACTTGACTAAATTTTGCGCCAATTATAGTTTCGTACTAGCAGAACATCAAAGATAGGGCACATCTGTATCAGCTGACACCTTCTCCATTTCTTCTGAAACACTGTTAGTTAGAGAGACGTCGTGGTGCAACAAAAGTATGCTTAGACGTACCTTTGTCATAAGCATTTTTGTTGTAACAAGCTCAAACGAGGTTGTTACAAAAGTCTTCTATTCGTCTAAGGTGTTTGATTTTATCAGAGCCGATTGCCCCAATTCCATTGCTTGCACCTTTTCCCATGTGTGTCCTACGGAACAAAGAATTCAGTGTACAAGCTCAATAAGTATAAAGCAACAGATAAGCTATGCATATGTCAAAAGCGGCACGTAGAACATTAACAATAACCACAGGTTTTTCAATCGGTCTATGTCCCTAAAATAACTTTCATTAACCACTTTATCATACGAGCAACTACTCAACCAAGATTGGTCACGAAAGTGCTTGGTTTGGTTGATTACAGTCAACCTTGCCTTATCAGGCTAGGAAACCGAAATCCGTAGAAACGTCAGCTTGCTCGTAAATAAAGAACAAAGAGACAATTTCGAGGTTTCTCATTAGAAAAACAGTGGATTAGTTACCCAAGAGAACCCAAAACATCACAACAATGTTATTCTAACTTACGTTTACAAAATTTTAAAGTAAGCGCTGCAGCCATAAGAATCAACGATACACTCAGCACTTAATCGAGGGTGCCTATTAAAGCGCCTTATCGTGCGAAGCAAAAGAAAACCCCAGCCTTGACATCAAAAATAAATCTCCTGTTATTTTCATAAAGAGCCCAGGTAGAGTAAGAGATGTACCTTACTGGCAAGGATCTGTTGATTCTTGGATTCTTTACCTAACGGGTCAGAATTGACCAGTTGTCTTAGAAAAAAATTCAAAAGCAATCCAAAAATGACCAAACTAATGAGCAAGTCAGCACAGCTGAGAAATCGAACTTTGCTCAAAAATACCTCGAATTCCGCAGAACGTCTATTTGATGGTTCGCAGTAAGCTAACGCTGCAACAAGTCAGCTATGAACAATTACGCCGTGATAACGACGAATGGGTGACGTAAAATTGGTGTAGCTGAAATGATTAGGTATGAAAGTACCCGAATATCTTCCATGTTATTTACTACTTCAGTTTCTCTTTTGCTAGAGTTTCGAACTACAAGGGAATAAAGGAAGCCAAAATCGTTTTTTAACTTAGTATTTACTGCCTACTTTTTTAATGGCAGGGTATGTTGCGAAATATAACTTTCAATGATGCTGAGATTTTGCAAAACTCCGGATCTGCGGTGGGATACGAACGCGATATTACCCTTTCGGGGTTAACACGTCCACTACCACACCATGCAGGTCCTTCGCTTCGCCTATTTCTCAGCTGGTTTTCTACCCACCAGTTCCATTAACAGTCACCCAGTAACTATATTGATAAAAGTTGCAGTAAATAGTAAATAAAAAGATAACATTGTGACGTCGACTACAGCCTCAGCCTTACTGGGTTCAATGCCGATGTGGGCTCCACAGATCAATCCCATTTACGGGTGATTGCTGATGGCATTGATCGATAGAACTAGCTGAGAGACAGGCAAAACGAACGACTCGCACAGTATGATGGTGAACGCATTACTCATAGGAAGGAACAATAGCGCGTTCGTCCCACCGCAGACACCTGCGGTCCAGAGTTTTGCAAATATCTCAGCATAATATTAGTTATATCTCAGCAATATTGTGATTGTATCTCATCATTATTGAAAGTTGAAACTGTGCTATTAAACCAGCGCTGGAGCACGCTCAGTGAAACACTCAGCGAATAATGGTGATATGAAGTTCGGCCGTGGGCTGCTGCTGTACAAAAATAGCGAGCAGCTTCCATTACTTTTCTAATATCAGAGACAACACTTAAAAAGTGCTAAACGATGGCAAAAGGGAAAAGTTGGTCAGTAACTTGACAAAAAGAGAGAAACCTGAGAAAGAAAAGAAAATATACCTGGATACTACCTAGTATATCCATTCATCAGCTTACACGCGGTTGTTACAGAAAGGACGTTCCATTAATGGGAGCCAAATCGCCTTGCAAGTTCGTATCTTAAGCATTGATAAGCTGTAGACCCATACAACGTTACATCTGGTGTCATCACCCATGTTTTCCGCAAGAAATGTAGGGCTTCACTCCTTTTTAGAACTTTTTTAAAGCCTTCTAAGACCTTCAGAGTAACTAAGGTCAAAGTGGTAGCAACAGTGTGTATAAGCATACAATGAAGGCAATCGTTCTTTACAACGACTTAAAGGACATGCGTTTTTTGCAGTCTGCCAACAGTCGAGACAACATGAGCATCATTACCAATGGTTGAATGTTTAATTTAGTTTAGTAAATGGTGGACAGTCAACCAATATTCAGGGGTTTCTTCACAGTCATAACCACATAACATTCCAGTTAGTGAAAAAATAAATCTACTTCTTATACACGACTACCAGTGTGCATTTTTACTTACTCGCTTGTCGCACCTCTACAACCTGATTATATTATGAGATTTTACGAAGCTGAGCTAGTGCCTTCTACTTTTAATCATATCACAACTTCAAAAAAAAAAGCGATAGAAAAGTTGTTTTTAGAATTACCACATCTCGAAGAACATACGCCCTAGGCGGAGGATGCGGACGTAGAAACACTGCGCTTCCGTAATGCTTCTCGATCCTCTCTGCCACTGCTATGTTGGCGAGTAGCATGAGTTCTCCGACCAAATTATCGGATTTTCCCGCCTGAAAGCAGTTGGTTTAAAATTTATTGGCCACGTAAAAGAGTACCAGAGCTAATATCAACCAGTGATAAAAAAAACGATTAGTAAACAGCTCACAATAAATGGACACCGACAGGGTGCTTTGCAACGCTCATTAGCCTAAGTTCTTGTTTGTAATCAAAAATACAAAACTAAGGTCGCATAAAATAATGTAATACGCTGAGGTCATAATGGATAGCTTTATTTCTTCATTCAACTGAAAATAAAATACAAATTTGGTTCGATCAGGTTGCAGCGATTGTATAGAACTCTGTCGAAGTACCTTGGCGACGGCATGATGTTTGAGCACCTTGAAATAAACGCAACATCTAAATCAATTTTACCTTCCTTCCCTCCCCTCGTTACTAACTTTCAAAGCAGTTTTAAATTCTAGAGTTTACCCAAGACATATTGAAAAATTCCCACACACATTTATCTAGATTTCCTGTGTTTTTCCTATTTCTAGTGAGGCGGCTAACATTTCACATGCTTTGGATTCGGTCAGAACTCAGAGCAAAAAGGTTAACGGTTTTTCTGTTTCGCTTTCATTCCCTCTATTCCTATGAATGCTTCACACCTTGCCAAGATAGCTCCACGATTGAAAAGAGAATCGACTTGACCGCCAATGATTCGACTTGACATTCTCGTGAATTATGAGGTCGAAGTCTTCAATAAGAAGGCGAAACAACGCGCGAAATATTCAAGGGCTCTTGTGAAAGAAGAATGAGAGGAGAACTAATCGAATATAAAATGTGCTGGGATCCTCATTTCCTATGTGATAACGAGTCACATAAATGGAAATAATGGTAATAATACTACTAATAACAGTAAAAATAGCAATGACAACTCAAAACAAACAGAATACTTTGATTACCTTTCATTGTTTCACTACAAGCGATCTTAAGCTTAGACCGTTTTTTGTCCTCACTAATGAATAGATAAATTATATTAGACAGATTAAATAGACGGCCTGCCTAGACGAATAATAGGTGAAGCATCCTGCTTTCGAATAAAGCTACAGGTCAGGGGCCTCTGGAAAGACGACACGGTCCAATAGTAAAAGATTTAGCAAGCGATAACGAGACATAACGAAGGAGCAAAGGACAAAATCACGTTCCACATGAAAGACCTCAGAGCATGGAACAATGCCCTTCTCCGAAGCATCCAAAAAAAAAGACGCTTATATCTAACATCTAGACAAATGTATGTAGAAACAAACAGCAAATGCTAACAACAATAGGCACCTAAAACAGGTGAGCAAACTCCAACTTGTACGCCACATAGTGAACGAGTAGCAACCAAAAGCTCAAACGATGAAATCAATAATAAGTGTAGGAACAGACCAAAGGTACGTTAAGTACTTAACGCGTAAAATTCCTAGTCAAGAAAGTATTGGGAATTGTAGAAGATACAACATAGTATGTTACGTCCGGGAGAGAACAGTGGATTTTCAATCAGCAACAAATTGTCATCTCTTTTAGCATCAATGCGATGAACCATCGATGGACTACGGAGGGTGTCAAAGAACAATGCCCTTCTCCGAAGCATCCAAAAAAAGACGCTTATATCTAACATCTAGACAAATGTATGTAGAAACAAACAGCAAATGCTAACAACAATAGGCACCTAAAACAGGTGAGCAAACTCCAACTTGTACGCCACATAGTGAACGAGTAGCAACCAAAAGCTCAAACGATGAAATCAATAATAAGTGTAGGAACAGACCAAAGGTACGTTAAGTACTTAACGCGTAAAATTCCTAGTCAAGAAAGTATTGGGAATTGTAGAAGATACAACATAGTATGTTACGTCCGGGAGAGAACAGTGGATTTTCAATCAGCAACAAATTGTCATCTCTTTTAGCATCAATGCGATGAACCATCGATGGACTACGGAGGGTGTCAACGCCGTAGCAATAAAGAAATTATGGAATAAGCCAGACTTCACTTGTAGAAAAAAGAAACCAGATGCTGACAGCAACGCTGTTGCTGGATTGACAACTGAAACGCAGTGTGGAACAAAGTATACAGTAAATACACTCGAGAGATGCAGCAAACTCACATAGAAAGTAAAATGTTAGGTTGAACGCCCCCAAGGCCTCTTAATTTGGCGGGAAAATGTGGCGCGTTGTCGAAGAATCGGCGTCTTTAGAGGAATTGATTGGCATTTGGCGCCTGAGTAGGGCGAGGTCAAGTTTAGCTGTTTTGTGCAGTCGACGAAAAATTGCACATTTTCGATTGGGTAAGCTACAAAACAATGGCCGAACGTAGTGGCTGAATGGGGCTGAAATGTAAACAAGGCTTCTTAAACTTGTCTAGTGCTATAAAATTCCTTCACTGTTTATTACTCATCTTTGAATATAGAACCTTTCTTCCTAGTATTCTTATTGGTGTGAAACTGCTTTCGTTATGAGGAGACAGGAACCAATAGCAAAATGGCCCCACTGTTAGATAAAATGAATGCAAGTGGTGGTACAGTGGCATTCGTCTTCATCCTGATCGATTTCGTTACATTACCAGTTTTACTTATGATATCCTGCCAAAGGTACAAGGATGATCAACGGGCGCTAATTTCTTTTTATATATGACGTTATTGTTGCGAGATACATTTATGGTAAACCGCGTCACCTGTATCACCTGTAGTCCGTTTGATCATCGAGTGACTCGAGCGGGCGCCAGTAAATCCTCCATTTTTCCTGTCGCGTGCAAGAGTAGCCCAGTGGGTTTTGCTCGCTTTAGGGACTCGTCGAGCAGCATCATATCTTTCTTCCAGGCTTTTCGTGAAAAACTCTGACCATCGGGTCGGTGGTCTTCCTGCAGTACGTTTGACATCTCGAGGAATCCAGTCACAAACAGCTCTTGTCCACCGGTTATCATTCATACGCATTGCGTGTCCGGTCCACC
The DNA here is from genome assembly GCA_009735665.1 of Angiostrongylus cantonensis. Lineage (NCBI taxonomy): Eukaryota > Metazoa > Nematoda > Chromadorea > Rhabditida > Metastrongylidae > Angiostrongylus > Angiostrongylus cantonensis. Next base: position 462,190 of record MQTX01000073.1, read on the forward strand.
TTATCTTCGACTGTTTGGCGTATAGAACGGCATCTTTGATTTTCGATCATTGACGTAGGTCAGAGCTTCGGATCCCATCCTCTACTTGTGTGAAACGGGATACTCCTAGCATCGTCTTTTCGACAGCGCGTTCGATAACGCTGCTTTGGATTCGGTCAGAACTCAGAGCAAAAAGGTTAACGGTTTTTCTGTTTCGCTTTCATTCCCTCTATTCCTATGAATGCTTCACACCTTGCCAAGATAGCTCCACGATTGAAAAGAGAATCGACTTGACCGCCAATGATTCGACTTGACATTCTCGTGAATTATGAGGTCGAAGTCTTCAATAAGAAGGCGAAACAACGCGCGAAATATTCAAGGGCTCTTGTGAAAGAAGAATGAGAGGAGAACTAATCGAATATAAAATGTGCTGGGATCCTCATTTCCTATGTGATAACGAGTCACATAAATGGAAATAATGGTAATAATACTACTAATAACAGTAAAAATAGCAATGACAACTCAAAACAAACAGAATACTTTGATTACCTTTCATTGTTTCACTACAAGCGATCTTAAGCTTAGACCGTTTTTTGTCCTCACTAATGAATAGATAAATTATATTAGACAGATTAAATAGACGGCCTGCCTAGACGAATAATAGGTGAAGCATCCTGCTTTCGAATAAAGCTACAGGTCAGGGGCCTCTGGAAAGACGACACGGTCCAATAGTAAAAGATTTAGCAAGCGATAACGAGACATAACGAAGGAGCAAAGGACAAAATCACGTTCCACATGAAAGACCTCAGAGCATGGAACAATGCCCTTCTCCGAAGCATCCAAAAAAAAAGACGCTTATATCTAACATCTAGACAAATGTATGTAGAAACAAACAGCAAATGCTAACAACAATAGGCACCTAAAACAGGTGAGCAAACTCCAACTTGTACGCCACATAGTGAACGAGTAGCAACCAAAAGCTCAAACGATGAAATCAATAATAAGTGTAGGAACAGACCAAAGGTACGTTAAGTACTTAACGCGTAAAATTCCTAGTCAAGAAAGTATTGGGAATTGTAGAAGATACAACATAGTATGTTACGTCCGGGAGAGAACAGTGGATTTTCAATCAGCAACAAATTGTCATCTCTTTTAGCATCAATGCGATGAACCATCGATGGACTACGGAGGGTGTCAACGCCGTAGCAATAAAGAAATTATGGAATAAGCCAGACTTCACTTGTAGAAAAAAGAAACCAGATGCTGACAGCAACGCTGTTGCTGGATTGACAACTGAAACGCAGTGTGGAACAAAGTATACAGTAAATACACTCGAGAGATGCAGCAAACTCACATAGAAAGTAAAATGTTAGGTTGAACGCCCCCAAGGCCTCTTAATTTGGCGGGAAAATGTGGCGCGTTGTCGAAGAATCGGCGTCTTTAGAGGAATTGATTGGCATTTGGCGCCTGAGTAGGGCGAGGTCAAGTTTAGCTGTTTTGTGCAGTCGACGAAAAATTGCACATTTTCGATTGGGTAAGCTACAAAACAATGGCCGAACGTAGTGGCTGAATGGGGCTGAAATGTAAACAAGGCTTCTTAAACTTGTCTAGTGCTATAAAATTCCTTCACTGTTTATTACTCATCTTTGAATATAGAACCTTTCTTCCTAGTATTCTTATTGGTGTGAAACTGCTTTCGTTATGAGGAGACAGGAACCAATAGCAAAATGGCCCCACTGTTAGATAAAATGAATGCAAGTGGTGGTACAGTGGCATTCGTCTTCATCCTGATCGATTTCGTTACATTACCAGTTTTACTTATGATATCCTGCCAAAGGTACAAGGATGATCAACGGGCGCTAATTTCTTTTTATATATGACGTTATTGTTGCGAGATACATTTATGGTAAACCGCGTCACCTGTATCACCTGTAGTCCGTTTGATCATCGAGTGACTCGAGCGGGCGCCAGTAAATCCTCCATTTTTCCCTATCGCGTGCAAGAGTAGCCCAGTGGGTTTTGCTCGCTTTAGGGACTCGTCGAGCAGCATCATATCTTTCTTCCAGGCTTTTCGTGAAAAACTCTGACCATCGGGTCGGTGGTCTTCCTGCAGTACGTTTGACATCTCGAGGAATCCAGTCACAAACAGCTCTTGTCCACCGGTTATCATTCATACGCATTGCGTGTCCGGTCCACCTTATCTTCGACTGTTTGGCGTATAGAACGGCATCTTTGATTTTCGATCATTGACGTAGGTCAGAGCTTCGGATCCCATCCTCTACTTGTGTGAAACGGGATACTCCTAGCATCGTCTTTTCGACAGCGCGTTCGATAACGCTGAGTGATCTTTCATCCTGCTTGCGTAGCGACCAGGTTTCTGACGCATACGTTGGGGCAAGAAGAACCGTTGATGGGCACGGAGTCGGGTGTTCTTTGTTCTCTTCACTACATCCTCGATGCTCTTGAAAAGTAAACCGCATACGTCATAAGAGACAAAGCTCTTGACATTGATCAATTCATGAGAGAAGTACCGTGCATCCGACTTCATCAGGTCGTGTTCGATGTAATTGAATGCGTGTGTGGCCTTTAAAATGACTCTTGCTTGCTTACAGATCTATCGCGTCAACCCTGCTATCCTCTCGGACAAGTCTGGCACCGATTTGCCGGTCTCGAAGGAATGGAAGGCTTTTTGAGGATGAAGCGCGAGATCGAACCCATGTTTATTGCAGGGCACTTACTACCCCGCTACACGCTTCTCGATAGTCATGTGGTTGTACATTTGCGTTTGCTCTTTACATGGACTGTTCCTTTAAGGTATGCATAAAATGTTATGTCTGGGTGCATCATTTCCAAAGCTTGTCGTGGATTGTAATTTGTCTGTAGGGTCATTCTTCTTTTATAGCGTTTTTAATCACTTTTAGTACCGACTGTCGTTTAACCTTTGCAGATATTCAGTATTTCGGGGTTCCGACAAGTTTCCTCCCAGCTGTTTACCCTTTATTGTGGCTCATAGGTGTTCCTGGGTGTCGGCTTGCGATATACAGCGGAGCGATCCATCGCCCTGACTGGGTCTTTATAGCTGAGAAGGAGTCCGCCGTTTCCATCAGAAGCCTAGCTAAGAACAAACCAAGACAGGAACCAATAGCAAAATGGCCCCACTGTTAGATAAAATGAATGCAAGTGGTGGTACAGTGGCATTCGTCTTCATCCTGATCGATTTCGTTACATTACCAGTTTTACTTATGATATCCTGCCAAAGGTACAAGGATGATCAACGGGCGCTAATTTCTTTTTATATATGACGTTATTGTTGCGAGATACATTTATGGTAAACCGCGTCACCTGTATCACCTGTAGTCCGTTTGATCATCGAGTGACTCGAGCGGGCGCCAGTAAATCCTCCATTTTTCCCTATCGCGTGCAAGAGTAGCCCAGTGGGTTTTGCTCGCTTTAGGGACTCGTCGAGCAGCATCATATCTTTCTTCCAGGCTTTTCGTGAAAAACTCTGACCATCGGGTCGGTGGTCTTCCTGCAGTACGTTTGACATCTCGAGGAATCCAGTCACAAACAGCTCTTGTCCACCGGTTATCATTCATACGCATTGCGTGTCCGGTCCACCTTATCTTCGACTGTTTGGCGTATAGAACGGCATCTTTGATTTTCGATCATTGACGTAGGTCAGAGCTTCGGATCCCATCCTCTACTTGTGTGAAACGGGATACTCCTAGCATCGTCTTTTCGACAGCGCGTTCGATAACGCTGAGTGATCTTTCATCCTGCTTGCGTAGCGACCAGGTTTCTGACGCATACGTTGGGGCAAGAAGAACCGTTGATGGGCACGGAGTCGGGTGTTCTTTGTTCTCTTCACTACATCCTCGATGCTCTTGAAAAGTAAACCGCATACGTCATAAGAGACAAAGCTCTTGACATTGATCAATTCATGAGAGAAGTACCGTGCATCCGACTTCATCAGGTCGTGTTCGATGTAATTGAATGCGTGTGTGGCCTTTAAAATGACTCTTGCTTGCTTACAGATCTATCGCGTCAACCCTGCTATCCTCTCGGACAAGTCTGGCACCGATTTGCCGGTCTCGAAGGAATGGAAGGCTTTTTGAGGATGAAGCGCGAGATCGAACCCATGTTTATTGCAGGGCACTTACTACCCCGCTACACGCTTCTCGATAGTCATGTGGTTGTACATTTGCGTTTGCTCTTTACATGGACTGTTCCTTTAAGGTATGCATAAAATGTTATGTCTGGGTGCATCATTTCCAAAGCTTGTCGTGGATTGTAATTTGTCTGTAGGGTCATTCTTCTTTTATAGCGTTTTTAATCACTTTTAGTACCGACTGTCGTTTAACCTTTGCAGATATTCAGTATTTCGGGGTTCCGACAAGTTTCCTCCCAGCTGTTTACCCTTTATTGTGGCTCATAGGTGTTCCTGGGTGTCGGCTTGCGATATACAGCGGAGCGATCCATCGCCCTGACTGGGTCTTTATAGCTGAGAAGGAGTCCGCCGTTTCCATCAGAAGCCTAGCTAAGAACAAACCAATACCAGGATCCACCACTGTCTTGGTGTGAAGTTAATCGCATGGTGGCAAATCTCCATCTGATCCACAAAGGCTGCGACTGACTGTGGTGGTGAAGACCTGGGGCAGACTTTGGCCACGCTGATTTCGGGGTTCCAGAGCATCACAATGGCTTAACCAGCAAGTCCCCGAAAAAATGGAGAATATGCTGGTGCCCATACAGCCAGAGAGGACGGGCCATTTAAGTATCAAGTTCCAAGTAACGACAAGTTTGCACTGCCTTGTTAAAAATTTTTATTGTGGACACCACTTTGGCCACCCGGTCTCAACAGACAGCTATTGTGGACGCTCGAGTTGAACCATCGAAGGTCCTGTGAAGGCCACTGCACGGAAATATACATATATCTACAATAACTACAATAAAAATTTGTGCAAAACGTCGTTGAACGCTTAAATCACATTTCGTTACTGGGTTTTCCTGTAAAATGGATTCATGGTGCGGCTTTCAGTAACATCAAAGCGAATCCGTGGAATGATTTCAACCATTTACTCCAAAAAATCAATGAATCAATTAGTATTAGCTATGACAGGTTTCAATCCTACCAGAAGGTCTTGCACCGATAAACAACATTCCACTAATGGCCAATCTTATCTGGAACAGCCACCGTTTATACTGCGATTTCCGAGTCTTGACTTCTGAAAAACGGAAATGTTTTCCACCTTTCATTAATTGATTTCGATTTTGAAGAGAAACCAGGACTTTTACGCGATGTCGTCCATTAAAAATTGGTTCAATCTTTATTTCTCCTCGACTTTAACTGCACAAAAAATAGCAAAGATAATGCATTGTAATTGCTCATAGGATTCGATCTCATACATCAAAAATCAGATTTCAATAACTATTCGTTCATCCCAACCTATCGATAGGTGAACCTTCTTTCATCGATTTTTCCGCCCGTTCCTCCTCATTAGGAGTTCTAGTCGCTGGTGTGGGCAAAGGTTTCTCAAAGTGTTCAAGCTGATGACATTGGTAAAATACAAGTTGCGAGTTGCACGAGTAAGAAATGATTTTTTAGAAGTCAACGTGAAAAGTTGAAACCACTCATATTAATATGTTACGAGCAGCAGAGTCTCGCTTATAGTTGTCAACGTGTGATCCATGTGAATGTCCAAGAAATGAATTAAGAGATGAAAATACCCATGTTAAACAAATTGGTCTAACGTGTACATCCCAGCTCTCAACTGGTGGCGAATGTGTGATTCAAGTGCCGCCGCATTCTGTGATTTCTTTATTGCCAAAATTGTTGTGGAATTAGTTTTCTTTAGGTGTACTCTTGAGAGAATATAGCTTACTTGGTACCGTAGACGCACAACAAGATAACCTTTTGCCCTCCAATCGATTTTGTGCACTCAGTTATTGTGCAACCAACGGTTGACGGATTCTCCGGTGCCTAGTGAGAGAGAGAGGGAGAGAGAGAATTCTGATTTAGAATATTTTTTATGGATTGTTCCGGATATTCCTGATGCAATCAGAAGAACTAGGAAAAGAAGATGCCCTTATTCATGTCGTGCATGTATTAATCGAAAATACTTGATGGACACTGAAGTTTCCTCTCACGTCTTCCGTTTTTGAGAGCTGGTTTCCTTTATTTGTTAGCAGAATTTTTGAATTTTAGAGTTATTATCAGTCTTGACTAGGTGTTAGAGGTGTGCCCTGCAGTAGAGGTGCGCTGTCGTTTAACCTTTGCAGATATTCAGTATTTCGGGGTTCCGACAAGTTTCCTCCCAGCTGTTTACCCTTTATTGTGGCTCATAGGTGTTCCTGGGTGTCGGCTTGCGATATACAGCGGAGCGATCCATCGCCCTGACTGGGTCTTTATAGCTGAGAAGGAGTCCGCCGTTTCCATCAGAAGCCTAGCTAAGAACAAACCAATACCAGGATCCACCACTGTCTTGGTGTGAAGTTAATCGCATGGTGGCAAATCTCCATCTGATCCACAAAGGCTGCGACTGACTGTGGTGGTGAAGACCTGGGGCAGACTTTGGCCACGCTGATTTCGGGGTTCCAGAGCATCACAATGGCTTAACCAGCAAGTCCCCGAAAAAATGGAGAATATGCGCCGCCGCATTCTGTGATTTCTTTATTGCCAAAATTGTTGTGGAATTAGTTTTCTTTAGGTGTACTCTTGAGAGAATATAGCTTACTTGGTACCGTAGACGCACAACAAGATAACCTTTTGCCCTCCAATCGATTTTGTGCACTCAGTTATTGTGCAACCAACGGTTGACGGATTCTCCGGTGCCTAGTGAGAGAGAGAGGGAGAGAGAGAATTTTTCCAAAGAAAAACTTTTTTGTAAATTAAAAAGAAATCTTATTACTCTATTCTTCTTTTTCTTCCGCATTGTACCGAATAGCTGCCACAATAGGCCGTCGATATTACCTTCAGCACGACCAGCGATGAGCTCAAAGGTGGCATACTAGTAGATTCTTTATACTCTTGTTGAGCAAACAAGAGGTGTTATTTTATTTTTATTTATGCACAAGCTGACGTTTCGGCTGATTTCGATTTCCTTAGAGCCTGGAAAGGTATTTCTCGCCAAAATTGTTGTGGAATTAGTTTTTTTTAGGTGTACTCTTGAGAGAATACAGCTTACTTGGTACCGTAGACGCACAACAAGATAACCTTTTGCCCTCCAATCGATTTTGTGCACTCAGTTATTGTGCAACCAACGGTTGACGGATTCTCCGGTGCCTAGTGAGAGAGAGAGGGAGAGAGAGAATTTTTCCAAAGAAAAACTTTTTTGTAAATTAAAAAGAAATCTTATTACTCTATTCTTCTTTTTCTTCCGCATTGTACCGAATAGCTGCCACAATAGGCCGTCGATATTACCTTCAGCACGACCAGCGATGAGCTCAAAGGTGGCATACTAGTAGATTCTTTATACTCTTGTTGAGCAAACAAGAGGTGTTATTTTATTTTTATTTATGCACAAGCTGACGTTTCGGCTGATTTCGATTTCCTTAGAGCCTGGAAAGGTCAAGTTGACTGCAATGTACTCGCCCAAACACCTCCATGGCCAAACAGAGAAAACGCCAAATCAAGATTTTAATAACATTTAACACAGAATGGCTTCATCGCATACTAACCGCTTTCTATGAGTCCTTTACTAGATATGTCACGTGGAGACCAACCGCACAGAATTTACATGGAAGCGTAATGTGCCTCTCACATCAAATCAGCAGTCTTAAATACTGCCCGATATCACGCGTGATTATGAGGCACTCCTCTCTGCGGTTCATTTTCGGACTCTTGGAATTAATCCAGAATGCCTCAAGAATTTTACGCGCTTGTGTTTTCGACTCCTGTGCGAGGATCCTCACTTCTACTTCAAAATCCTCTCCGTTATGTCTCTGTGTCTTATGCGTGCCCAGTGAGGTACTTAATCCAACTTTAAGTATTCATATTTTTCTCGCTACATTTTCCTCAGTGATTTACTTCTCCATAGCAGGTGGTGTTCGTGGTGGGGCTTAGACTGCGACTTAATTGTAGCCTGGAGCCCCAGCTCTCCAATTAGAGCTCTGGTTGGGTTGAATTGTTGGTACAATGAGCATTTATTTCACAATCCATTTCAACGTTGCCATTTGTTGTCACGAATAAACGTCATGGGAATGCTTGTATCTGGGAAAGTTGTGTGGATGTGGCTAAATTTAAAGGAAGGAGAACTAGATAAGCATACATAGTGTTCACAAAATACAAACAGCACGCAGAGGCAGAGTTGTGAGAGCTGATGTTTTAAATGTAAATGCCTAACCAATGGTAACGTCGAGATGACATGCTGTTTCCATTTTTTTTATTGTTAAAGGATAAAGCTCTCGGCGTTGATCAATCCTTGAGGGATGCGCCATGCATTCGACTTCATTAAGTATCGTTGGAGGTGATTGAATGCATATTTGGCCTTTACAATGGCTCGCGGTGGACTGCCGATGTATCGAGCCAATGCTGCTATCCTCCTAGACAAGTCTGGTACCAATTTTTCGACCCCGGAGGGATGTAAGGCTTGGTGGGCCATGGGCGCAGGGATCGATTCCACGTGCGTGTCCCAGTGGCGCCTCCAACCACTGCGCTTCACGTGGCCCCCTTTATTGTTACAAAAAAAATTGAAAGATGAAAGTTTTCCATTCGTGCGCATGAATCCTGATAACAAACTTCTGGTTTAAATCAGAAAAGGGTTTAGTTCTAGTAACTCTTCATCCACCATAATACACGCTCTTTAAGACGCCCTCTCGTTAGTACCAAAAGGATTGCTGTTGCCGTCGAACAGGAAGCAAAGATCCCTGTTTGATCTCCACCGCAACGCCCCCCTCCAATCCACGTTGGAACGACCCTCTCTGCCTAACCCCAAGATTGTAAGGAAGATCGACTCGACCAGCTTTCAACAACATTCATAAAGAAGTCGAATTCCTCATATAGGAGCCGAAATACCAGGCGAAATGTTTGAAGACGTTTACGCGCATAGTCGTCGATGACTTACCACTTATTAAAATTTCGAAATCGAAACGTGGGGTAAAAGTGAATGTCGCTCAAACTCCGGGACAACAACGGACAGGTGGTGGATGATAACAAACCCTGGATAATAAACCCCAGCTGCTAGAGGAGCTTCCAAGAAACCTTATTACAGTTTGGGTAAAAACCTCATGGAGCCGTCTCAACGAAAAGCAGACAGTCTAAGGAAATTAAATCGAGATTGTCGTGAATACAATATTCTATCCTGATTCCAATAAAAATACAATAAAGGAAGAGTACACAACTCTACGATTTTCCTCCTATTTTTGAAAAATTTTCATCTCTTATGGGTGCGAAACAAATGGATGCATCTATTATTATTTGAGATGCCTTCTGCTTCATGGATAGAATGCCATTAGAGCAATCAAGTCTTGTGTAGGAATTTCCTGCTTCGTGAACTAATCGAGAGCGCCACTCGTGCCAGCATACTGATTTCACTCGTAAGCCGTTTCCTACCGCAGTGTCTCGTGGTTTGAGTTGAAGTCATTTCATGGATTTCTAACTCCTACGTCTAATAGTTAAGCCACTCCACGTTTTCGATATTTTAAAATGATTAGCATTACGGTAGCCGCTCTTGGAAGAAGTCGACGTTGTGTTGGGACGTACTTGCGGGTTAGTAAACATATTATCGGGCATTTCTTTTATACTTTTTTGTTCAAATGCGTTATTCTGTTACAAATAGTAATTTCAGTAGTATTTCAGTAGTGAACTGAAAGGCGTCTTTTATTCACTGTATTCATAATTGTTGAATACTTGCGCATTGACTACTCCTTTAGCAAAAAGCGTCTAAAAAAACAAGTTACCGAGACAACAACAACCTAAGAAAACTGTTTTGCAAAGAATCTCGCTTGGAATCAGCGGTCTGAGAGGTGGAGAAAAGCTAAAGGATAAAGCTCTCCGCGTTGATCAATATATGGCCTTTACAATGACTTGCGGTGGCCTACCGTTGTGTCGAGCCAGTGCTGCTATCCTTGGAGACAAATCTGGGATCAATTTGCCGAACCCGAAGAGATGGAAGGTTTGGTGATCCTGGGGCGCTGCGATCGATCCCATGTGTATTGTAGGGCGGCTCCGACCACTACGCCACACGTGTACCTGAGAAGAAGAAGTGGATAGTGAGAAGAAAACTACTCACAATAGTGGATTGCTGGTTTAAATTGTATGTTCCGGAGTGGAATTGGTCGCTAAACTTTCCTTTCATTGCAACTTCCAAATATATGTTTTGCAAATAGCATTAATTGAGCTTAATGCATCGTGTCAAGAGTCGTCAACCATATGCGACGCTGATCAGCGGCTCTTCCTCAGTGGAAAGCACTCTGAAGAAAGCGATTCTGCTGAAACGTCAGCTACGGTTGTGTTGTATGTGTGTTATTGTATGGAAACGTATGCTTTTTAACAACCTCGCGATTGCTGAGAGAGAAAACGACGAATTCATAATTCAGTGCCGAGGTTAATAGAAAGTCTATCCTGGAAACTCTTAGTGTATCTTTTAAGCTCTTAAAAACAGTAAGATTTAATGTTTTATAACCACACTAGTTATTTAACGCATTGCTGTTAAAAGGATGCGTTAAATAAGTACTGTGGTTAATGTTTCATGTTCACAGTTTTAATGTAACAGCGATGCATGTTCTAGGCGTACGGCAGTGGAAGGCTACCAATTTGCGATCTGGAACGCTAAACCACAAATGGAAAGATGTAAGACGTTCCTAGTGAATGAATTCCATGCAAGAAATAGTTCTTTATTTTCTCGTACCACTATTTGTCCCCTTCGTTTATCTTCGTCTCTGTTCCAGCAACATTAGGAAGCGAGCTAAATGTAATGCCGTCTTGTTATAGATTACTTCTATGCTAGCGAATTTTAGCGTTCATTGGAAAATATGGGAGAAATTGTGCGGATTGTTGGTGGCTATTCTGCAATTCTGTTTTCCGCCTCTGTTCAAATTTTTCTGCTCATCGAACAATTTCAATCTTAAAGTAGTCAGTTCTGCAAAGGATCCTAAATCAACATGCGTACAGTATTCTCCGATTCATGTGAGTGAAATTTTCGATGTATGTTTTCATTTGGACGCGTGTGGCACAGCGGTTGGAGGCGCCACTGCGATCGATCTACGCGCCCATGGCGGCCAACCAAGCCTTCCATCCCCCGGGATCGGCAATTAGTGCCAAATTTGTCTGGAGGATAGCAGCACTGGCTCGATACATCTGTAGGCCACTCGGAGCCACTATAAAGGCCAGATATGCATTCAGTCGCCTCCGACGATACTTAATGAAGTCGAATGCAAGTCGCATTCCTCAGAGATTGATCAACGCCAAGAGCTTCTTTTATCTATTATATTTTTATTTTTTATTTTTGTTTTCGTATCGCAATCACAGATGCTTTTGTTTGTCTATATTTCTGTCTTTCCACTTTTTTTTCGCTAAAATCGCTGTTTCCTTTCTGATTTAGAATATTTTTTATGGATTGTTCCGGATATTCCTGATGCAATCAGAAGAACTAGGAAAAGAAGATGCCCTTATTCATGTCGTGCATGTATTAATCGAAAATACTTGATGGACACTGAAGTTTCCTCTCACGTCTTCCGTTTTTGAGAGCTGGTTTCCTTTATTTGTTAGCAGAATTTTTGAATTTTAGAGTTATTATCAGTCTTGACTAGGTGTTAGAGGTGTGCCCTGCAGTAGAGGTGCGCTAATCCCTTACTTTCGGAGCAGGTAAATAGCACCAGTATTATCCCAGATGTTAAAAACTATTTACTTAGGCTATGAAAAGTTATTGAATACGCCGGACATGCATTCAATCAACCTTTTATGTTACATATTGAGTCGACAACATATCACGTCCATGAAAGATTCATCAACGCCGAACAATTTATCCTTTATTCGTAGTCATACATAATAGAAAGTTGAGTACTCGGCATTGTCAACCAACTTAAAGAGCCGTTTAGAAGACTTCTGCCTTTACAGCTCTTCGTAAATGAGATTTGTTTCATGTTGAGTGAGTTTGAAGATCTTGAGACAAGGCAGATTACCATCGAGCATCCACGAAAAACAATGAGTCAGAAGAATAGTGGAATTCTAAACGAAAATAATATTTCTTTTTTTATTTTTCAAATTACGTTTCTTGGCCGCATTTTTTTTTGTCAACGATCCGAATTCCAGCAATGTCCTATTTCTGTGCTAGTTCGTATTTTCGGCATTCTTGATTGTAAATCGTTGTTGAACTGTGAGCTTACCTGCAAAAGATGGAGTTCTGTATTCAGGGAAAATTTGCAACAGCTACCAAAGTTACAAACCAATCAGGTCTGAATCCCTTCATTGCATTGTATTAATCCTTTCATTTATAGATTGTTCCAGGTAATGTGTCGCTTTTCGAGATTTAAGATTTTTGAATCGTTTCCTACGGAATCGTTTTTCGTTGATATGTCATCGTTGTAATAGTACATCTTTTTTGCCCTATGTAAAATATATTTTATTATTCGCTCCCCCTTTACAGATTCGAATTCTCTTTGATGAAGCAGGAATTTTTATTTTCCCAGTTGACGAGAAGAAGTGCCCAGCTCGTTACGATATGCCTTCTTTACCGGTTTTCGAACACAGTTGACATTCAAATTACAGAATTCGATGTTAAAAGACGAAGGAGGAAGCGTTCGGTATTGATGGAACCCTGAGGGATCCGTTATTATTAAATCGGTTTCGTTAAGAATCGTTAAAGGTGATGGAATGCATATTTGGCCTATAGTAGCCTACCGATCTATCAAATTGGTGCTGCTATCCTCCGTGGGAAGATGGAAGGTTTGGTGAAGTTTGGGGCCCTTGGTCGAACCAGCATCCGTGTGTGTATTTCAGAGCACGTCTAATCACTACGCTTAAGGCGTCCCGTAATTCCCGCATTAAACATAAAAATTGAACGGCTTTGAATCTTCTAATGTTTGTTTCAGTGTTTCGTATGCTGGGATGTCTTGTCTATTATAATCGTCACATTTATGAACGATAACATTTATGAACTGAAAATTCCCACTTATGAACGAATGACGTAGTTTTGCAACAGAGGTAATTTTAGATAAATTCATCATGTTAACTAAATGGATTATCAGCCACGAAAACTTATCACAGGTGTAGAAAATTTTGTAGAGTTATGTAAAGGTGAATGTAATCAGTGATCAGAAGTGCCGTGCAGTAGACATGTGGTTGTAGGTTCGATAAAGCGGCTGGGCCATCCAGATCCCTCATGCCTCCGCGATCGTCAAATTAGCACCGGACTTGTCTCTAAGGGGAGAGCAGCACTGATTCCCTACATCGGTAAGCACCTGCAGGTCACTTCATATGTCCTATATGCATTTGCTCTCCTCTACGATGCTTCGAATGGAATCGAATGCATCGCGCATCCCTCAGGTGTTGGCCGAAGACAAACATCAAGTATCCTTTATTCTTACTCCTTCATAATTGAAAAGAGGAAATAGAAGCAAATGTGCTCTAGTTTATCAAACGCAAACGATTTCTTCCATTCAAGGATCTAGAGCGACGCCTTCGTCATCTGACAACGCAGTCTCTTTTTATTCGTGGCCTTATTCCCACTGAATCGGTTCCTGTCCTTCGTTTTCTTCTATCAGTTACACTTCGACCGCAACAAATCTACTTCATCTAGAGCAAATTCAGTCCAGATAGTCTGCCAGTGGTACTGAACAAATTTTAAGCGTAGATGTGTTTTATTTTGTAACTCCCACGTCCGACTTTCTATTAACCTCGGCATTGATGAAATAATTCTTTTTACTTCTGTTCAGCAAACACGAGGTGTTATTTTATTTCTTTATTTACGTACAAGCTGACGTTTCGGCGGATTTCGCCTTTTTCAGAGCCTGGAAAGGTCACGTTGACTGCAATCTACATGGCCAAACACCTCCATAACCAAACAGAGAAAATGCTAAACCAAAATTTCAATCACATTGAACACAGAGTCTTTGCATACTCACCGCTTTCTATGAGCCTTCCACTTAATATGTTATGTTGAGACCAACCGCGCAGTGTTCACATGGAAACGTAATGTGCCCGTCCCATCAAAATAGCAGTCTTATATACTGCCCAATATCACGCGTGATAATGAGGCATTCCTCCCTGCGGTTCATTTTCGGATTCTTGGAATTAATCCAGAATGCCTCGAGAATTTTACGCGCTTGTGTTCTCGATTCTTGCGCGAGGATCGTAACCTCTACTTCAAAATCTTCTCAGTTATGTCTTTGCGTCCTATGCGTGCCTAGTGGGGTATTTGGTTTACGTTTGCCAGCTAGGTGTTCTTTTATACGGATGCAGAGTGGTCTACCCGTTTCGCCAACGTATTCGTCTCCGCACACTTTACAAGAGATCAGATAGACTGTACCCGAACTCATGCAGTCACCGTCTCTACCATTGGGGCAAATTATGCAATTTTGTGTTGCACATAGACGGTCGTATAAGCGGTTACGAATTAGCTGGCGTCTTAGATTACTCGGCGGCATTTCAACTATCGTTACCGAGTTCTCTAGGCCAACCCTTCTCAAACAGCGTTTTATAGCTGCACTCACTTCATTTGAAATAAAGGGTAGGATAAACGGGACCTTATTGCTGCTAGAGTTATCGCTGCAGGGCCTGTGATTTCCTCTACACCTATCCCGAGCTACAATTTCGTAGCCATTAAAAATGGCTATTTGCCGCGCCAAGTTCCGCGATTCCTCTCTCTGCTCCCTTCCTGTGCACACGTTGGTAGCTGTTCGAAACATGTTTCTCACAAGCGCCCTTTTCGTGTGAGAGGGGTGAGAGGAGAGGTAATGAACTAAGATGTTTTTACTACTTGGCTTTCGGTACCATTTCGTTACGTAGCCGTTTTCTGATAGGTTAATTTGCACATTCAGAAATGGAAGCCAGTTTTCTCGTGGTTTCTCTCGGGTGAATTTAATATACTCTGACTGTCCGTTCAGCAACTCGAAACATTTGTCAACTTCTTCTTGTGTTGAACAAATGATCAAGCAGTCATCTATATACCTACAGTAGAGTAACGGCCCGAGGTCGATCACTGGTGCTTCCACCTTAGACATATATGCAATGGCAAGACTTGGTGCCAGTCGTTGTCCCATTGCCAACCCTCTCATTTGTGCGTAATACCTCCCGGACCATCTGAAGATTGAGCAGTTTAGGCACTCCTTTAAGAGTGTCATCAGCTGCTGAATCGAGAAGCCATACATGTTTATTGCTCCTTCATGTTGTATAAGGAGCTCGCGAATGGCTTGCATAGCGGAGTCATTCGACACGTTTGTATAGAGGGCGGTGACGTCGAAGGACTCCATCACGTACGCGTTGTTGGGTTGCGCGTTACGTAGACGATCCAGGAACATTTGGGTGTTCGTTAGATGGGCTGGAATGTACTTTAACAACTGGGTAAGTACTAGGGTTATTAGCCACGTTATTCTATCCGTTGGTCCGTCCACGCAGCTAATGATAGGTCTGACCTTAAATAACGACGGATCGGTAGACACGAGATCATCGCTGGATACTAACTTATGGGTTTTGATAAGTAAGTACAGGACTGGACATGTTGGTAGATCAATTTTAAGATGAGAGATAACTGATGGCTTTAACCCAGCCGCTCTTGCCATTTTAACCCATTCGTTGTTTAACTTTCGGTATTGACTTTTAAATTCCTTCTCAGACGATGGACGATAAAGGGAAGCATCTTCAAGGTGCTTTTCCGTTATCTCAATATCCAACTATTCAGTCGCCTCCGACGATACTTAATGAAGTCGAATGCAAGTCGCATTCCTCAGAGATTGATCAACGCCAAGAGCTTCTTTTATCTATTATATTTTTATTTTTTATTTTTGTTTTCGTATCGCAATCACAGATGCTTTTGTTTGTCTATATTTCTGTCTTTCCACTTTTTTTTCGCTAAAATCGCTGTTTCCTTTCTGATTTAGAATATTTTTTATGGATTGTTCCGGATATTCCTGATGCAATCAGAAGAACTAGGAAAAGAAGATGCCCTTATTCATGTCGTGCATGTATTAATCGAAAATACTTGATGGACACTGAAGTTTCCTCTCACGTCTTCCGTTTTTGAGAGCTGGTTTCCTTTATTTGTTAGCAGAATTTTTGAATTTTAGAGTTATTATCAGTCTTGACTAGGTGTTAGAGGTGTGCCCTGCAGTAGAGGTGCGCTAATCCCTTACTTTCGGAGCAGGTAAATAGCACCAGTATTATCCCAGATGTTAAAAACTATTTACTTAGGCTATGAAAAGTTATTGAATACGCCGGACATGCATTCAATCAACCTTTTATGTTACATATTGAGTCGACAACATATCACGTCCATGAAAGATTCATCAACGCCGAACAATTTATCCTTTATTCGTAGTCATACATAATAGAAAGTTGAGTACTCGGCATTGTCAACCAACTTAAAGAGCCGTTTAGAAGACTTCTGCCTTTACAGCTCTTCGTAAATGAGATTTGTTTCATGTTGAGTGAGTTTGAAGATCTTGAGACAAGGCAGATTACCATCGAGCATCCACGAAAAACAATGAGTCAGAAGAATAGTGGAATTCTAAACGAAAATAATATTTCTTTTTTTATTTTTCAAATTACGTTTCTTGGCCGCATTTTTTTTTGTCAACGATCCGAATTCCAGCAATGTCCTATTTCTGTGCTAGTTCGTATTTTCGGCATTCTTGATTGTAAATCGTTGTTGAACTGTGAGCTTACCTGCAAAAGATGGAGTTCTGTATTCAGGGAAAATTTGCAACAGCTACCAAAGTTACAAACCAATCAGGTCTGAATCCCTTCATTGCATTGTATTAATCCTTTCATTTATAGATTGTTCCAGGTAATGTGTCGCTTTTCGAGATTTAAGATTTTTGAATCGTTTCCTACGGAATCGTTTTTCGTTGATATGTCATCGTTGTAATAGTACATCTTTTTTGCCCTATGTAAAATATATTTTATTATTCGCTCCCCCTTTACAGATTCGAATTCTCTTTGATGAAGCAGGAATTTTTATTTTCCCAGTTGACGAGAAGAAGTGCCCAGCTCGTTACGATATGCCTTCTTTACCGGTTTTCGAACACAGTTGACATTCAAATTACAGAATTCGATGTTAAAAGACGAAGGAGGAAGCGTTCGGTATTGATGGAACCCTGAGGGATCCGTTATTATTAAATCGGTTTCGTTAAGAATCGTTAAAGGTGATGGAATGCATATTTGGCCTATAGTAGCCTACCGATCTATCAAATTGGTGCTGCTATCCTCCGTGGGAAGATGGAAGGTTTGGTGAAGTTTGGGGCCCTTGGTCGAACCAGCATCCGTGTGTGTATTTCAGAGCACGTCTAATCACTACGCTTAAGGCGTCCCGTAATTCCCGCATTAAACATAAAAATTGAACGGCTTTGAATCTTCTAATGTTTGTTTCAGTGTTTCGTATGCTGGGATGTCTTGTCTATTATAATCGTCACATTTATGAACGATAACATTTATGAACTGAAAATTCCCACTTATGAACGAATGACGTAGTTTTGCAACAGAGGTAATTTTAGATAAATTCATCATGTTAACTAAATGGATTATCAGCCACGAAAACTTATCACAGGTGTAGAAAATTTTGTAGAGTTATGTAAAGGTGAATGTAATCAGTGATCAGAAGTGCCGTGCAGTAGACATGTGGTTGTAGGTTCGATAAAGCGGCTGGGCCATCCAGATCCCTCATGCCTCCGCGATCGTCAAATTAGCACCGGACTTGTCTCTAAGGGGAGAGCAGCACTGATTCCCTACATCGGTAAGCACCTGCAGGTCACTTCATATGTCCTATATGCATTTGCTCTCCTCTACGATGCTTCGAATGGAATCGAATGCATCGCGCATCCCTCAGGTGTTGGCCGAAGACAAACATCAAGTATCCTTTATTCTTACTCCTTCATAATTGAAAAGAGGAAATAGAAGCAAATGTGCTCTAGTTTATCAAACGCAAACGATTTCTTCCATTCAAGGATCTAGAGCGACGCCTTCGTCATCTGACAACGCAGTCTCTTTTTATTCGTGGCCTTATTCCCACTGAATCGGTTCCTGTCCTTCGTTTTCTTCTATCAGTTACACTTCGACCGCAACAAATCTACTTCATCTAGAGCAAATTCAGTCCAGATAGTCTGCCAGTGGTACTGAACAAATTTTAAGCGTAGATGTGTTTTATTTTGTAACTCCCACGTCCGACTTTCTATTAACCTCGGCATTGATGAAATAATTCTTTTTACTTCTGTTCAGCAAACACGAGGTGTTATTTTATTTCTTTATTTACGTACAAGCTGACGTTTCGGCGGATTTCGCCTTTTTCAGAGCCTGGAAAGGTCACGTTGACTGCAATCTACATGGCCAAACACCTCCATGGCCAAACAGAGAAAACGCCAAATCAAGATTTTAATAACATTTAACACAGAATGGCTTCATCGCATACTAACCGCTTTCTATGAGTCCTTCACTAGATATGTCACGTGGAAACCAACCGCACAGAATTTACATGGAAGCGTAATGTGCCTCTCACATCAAATCAGCAGTCTTAAATACTGCCCGATATCACGCGTGATTATGAGGCACTCCTCTCTGCGGTTCATTTTCGGACTCTTGGAATTAATCCAGAATGCCTCAAGAATTTTACGCGCTTGTGTTTTCGACTCCTGTGCGAGGATCCTCACTTCTACTTCAAAATCCTCTCCGTTATGTCTCTGTGTCTTATGCGTGCCCAGTGAGGTACTTAATCCAACTTTAAGTATTCATATTAGTAGATTTTGCTTCAATTCCCATAGCGTTATGAAATGTATTTTAACACCTTCCGATCGTCTGGTTCTCAGAGCCCTCTGGGAGAGTCCCTGGGCAACTATTAGCTCCTTCCACGGCCTACTTCTCCAGCTGACAGTTCCACTGCTGAATTCGTAAAAAGTGAACATTGCTTTTTTATGTAATCTAACTAAGAATCCACTTTGTTGTACAAGTACAACGAAGACTACAGATAATTCACTTATGAAACGTAAACACTAGGAATAAGAAGAGTCTTTAAGGTAATACATAGTGTAACATTCTATCTACCGATCTCTGTTTTCGATTGCAGGACATGTGCAATACAACTTCAATGATGCTGAGATATTTGCGAAACGTAGACACTACGAGGGATTCGAATTCTTGGTCATACATACCGCGGCGTCACGCGGGTTACCCACTACACCACTGAGGCATTTTCTTTGATTGTCGCTTAACGCATTTCCTAACGGTGCTGTCAGCAATCATCCACCAATTGAAATGATCTGAGGAGCAACATTGTGGTAATAGATAGTGCTTCATTATTAACTGAAATTAAATGTACATAAATGCCTACAAAAAAAATGCCTGCAAAAATGTGCCTTTAAAAGGTAACAGGAAAGAAATAAAAGATTAAGCAGTGACGCAAAAATTACAAAATACCACATGTGGGTTCGGCTTTCGATTGTGCAGTTTCAGAAAACTACTTTTCGTTTTTTCATCTGTTCAACCGCATGTTTGTGAAGGTTCGTGTTCCGGGATTTTCTCCGGGGTTGTGTATTTTTCTTGTCATTACTTTGTTTTCTTCTGCACCTTTATTTTCGTCTCTTTCTAAAGGATCAGTGAACAAGAGCTGAAAAACAGGCCATGCTGAGTTCACTTGTAACATATTAAGAATAGGCTTCAAAATGATACAGTTGCAGTTGGAGAAATTTCTATGCGCAAATCGAGAGTCTGTATTGGACATCGGAGTTGAGGAATTCATCACCTCATCTATTCACCGATAATCTCTTGGATTCACTTTTTCCAGGTGGGTAGATAAAAGTAATTCATTCAGTTCCACTCTACACATGGCACATTTGTTAAGCTTGGTGTTGTCCATTTACAAATATCGTATTAGGACTGAAAAGTGTTCGCTTATGGAATAACCAGAATTCAGGAAGATATGCGATTTCGGATAAAACGATTTATAAAATAGGAGGGTCCGTGATTCAAAACTTTTCTTATATCTTCGTAATCTTCTGTGTTCTTTATGAACAAATCGATATTTATGTATTGGGATAACTATAAAGAAAAAAAGATTTGATAGCAGTCAACATTACCCATTGTCATTCGTTCATGAAGGAAAGAAATCGGGACAAATAAAAGATAAAAGTCTTCATCTAGCAATAAGGTAAAACTAGCGCAGATTTGGAATTTTGTTTCTAGTCGCCTACGGATTCAGAGATTAGAAAGTACTTTGGAGGAGGAGGAAGAGGGGAAGGAGGGAGGGCTGGATGGTATTCCTGGGTGTTGGACTGCAATGTACAACAGTGCGTTTATACATCCCCCGGTCTCCCAGGCTGAGAAGCAGTTCGACTTCACCATCAGGAAGCGTAGCTAAGAATAAACCACTTCTGGGGAATCACGGTCGCCTTCGTATCGTCTAGTTGCTACGTGGTAAATCTCCCGCCGATTCAGAAAGGCCAGCGACTGCCTGTGTGCAGTGACGTCCTGAGGGAAGCTTTAATAAGGTTGACCCTCTGAGATTCAGGAACATTAATTGCCCTGGCAACAGTTTTCCGGCCTCAATATCTCGGTATGCTTCCATCTAGGACATCTAGGATATCCAACAGTGAGATAACCTCTGAGAGGCGGTCAAACCATATTTTCTGCAAGACTTCACTGGAAATTGACAAAGCGACTACTCCCACAACACTCTATGAAGACTATTTCTGGCAGTGACGTCCTGAGGGAAGCTTTAATAAGGTTGACCCTTTGAGATTCAGGAACATTAATTGCCCTGGCAACAGTTTTCCGGCCTCAATATCTCGGTATGCTTCCATCTAGGACATCTAGGATATCCAACAGTGAGATAACCTCTGAGAGGCGGTCAAACCATATTTTCTGCAAGACTTCACTGGAAATTGACAAAGCGACTACTCCCACAACACTCTATGAAGACTATTTCTTGTCTTGTACCTATAACACTATAATGATCTCGTCAGACGCCAATCGTTATGCTGAATGGATTTTTATAGCTATCGTCCAATATGCTTTTCGAGTGCACTACACAAGTTTTCACGAAAATTATCCTCATGTGCTCATCAATGGCTTCGGATGAGGCGGAAGCAGTTGAGCAAGTGGGACTCCGGCAGGGATTCTGCGGCAGGGATCATCAAGGTTGCTTGCAGCCGTAAATCAGTGGATAACGAAGTTCCTCGACTGAGTTCAGGAAAGCAAACGCATTGATGGCAAGCAAATATCAACCAGTTCTTTGCCATGCTGATAAAATCAACATCTTTCAATGAGTTCAACAATGCTGAAAGAAAGACTGGAGTGGGTATGGGGTGGCAAAAAAAGTGAAAGAAAACAGGCTGCGAACTCATTGTGCGAAGGTAAACAAAGCGAACAAGAGGGTTCTCTAGTGACAAGATGTTGAAGAGACTACTTCGTTCGTGTTTCTTGAGCGTTCAGTGAACATGGAGGACAGCACGAAGGAGGAATTAGACAGAATAAGAGACCAATATTATCCGTATGCGCACCTCTCAAGGAGGCCACAGAACAGCTAAGAAACCCGCAATTTCTCGCTTACATTTTCTACCCAATAGTTCTCCTAACGCACTGTTACTCAGCGGAGGGGTGGGCTGATGATTTACCACCTCCAGATTTTTTGCGTACCGAGCAAGGACCACTTGAACAATGTCTTCTAAAATTCGATCGGTACTCACAATATCTAGCTGAATTGCTCAGTTCAGATCTTTGAAGCCTATACCATCTTCGAGTCTATGAGAATACGTATTGTTAGCAAAGCACCTTGATTCGGTTGTATAATAAAAAGAACATAGGAAGGTCGAAGAGAACAGTCAAGTGGACATTGGCAGGATGCAGTCGTCCTTTCTGACGAGGTAAATCTATAAATTCGTCGTTTTCTCTCTCAGCAATCGCGAGGTTGTTAAACAGCATGCGTTTATTTCCATATAATAACACACAAAAAAAAGCGGTGTCGCTAAGACAAGGTTGGTCTTGGTTTGACAAGCACTATATTCTCTACGTCGCTGCCTAAGGCACCGAGTCTCTCCAAACTTCATCAAGCGAAGAAGAATAGACGACAATCAACAAATGTTCACTAACGTCGATACACGATGACGCGATTGATAAGTCATCTGTAGAACACAGTAAGGCGGTTGGTCTAGGATAACGCTAGGTCTGCGACGCGAAGTTTGGCCATCGATGGGTGCAACCAATGACTTAAGGATGACTTGCGCCAGAAATGGAGCGACTGAGAACTGGAAAGCAGACTATGGCGGTTCTACAGTTACACCGTATAAGTAAGTTGGCCAGCGGCCTTGCAGGCATGGCGTACACTGTAGTAAGAACGGTTGACATGCCACTGATGGCGTTGTAAACCGAACGCACTTGGAGATACCCACCGCTACTGACTACGCATCGACCAGCTAAACAACGAAGAAGTGGAATACACAACAATGAAACGAGGCAACCGTGATGCAATAATTCAATAAGAACGATGAAGCAATGAGGGTGTTACACGAATTGCCTGCGCTACCACTCGATCGCAATCATGGCCGAGACGCGTAACCCGTCGGCCGTGGCCTTCACGATGGGACCTTCTGCTTGCACCGTTTGTGTGTTTCTTTAGTTTAGGTCCCAAAACACTGTTCATCTGAAACACTGGATGGGATTAGCATTGCAACTGTGTAATAAAATAAAAACATAACTATTCTTCGGAATAGTTACTTCAAACTTTATGGCACAAAGTATATAGCAAATAAAGCTAAAAAGGATAAAGCTGTTGGCGTTGATCAATTCCTGAGGTATGCGTCCTGCATTCGACTTCATTAAACATCGTTTGGAAGTGGGTAAATGCATATCTGGCCTTTACAATGACTTGCGGTGGCCTACCGTTGTGTCGAGCCAGTGCTGCTATCCTCCGAGACAAATCTGGCATCAATTTGCCGAACCCGAAGGGATGGAAGTCTTGGTGAGCCTGGGGCGCGGCGATCGATCCTATGTGTATTGCAGGGCGGCTCCGACCACTGGGCCTCCAACTCGTCCATACGCAAGCATAAACCACAGTTCGTTTTAAATACGTTTACCGTGCAGAGTCTATAAATAACAAGATCAAGATTGAAAGCCTCAAGATGTTCGTGAAAATATGGACTCCTACTTCAGTAGGGGCTGCAGCAATCCCAACTGCAACAGTAATTGTTGCTTGGATACTTGGACGATCCGTCTTCATGAGTTGTGCGGACGCCAGCACAGTCGTATATGGCTGACTACTGCAGCACCCCCATCAACGGTCGATACGAAGGTAAGGGGCGAGATCCCGCGTGATCTCGGGGCATCCCTTCCTGCTATTCATTGTAGGACTTTTGGCATTTTGAATTTTTGACAGTTTAAAACATGAGACTTTTTGATACAAGAGTATACTTTGAAGGTATAGAAGCCAAGATCTTGGTGTACTATTTAGATTTTTAAAAAATAAGAAGAAATAAAAAGAAGGATAAAGTTGTCGGCGTTGATCAATCCCTGGGGGATGCGCCATGCAATCGACTTCATTAAGTATCGTTAGAAGGTGGTTGAAAGCATACCTGGCCTTTTACAATGACTCGCAGTGGCCAGCCAATGTGCCGAGCTAGTGCTGCTATCCTCCCAGACCAGTCTGGTACCAGTTTGCCGACCCCAGAGGGATGGAAGGATTGGTAAGCCGAGTCTCATACCGTGATCTGTAAAACAACTGCAGCTGCGGTACAACTGATTAACTTTTTTTACGAACACGTCCGTCCAACGTGTAGGTGGTCGCCCGAGGAGACGTTTGTATTCTCTTAGAGTCCACTGTACCGTTCTTTTCGTCCATTTGTCGTCTGTTCATCTCATTATGTGACTAGCCCATCTATGTTTCGCTCTCGATGTATATTCTTCTGGATCTCGAAGATGTGACAGATTTCGAAGGTCAGAGTTTCGCATTCCGGCTAGATATTGAGAGTGCCAGTTATGTCCTAAAAGACATCGCTCAAGCGCTCTGTGAGTAGTGCGAAGAATTCTTGACGTTGTTGAAGTATCAACCCACGTTTCTGCTCCATAACAGAGCGCTGGAACACCGCTACTGCAACAGTAGCGTACACATCACGCAAATGTTCCTGAATGTTTTTCTCCCTGAAATCAAATGACGTCACACTCAAAAAGCTCCATCACTGGAATTATACCTTGTTAAAAAAGGAACAAACAAACCACAATCTACCATTGAGGCTGGAAAAGATATACATAGATTATACCGTACACATGAAAGGACGCGTTTGGCGCAGCAGTCGGAGGCGCCCTGCTATACGCACGTGAAATCGATTCCCGCGTCCATGACCCACTAAGCCTTTCATCCCTCCGGGGTCGGCAACTTGGTACCAGACTTGTCAGAGGGATGGAAGGATTGGTAAGTCATGGGCGCGGGGATCGATTCCACGTATGTGTCGTAGTGGCGCCTCCAAATACGGCGCCACACGCGCCTTTAAGAAAAAATGACGAGAACAAATAACTTTGAACATGATCGGTCTGGAAGCGACATTGTCGTAGTTAATATTATCAGAATATTCTAGACCAAAACTGACCTGAATCTCGTACATATTTCAACTAACAGACTCTTCGGGATAAACATCAGAGTTTGCATGGCATGTTCACCTAAAAAACCGTTTGTTGTCGAACTCTACCTCATAAATTAGGTTAATTATTATGCTGTTTAGAAATTAATGTTGGATATGTTATGTCATTTTTTTCATCTATATCTTAACAACAATAAGGGCGCGTGTGGCGCAGTGGTTGGAGGCACCACTGCGACACAGACGTGGAAAGGATCCCCGTGGCCATGGCTCACAAAGCCTTTCATCCCCCGGGATCGGCAAATTGGTACCAGAATCGTCTGGGAGAACAACAGCAGTGGCTCGATACATCGGCAGGCCACCGCGAGTCTGTCTGGAAAAATAGCAGCACTGGCTCGATACATCGGTAAGCTACCGCGAGTCATTGTAAAGGCCAGATATGCATTCAAACGCCTGTAAACGATGCTTAGTGAAGTCGAATGCATGACGCATCCCTTAGGGATTGATTAACGCCGACAGCTTTATCCTTATGGGCACTGCAGTGATGTAGATATTCAGTTCATTGGGTTGAGGAGGATTTTTTGCAGCGATATGCATATTTATTTGATGGTTTGTAGAAAGGGGATCGAATTTTGAAGGATGGGAGCTGAAAAACCATTCTTTACACTAAATAATATAAAAATTCCTTTTTATCAAAGAAGCTCATTTATCGGTAATATGACCAGCAATTAACTATTGTTTCGTTTAGTAAATAGTTGCATACATGCCATTCATACCCATGAAATGATAGAGCAAAGTCTGACAATAAGGGCGCGTGTGGCGCAGTGGTTGGAGGCACCACTGCGACACAGACGTGGAAAGGATCCCCGTGGCCATGGCTCACAAAGCCTTTCATCCCCCGGGATCGGCAAATTGGTACCAGAATCGTCTGGGAGAACAACAGCAGTGGCTCGATACATCGGCAGGCCACCGCGAGTCATTGTAAAGGCCAGATATGCATTCAATCACCTCTAAAGTTGCTTAATGAAGTCGAATGCATAGCGCATCCCTCAGGGATTGATCAACGCCGAGATCTTTATTCTTTCATCCTTTATATCTTAACAATAACCCTTTTTCGAATGCATGCCATTTGAAGGCTAGATTTATCCACTTTTGCTTCTTATAACTTAATTGTGGAAGTGTGTAATGCGGTAGTTAGAGGCGCCCTGCGGTGCACATGGGTTCAACACCACTCCTTGGCTTCACCAAACTTTCCTTCGTTCTGGAATCAGCTAATCGGTACCAGATATCTCTGGGAGAATATCAACACTGACTCGATAGGCCACCCCGAGTAAAGGCCAGATATGCTTACAGTCACCTCCAAACGATGCTTAATGAAGTCGAATGGATGGCGCATCGCTCTGGGATTGATCAATTCATAGAGTTTTATCCTTTATCGCTTTGCAATTCAATTGTAACATAAGTTGAGCTGTTAGCAAGTTTTGAAAATTGGGATTTAAGTTGTCAAATCAGTAGATTTCTCAAACTTACTTTTATGAATTAAAACTTGGACGAATGCCGTGTAAACGGCTCGAGGCATTGAGCTAGGATGTTGTCGTAGCTTATTTTGCCTTCGAACTCGAGAAGGTGGTGGACGCTTCCCTTTATTGATGGCATTGAATTGAAGACTTTTGTTGAAATCAAATACGTCCCAAACTATTCAAGCACTTGTTTGAGAATTCTTTCGTATGAGCTGAAGTGTGTTGAAAAATAGATCTCGTACCACTTTAACAAAAGTCGAAAAAATCGCTATTTGTTCTATGAAAAAGAATGAGAACTTGGCCCCAACCAGCGACCTTCAGCTTAGTGATTGCACAGTAATGAAGCTTTGCAGTAGTCCACAATGCCCAAATTGCTTTGAGGGAAGGCAACGCTATTCGCTTGTGGCTCAGCAGCTGGCTTGATTTGTCAATTTCTCACGAGATGGCTGGCAGGAGAAGTACGTTTGAACGAGCAACGAAAAGCACCAGAAAGTTAAACGACTACTCCTCACATTGGGCAAAAGAAACCCACCATTCTCCACGATTACGCCAGACCACCTGTCGCATTTCCCACGCTGCAGAAGTTGCACTATTCGGGCTACAAAACACGGTCATCTATTATACTAGCTAAACTCTGTCCTGGCAGTTAACACTTCTGCAAGAGTCTCGGTGACTTCGTACCAGAAATGTTTCAGAAACCAACCCGAAGTCGAAACTGCCTCCAACTTCATACACCCAGAAGTCAAGAATTTTGAAAAAATTGTATAAGTAAACTTCGTTTTCGTTCTCAAGAATGCCTAGATTCTATTCGTTGTTTTTAGTTCTGTTTAGCAAACACGAGGTGTTATTTTATTTCTTTATCCTATGCGTGCCTAGTGGGGTATTTGGTTTACTTTTGCCGACTAGGTGTTCTTTTATGCGGACACAGAGGGGTCTGCCCGTTTCGCCAATGTATTCGTCTCCGCACGCCTTACATGAGATCAGATAAACTATACCGGAGCTCATGCAGTCACCGTCTCTACCACTGGGGCCAAATTATGCAATTTTGTATTGCACATAGGCAGTCGTATAAGCGGTTACGAATTAGCTGGCGTCTTAGATTACTCGGTGGAATTACAACTATCGTTACCGAGTTCTCTAGAGAAACCCTTCTTAAACAGCGTTTTATAGCTGCACTTACTTCATTTGAAATAAAGGGTAGGATAAACGAGACCTTATTGCTGCTAGAGTTATCGCTGGAGGGTCTATGATTTCCTCTACACCTATCCCGAACTATAGTCTCGTAGCCATTAAAAATGGCTATTTGATGCGCCAAGTTCCAAGTTCTATTCGTTGCATTTCGATCCTTTATTTTATTCCACAAGACGCGTTTTTCATACCTATTGTACGGACCTCGCGCACTCAACATTTAGGAAAGTCTTCCAACATTGTGTCCACGGATTCGGTTGGTATCTGAGAATGTTTCTTCAATTATGAATTTTCTTGAATACTGTTCGGGTCCCACGGATCTCCCTCATATGAGGGATCTCGACCCAGTTAGTCGCGACAGCGTGGAATCGTACGAGCTGCGGGCAACCACGAGCAAACGTCCGAGCTTGCGAAACAGCGCAGGCATAGCGATAAAAGACGATCTTAAAGAGAGAAGAGCAGCAGTAATGCTCGAAGCTGCAGACTTAATCAGCGCATTTGCCCGCTGTTGGGAAGATGCCCTTGTCGACAACATCGTCGAGGAATACGGTCGGCTCATCGAACATCTTCACGTTAGCACTATAAAAGTTTTGAGAGTCCGAAAGTCAAGGAGCCCGGCAAGCTACCTATGAGTATAACAAGCTCCCACGCTCAGAGCCCAGCAAGCTATACGTGGGTATCAAATATGCTAAACACAGTAAAAAAAAAA
>MQTX01000073.1:490509-500632 GCA_009735665.1 Angiostrongylus cantonensis
GCACGTACACTTGCATCCGAGTCCTCGATAGAAGACTTGCTCATGCAAGCAAGAATGATAAGGTAAGACATCATCGACCTGGCCAAAACGAGACGACGTCACCTATTTAACGCTGTTTATGACACTGGAGAAGAACTGTTCCTCGGAACATGGGAGAGTAGAAGCGTAGGCGGCGTCGACGTTCTCGTCAATACGAGTTTATCCATGAACATCGATTCATTCGAAGTAGTCAAGGAGTCTTTACTCAGTACATAAAGGTTCTTCGTGAGCTGTACAAAATTTCGCAACCAAAATTTCTCCATTCCACAACGATATTAACGTTGACGGCAAAAGAGGTGTTAGGCAAGGCGATACAATCACGCCAAATTTATTTACAGTCACCCTCCAGAACGTCATGCTAACATTGGAATGGGATAATATGGGAGTGAAAATCGATGGTCGGCAGATACATCACCTTCGCTTCGCTGATTATATCGTTCTTACAACACCAGACATTACCCAAGGGAAACGTATGCTTGCGGACTTTGATGAAGCGTACCCACGGATTAGAATGGAACGAACAGGGTGAGCGGCTCTCTGAGTTTATCATGGCGACCAAGACCATTCATGGTAACTCGCAATTGCAGAAGCCTCACCGTTAACGATGGATGTGGGAATCTCCCAATGGACAGTACCATAACGACATAGACCACATCATAGTAAATAGGAAGCTTTGCCTAACCGATGTCGCTGTTGTCACAAAATTTTACACGGGATTAGACCACCGTCTCCTTCGTGGAAGATTTTATTTTTCGCGGAGAGGAAAAAAAGCCGCCAAATTCAAAAACCGAAGTCCCAGAACCACCACAGACTGGGACTTAATCAGCGCATTAGCCCGCTGTTGGGAAGATGCCCTTGTCGACAACATCGTCGAGGAATACGGTCGGCTCATCGAACATCTTCACGTTAGCACTATAAAAGTTTTGAGAGTCCGAAAGTCACCAAGAGACGTCTGTCTCAAGAAACTCTAGAGCTAATACACCAGCGTGGAATCGTACGAGCTGCGGGCAACCACGAGCTAACGTCCCAGCTTGCGAAACAGCGCAGGCATAGCGATAAAAGACGATCTTAAAGAGAGAAGAGCAGCAGTAATGCTCGAAGCTGCAGAGGCTGGGAAAAGCATTCGCAAAGCCCGCCGAAGCTTCGCCAATTACAAGAACAAGATGATTGCACTCCGTCGCCCAGACGGAACAATAACAGCGTCCAGAAAGGCAATGGTGAAAATCATTCACAAGTACTACTCTGATCCCATCGATAGCCACGTCCACTTCCCGTCTTATGAAATAAAAGATGATGTATATGTTGTACCACCGCTTCTTCCTTCCAAAATCCGACATGTCATTTCGTTGGTAAAAAATCGCCCTGGGTCCGGAGAGGATAAGATCAGAACACCTGAACAACCTTCCGCCAGTCCTCGTAAGCGCACTGGCTCGGCTCTTTTCACGTTACCTGTCTGAATGCAAGATCCCTACTCAGTGGAAAGCCAGCGTCAAATGTACTGCAGGAAGACCACCGTCCGGATGGTCAGAGTACTTCACGAAAAGCTAGGAAGAAAGATATGATGCTCGACGAGTCCCTAAAGCGAGCAGAACCCATTGGGCTACTCTTGCACGCGACAAGGAAAAATGGAGGATTTACTGGCGCCCACTTGAGTCACTCGACGATCAACGGGACTGCAGGTGATACAGGTGATACTGTTAAACCGAAGTCCCAGAACCACCACAGACTGGGACTTAATCAGCGCATTAGCCCGCTGTTGGGAAGATGCCCTTGTCGACAACATCGTCGAGGAATACGGTCGGCTCATCGAACATCTTCACGTTAGCACTATAAAAGTTTTGAGAGTCCGAAAGTCACCAAGAGACGTCTGTCTCAAGAAACTCTAGAGCTAATACACCAGCGTGGAATCGTACGAGCTGCGGGCAACCACGAGCTAACGTCCCAGCTTGCGAAACAGCGCAGGCATAGCGATAAAAGACGATCTTAAAGAGAGAAGAGCAGCAGTAATGCTCGAAGCTGCAGAGGCTGGGAAAAGCATTCGCAAAGCCCGCCGAAGCTTCGGGTCGACTTTCGCTGGATTCCTCAGACAGCTGAGCTAAAGCGTTTCCGCTTGGATTGTACAGAGTGAACGATTTCCCAGAGAAGTCTGGTACCAACTTCTCGATGCTGTAGTGATGAGAGCCTTTCTGATCCTGAGTCTAGTTGAAACTAGCATCATGTTTTATTTCGATTAATAAAATTTGCTACTAATTAAGATATGTCACTTTAAAAACTCGGATTTAATTCCAACATCAGTTTCAGAACAACTTCTAATCCGTTGTGTTTTTTAATAAAATCGGTTTCAAAGATTTGGAGTTTTTTGCTCTTTAATAAAATCATTTTTTTAAAAAACGGGTGGGCGGAAAGTGAAACGGAGGACCCACACGGTGTGCTGGTGAACCCGTTAGCCCCGGAAAGGAGGTAATAACAAGTTCGATCTGCACCGAAGCAACCTGTGGCCCAAGTTTTGCTAATGTTTAAGTACCATTGTGGTTAAAATCATTAGTGCAATCGCTGATGGATATGCTGTTGAAACGATCATCTCGTCTGACCTTTCTATTTCCCTTAATTTTTGTCCAATACTTAACAGATGTTCACTTCTTGAATTACTTGCCCTTCATAGAATATTTCTTATCGACGGAAGATTGCGTAGATGTGGACTTTGTTTGACATTATTTTGTTAAAAATGCTTGCTATTTTATGGATATTGTTTCGTTTGCTCAGGTATAATGGATTCACTTCTAAACAGTAAAAACTGCTCTGTTCTAGTATTCGCTTGGCAGCTCCTTGATGTAGATGTATCAGTAACATATTCTGGCTCCAATAACTGAATAACATTTCGGAGAATGACAAACGTGAAAGATAACGAAGAATGACAGAAAGTAAAAAGAAAACTTTCCTCTAAGTACTAAGAAGTAGCCAGGTCGAGTTTATTAGAAAATATTGCAAAGAATCACTGTTGCATACTTGATTCAATGATGATCCCAGGGAGGCTGTCTAAAAATCTACGTTTTTGAAAAATTGTGAATATTACACTGTGTTTTTATAACTTTTCGTAAGGAAAAAAATTCTCTCTCGACATCACCACAACTGGAAGGTTATATGCATACTCCAAGGGTCTTTTGATATTGGCAATGAGCAGGGGAAGTCAAGGGAAATACTCACCTGTAGATACAGGGAGAATTACTATTGCACATTTGCTTCAATGATTGACTCGGAGACGTTGTCCAGGGGCTTGGGTTTCGCCTCTACCGTGGTTTGCTCATCGGATACTCGGGATGCCCTGTGATTGGTGGGTGGGAGGGCTGTCCGGGGACTTCAGCTTCGAAGTTGACTGCCCGGATGGACTCCCCGGGGGTACTGGTTATTAGGTGGGTTGTCCACATAGGCTGTCACGTTGTACAAGGTTAAGCCACTAGTCGACCATATCAGTATAACGTACCGGCAGCTGTAGGAAAAAGATGACTTCCACCTACTACATCCTTCAAAGTGGATATAAGACAGCTCAATGGAATCGATAGGGCAGTATAACGGTGTTGAGGTGAAAAGATAGGAAAGACAATATTCTGCTGTCCACAAATCCCAAAGTGATTCTTCCCTCCATCTAACCAGAACTGGAGAAGATCAGAATGTATAATCAGAAGAAACTTTTCGTGAACACAAGCGATGATCCGTTCTCGATTTGCTTTCTATTTGTTGGAAGGACCACTAAGTTGTACGTATATTTCCAGGTGCTAATTGTTTTGACACATCCTTTTTATCTACAATTCAAGTTTATACGGGACTACTTCCAGCTGATCATCTAGGCGTGGCTGGTTAACGCAGAGAAGATAAGTAGCCATCGCGTGAAAAAGGCAAAACTGAATGATTTCAAGATGGACGTCTACTTGTGCTATGATGGATGAGGAACTTTGTGCTATGATGGATGAAGGGCTTTTTTGTAAAATTGTGACATCAGATTTGAGAATATTATCCCACACGCACTTTTGAAAAAGTGAAAGTACACGGTGCAAATACACTTCAGGGAAGCAATTTATTCTGTAAATGGTACAGACAAAGGGTATCATCGTTGATTTCTCTTGTCCGGAGCTGCGGATCAGTAAGAAATGCAAGAGGATAAAGGATAAAAAAAAGGATGAAGCTTTCGGCGTTGATCAATCCCTAAGGAATGCGCCATGCATTCGACTTCATTAAAAATCGTTGGAGGTCAACGAATGCTTATCAGGCCTTTACAGGCGGTGGCCTGCCAATGTATCAAGCCTGTGCTGCTATCCTCCCAGACAAGTCTGGCAACAATTTGCCGATCCCAGAGGAATGGAAGGTTTGGTGTGCCATTGGCGCGGGAATCAATTTCACGTGTGTGTCGGAGTGGCGCCTCCAACCACTGCGCCACACGCGCTGTATGATAAACCGAATGATAGTGATGCTTTCAAGAGTGATAATCCGAAAAATGTTTGGTTTTATGTGATACCATTCTTTCTTCGTAATTCCACTCTCACTTCGTATTTATTTAATTTCATGAGCAATAGTCTTCGTCTAGACTGGACAACCTACTTATTCATTAAGAATTATGGAAGTGTAGCGGTTTTGTAATACCACAAAATAGAAATTTCACTGAGCACAATCACTGCTGCTTCATTTCCAGTCACATACTCCCACATAATGAAGAAAGCGACTTCTACTCCAACAGATAGAGTTACCTTAACGCTGTCTTGTACACAGGGCAACAAAGTAGAGGGCAAAACAAATCACCCTGTGTTTTTAGTCTGATCTCCTCCTCGAAATCGTCTCCTCGGTGTGTGAAATTGAAGTAATCAATTATTGCCATACCTATTTACACAGGCATCTTTGTGAACCATTTTGACTCGAGCATTTTGAAAGATTGCACTCTTATAACCAGCACTCACCAAAGGATATCTGGCCGGCTAGTAACGAGGCAACATGGCGCGCCTCTAAGTGGCGGATGGAGGGGGAGGGGGGAGGGGCGTCTGCAATAAAGTGCTCCACTGAATCGCGGATGGACGCAGGGGATAAACCCCGTTTCTGTTGCGTCGATTTGACACATACCTTCTTCACGTACACAGGTATGTTTATGAATACGTGCGCGAGCGTGTTAACATAGAGACAGATTGTATTCTAAAAGTTAATTTGGAAGAAAGGCTGCAATAAAATAACATAGAAGCGGCCATCAATCGCCTTCTCTCCCCAATAAGAAATTCCACGTCCACGTTGGGAAGGCCTCATAAGCTGAAAATGAGTACATTTAACCCCTTCGCTGAGAGCTTGGTAAGCCATCCATGTTTAACACTAGCTTAATAAGAATAAACAAACTTCAATATTCTTATCCTAAAAGAGCCTCCGATATGATTGCGCTGAATAAGTGTGAATTAGATGCTAAAATCATCGACAGAAGTGTTTGTAATCCCGGAAAACAACTGTTTCCTGGAAGGTGCGCCAGTACAAGAGCCTCATCAACATAAAAATGAACATCGAATTCTTCGAGCAACTAGCAACTTGAGTCAGAATCTTACGGCTGAAAAGATTTGGATGAATGCTGGCTTTGAGAATCTTCTTCGTTAACGCATCTAGATCACGCGAAGGCGAAGACGACGTCGAGACGTTCTTTATAAAGTTTATACAGTTCTACTACAAAATTAAACACACTTTGTTTTATATCATTTTTGACGAGTTCGATGCCGAGATTTACCCTAGACCAAAGCCCGAACAGAGTGACTAGCTGTTCGAGTTTATCATGTCAAGGGTCATTCAAAATTCCAGAAGCCCCGTTCTGAACACTGGATTTAGAAGTCTCCTAACGGAGAATAGCACAAGCGAATAGACCACATCATAGCAAGTCGAATTCAGGAAGCATAATGAAAGATCACTCGAAGTTACTGGACACTCAATCGTGAGGATGAAGCTGAGAGTATCCTTTATGACGCAAGTGAGAGAGGGAATCGAATGATACAGCGGTGATCAAATTTCGCGGACGCGGCTGTGAACATCGGAATGGCGGAAACCATGTGGTCTGGACACATGGTAGGTCTAAAAGGCAACCTATGGACGAGGGCACGGATTATCCACAGCAAAGTAGAGAGGCCACCGATGTAATGGTTAGCGTTCTTATCGACTATCTAGGAAAGAGGACATGATGTTTTGTAAGTTCCTAGAGCGAACAAACCCCAGTGGTACATCTTGTAATAGTACCCAGGATCGACTTTCTATTAACCTCGGCATTGGATTATGAATTCGTCGTCTTCTCTCTTAGCAATCGCGAGGTTGTTAAACAGCATAGGTTTACTTCCATACAATAACACACATACAACACAATCGTAGCTGACGTTTCGGCAGAATCGCCTTCTTCAGAGCCGTGATGTTACAAGTGGGAAAAAATAATTCTAAAGCGTTCCCAGGTCATCATTACAGGTCCTAATCTTTACACATATCATGCGACTTTCGTTAATCAGTTCTGGTGCCAGCTCATCCATTGCGGAGTCCGACCATACCATAAACCATGAATGTGTTATATGGCACCTTTACCGTTACTTTATACGCATCCTGAAGTATTAGGCACAAAAAGAAGTAAACAAAAACTGCTTCATCTAGCTAAAGATTGTACTTTATTAGCCTCAGATATATACATGTAAAAGGAATAAAATCTGTGCTCGACTATCAAGTTAGTGAACGCTGACCATAGTCCTGAGCACAAAGTCAGCAGACGAGTTCACCGCAAGACACTCTATAAGGCTTAGAGTTATTGGCAACAAAGGTAAATTAGAAGAGAAAAAAACGGATTGGTGTAGAACAGCAGGATGTACGAAGTAGTACACGACTTTCAGGTCAACGTACCCCAATCGGTACACTAAAAGAAAACAACGTGCACTGCACAAAGAATCCAAAAGAATCTCAATACTCATATAAAATTACGAATGAGTCGGCTCGTGGAAGAAACTGAGTGATGAGAGAACGGTTGACGGTAAGAATGGATTCTCTTGGCGAATGGTTGGTCGAGAAAGAGACCACCCTTTGTACTAAGATATGAAACGTTATAATTAG
The DNA here is from genome assembly GCA_009735665.1 of Angiostrongylus cantonensis. NCBI lineage: Eukaryota > Metazoa > Nematoda > Chromadorea > Rhabditida > Metastrongylidae > Angiostrongylus > Angiostrongylus cantonensis. The sequence goes on from MQTX01000073.1 coordinate 497,644, forward strand.
TGCGAACCAATCACACACGAGAAGAATAACGTTCTCAACATCATTACTACTTTTGTTACCATAAAAAAAACAAACCATTCAGAAAACACAACAAAAAATACTTTCAGTATAAAAGCTGCGAAGCACCAATAGTTCTAGGAAAAAAAGCACATGGAAGAATAAGCACTCGCTCGCGAGTCTTGCATATCTGACTTGAAAGGAACTAAGATGACCTAGGTATTTTTATATATCAAATAAATTTCGAACGTTCTATTAAATTCTGAGCAAGGCTGATGATATAGCGACTGTACAGTATATTGCTAGAGTTCATAATTCTTGACTATATAGAATAACACATTCAATAAAACGACGCACAATCCTTTCAGCTATTGGCTGACTTCACTTAAAAATCATTCACTTGCTGTGAAAGCCAGATCGAACTCAATCAGAGACTACACAGTCAAGCTTACTCGCTACTACCTCATTGCGAGCTCCTTGAAAGAGTTAACAGTTTCTATCAACTTTTCGTTAGAAAACATTAGTTGGCGTGAACGAATCTAATCACCTAGAGCGGATCAGATGTCTATGAATAACATCATACTTGTTCCGTGTAAGAAGAAAATAACAGCATACGATTTTCGAGCACGTATGACACTATATCATGTTCGCCTACTCGCGAAAAGAACCTTGTTGATGAAGTTCACCACCGCCGTCGCTGGCTGTTCCGGCTCAAGCTCGGAAAAAACATGACAGGCGTTCTCCACAGACGATGGCTGCAAACATCAACGAAATCGTGTTAGGAAAAATAAGACAAAAACAATGTCATTGAAACCGCTCACGCCTTTTCTCACTAACTAACCAAATCAATTTTTAACAACCATTATATTGTAACTTATATTACATACTTATATTGTAAAGTATAATCATATTCATCAATTGCTCTCAAAATAAGGGGGCGGGTGGATCAGTGGTCGGAGGCGGTTGGAGGCGCCACTGCGACACGCACGTGGAATGCGCCCATGGCCCACCAAGCCTTCCATCCCTCTGGGGTCGGCAAACTGGTACCAGACTGGTCTGGGAGGATAGAAGCACTAGCTCGGCACATTGGCGGGCCACTGCGAGTCATTGTAAAAGGCCAGGTATGCATTCAATCACCTCCAAACGATGCTCAATGAAGTCGAATGCATGGCGCATCCCTCAGGGATTGATCAACGCCGCGAGCTTTGTCCTTTACAGTCACAAATTCCTACTTTTTAAAGGAAGTTATGCATATAGTTAGATAAAAGAGTAATATTCTCTATCAAGTCATTTGATTAGTTGAGCGAAATATCCGGATTTGATCGTTTTCAGAAGCTCTTCACACTATCAGATGTAATTCTCGAATGAGGAGGGGACCAACATAATTTCCATCGGTCGACGTTTTGCACCAACTCAAGAAGATACGCTCGCTTGTGGGGACCGAAAAAACATTACTTCAACGGCAAGACGTCGACGGGTAGCATACTGAGCTCTGCCTAGACATAGGTCTTCTCTATACCACGCTTTTGCTTGCAAACTACTTCCTAACTCTGGAGAGCATCTCCAGTTGTACATCGCAGTTCAACATCAGCGCCATTACGCAGTTGCGGCAAGGTGGTAATTCACTGGTAGTAAGGAACAGAGGTTTCTATAGCCATGAAAAAACACCAAAAGAGGATCAGTATGCCTACAAGTTAATCGCGGAATTGAAGAAGAAAATATACCACATAAGAAAAAAGACAGATAAATCCTTCCTTTCTCATCAGCAAATTGAAAAAGCATTTCGAAATAAAACGCGCATTGCTGAGTAGCAGCGCCGCGAGAAGACCGAAATAGAAGGAAAAAAGCTCTCGGAGTTGATCAATCCCTAAGAGATGCGCCATAAATTCGACTTCACTAGGCATCGCTGGAGCTGAAAGAACGCAAATCTGGCCTTTACAATGACTCGCGGTGGTGTACCGATGCATCGAGCCAGTGATGCTATCCTCCCAGACAAGTCTGGTAGCAATTTGCCAACCCCGGAGGGATGGAAGGCTTGGTGGGCCATGGGCGCGGGATCGATTCCACGTGTGTGTCGCAGTAGCGCCTCCAACCACTGCTACACACGACGCAGGTTTGAAGACCGAAATAGCTAGATGAATAGAAGAATGTATAGTCAGATATGTTTAACCTTAATCAATTGCCTATAATTGTTCACTGGGGGAGATAGGGCAGCTGTTAGTCATATTATTAGGAAACGAAGGCCGTGGTTCGATCCTCGCCCTAACGTTCTCTTCCAATCCAATTAAGAACGCGTTATATTGGCTATCTCCAATGTTGTAAAGAGAACTGATCCGACCAAAATTGTACGACGTTTGTAAGAAAATGAACTCCTCAAGCAGCAGCTAAAACAACATGCGAAATGTTCGCAGACCACGGTGGACGATGAGGAAAATAAATCGAATGCAAGAAATGCAGGGATCAGCAAATTGGACGTGAGAATGGATCTTGTGAAAAAAGCAATTTTTTCACAGTATGGCACTACTGGAATGCAACCACGATGATGCTAAGATATGAGCAAAAGTCGGAACTCCAGATGAGGTTCGAAGCTGGGATTGCCCTTTCTGGGAAACAAACTCACGTGCTATCCAATAACCAACCGAAGCCGCTTCGCTTTTCTGTCAACCAGGTTTTATTCAAACGAAGCTAAAAGCAACCACCGTGAACGGGAATGATATCGGGAGCAATAATCGGCATTGAACCCATTTATGCTGGAGTTGTAAACGAAGTTACAATATCTTTTATTTAGTGCCTATGGCACATACATCTGTACATATATATATATATATATATGTATATATTCGCTTTTCTGTCAACCAGGTTTTATTCAAACGAAGCTAAAAGCAACCACCGTGAACGGGAATGATATCGGGAGCAATAATCGGCATTGAACCCATTTATGCTGGAGTTGTAAACGAAGTTACAATATCTTTTATTTAGTGCCTATGGCACA
>MQTX01000073.1:500799-550726 GCA_009735665.1 Angiostrongylus cantonensis
TTGGTTGTGAAATTTTTGTACAGCTCACGAAGAATCTTTATGTACTGAGTAGGGACTCCTTGACTACCAAGGATTTCCATGACTGCTTCTATCTCAATTGAGTCAAAGGCCTTCTCTAAGTCGATTAAAGTGAGACAGAGCGGTCTTTTGTACTCTCGCGATACTTCAATGAGCCTTGTTAACGTGTGAATGTGGTCCATCGTATTAAATCCTTTTCGAAACCCTGCTTTCTCTCACGACTGACCTTCTTGCAGCGTTCTGTCTATTCCGTTTAGAATGACTCGAGCGAAAAGTTTGTAAACGACAGACAGCAAGCAGATTGGGCGATAGTTGCCTATATCGTGTAGGTCGCCCTTCTTGAACAACAACACGGTCTTGCTGGTCTTCCACTGAGTAGGGACCTTGCATTCAGACAGGTAACGTGAAAAGAGCCGAGCCAGTGCGCTTACGAGGACTGGCGGAAGGTTATTCAGATGTTCTGATCTTATCCTGTCCGGACCCGGGGCGATTTTTTACCGACGAAATGGCATGTCGGATTTTGAAAGAAGAACCGGTGGTACAACATGTACATCATCTTTTATTTCATATGACGGGAGGTGGACGTGGCTATCGAAGAGATCTGAGTAGTAATCGTGGATGATTTTCTCCATTGCCTTTTTGGACGCTGTTATTGTTCCGTCTGGGCGTCGGAGTGCAATCATCTTGGTCTTGTAATTGGCGAAGCATCGGCGGGCATTGCGAATGCTTTTCCCAGCTTCTGCAGCTGCGACCATTACTCCTGCTCTTCTCTCTTTAAGATCTTCCTTTATGGCCTGTCTGCATTGTTTCGCTAGTTCGGACGTTAGTTCGCGGTTGCATGCAGCTTGTGCGATTCCACGCTGGCGTATCAGCTCGAGAGTTTCTAGGGACAGACATCTCTTGGTGACTTTCGAACTTTCAGATTTCATAGCGCTATCGTGAATATGTTCGATGAGCCGATCGCATTCCGCGTCAATGTTATCGGCAACGGCAACTTTCCGACAGCGGGCTAATGCGCTGATTAAGTCCCAGTTTGTGGTGGTTCTAGAAGCTCGATTTTTGAATTTAGCGGTTCTTTCCTTTCCGTGAGAAATAGAGTCTGAAGGAGACGGTGGTCTGATTCCGTGTAGAATTTTGTGACAACAGCGACATCGGTTAGTCAAAACCTTCTATTTACTATAATGTGGTCTATTTCGTTTTGGTACTCTCCACTGGAAGACTTCCACGTCCAGCGGTGACAGTGAGGGTTCTGGAATTGCGAGATACCATGGATGGTTTTGGTCGCCATGATAAACTCAGAGAGCCGCTCACCCTGTTCGTTCCATTCTAATCCGTGGATTCCAATGTGACGTTCCTCAGACGATCTTCTTGGTCCGATCTTGGCATTGAAATCTCCAATGATGACCTTGAAGAATGTATGGTCTTCTCTGTAGAACCTCTCCAAGTCCATGTAGAACGCTTCGACTTCTTCTTCGTCATAGTTTGATGTTGGCGCGTAAACGACAAAGACTGTCAGAGCCGGTATTGATCCACATCTTTTTAATCGTAAACGTCCGATTCGGGTTGCATGCTATTCGAATGAATCGATGTTCATGGACAAACTCGTGTTGACGAGGACGCCGACACCGCCTACTCCTCTACTGCCGCATGTTCCGAGGAACAATTCTTCTCCAGTCTCACAGACGGCGCTGAGTGATGGCGTCGTCTCGCCTCGGCCAGGCCGATGACGTCGTACCTTATCATTCTTGCTTGCATGAGCAAGTCCTCTATCGAGGACACGGATGCAAGTGTACGTGCATTATAGGTGCAGATCGTCACCATAGTTCTTCCTGATCCACGCAGCTTCCAATGGCCTTGAGATTTTAGCAGCCTCTCTATGAGAATCTCGAGCCAGTTAGTCGCGAGGCTACTTAGCGCGTCCCCAGGTGGCGGATAGGGTTTAATCGCACACCAAAAGCGACCTTTGCTTCCCAGAGATGCAGATGGATCCAGGGGATGGACTCCCTGCTTCTGCTGTGCCGATTTGGCACATACTTTTTGTGTTTGCTAGGCGTTTTTATGCCTGTGTGTGTGAGTGCGTTCTCGCCTTATGAGGATTGTATTCTAAGAGTCAGCTTGGCCAAAGGCCTGCAATCAAGTGACAGGGAAGTATATGGGAGGCGGTTAGGAGTCGCCTCCAACAAATAAGCTCCATGTCCACTATGGAAGAGCCTGGTATGCTACCCGTGAGTATAACCAGCCCCCACGTTCAGAGCCCTGCAAACTATACGTGGGTATCAAAATGCTAAACACAATAAAAAAAACGGGCCTCATTCCCCTGACCCCGAAAGAGCCCCAATTTCGCAGCGTTAGGTAGGACGAGTACAGAGAGGCTGCTAAAATCTCGAGGCCAATGGAAGCTGCCTAGATCAGGATGAACTATTGTGACGATCTGCATCTATAATGCACGTGCACTTGCATCCGAGGCCTCGATAGAAGACTTGCTCAAACTATGACGAAGAAGAAGTCGAAGCCTTTTAAATGGACTTGGAGAAGTTCTACAGAGAAGACCATACATTCTTCAAGGTCATCACTGGAGATTTCAATGCCAAGATTGGACCAAGAAGAAGGTCTGAGGAACGTCACATTGTTGGAACCCACGAAATAGAATGAAACAAACAGGGTGAGCGTCTCTCTGAGTTCATCAAGGCGACCAAGAAAGCTTACAACCCGAATCGGACGTTTACGATTAAAAAAATGTGGATCAACACCGGCTTTGACAACCTTCTTCGTTTACGCGCCGACATCAAACTATGACGAAGAAGAAGTCGAAGCGTTCTACATGGACTTGGAGAAGTTCTACAGAGAACACTATACATTCTTCAGGGTCATCATTGCCAAGATCGGAGCAAGAAGATCGTCTGAGGAACGTCACATTGGGACCCACGGATTAGAATGGAACGAACAGGGTGAGCGGCTCTCTGAGTTTATCATGGCGACCAAGACCATTCATGGTAACTCGCAATTGCAGAAGCCTCACCGTTAACGATGGATGTGGGAATCTCCCAATGGACAGTACCATAACGACATAGACCACATCATAGTAAATAGGAAGCTTTGCCTAACCGATGTCGCTGTTGTCACAAAATTTTACACGGGATTAGACCACCGTCTCCTTCGTGGAAGATTTTATTTTTCGCGGAGAGGAAAAAAAGCCGCCAAATTCAAAAACCGAAGTCCCAGAACCACCACAGACTGGGACTTAATCAGCGCATTAGCCCGCTGTTGGGAAGATGCCCTTGTCGACAACATCGTCGAGGAATACGGTCGGCTCATCGAACATCTTCACGTTAGCACTATAAAAGTTTTGAGAGTCCGAAAGTCACCAAGAGACGTCTGTCTCAAGAAACTCTAGAGCTAATACACCAGCGTGGAATCGTACGAGCTGCGGGCAACCACGAGCTAACGTCCCAGCTTGCGAAACAGCGCAGGCATAGCGATAAAAGACGATCTTAAAGAGAGAAGAGCAGCAGTAATGCTCGAAGCTGCAGAGGCTGGGAAAAGCATTCGCAAAGCCCGCCGAAGCTTCGCCAATTACAAGAACAAGATGATTGCACTCCGTCGCCCAGACGGAACAATAACAGCGTCCAGAAAGGCAATGGTGAAAATCATTCACAAGTACTACTCTGATCCCATCGATAGCCACGTCCACTTCCCGTCTTATGAAATAAAAGATGATGTATATGTTGTACCACCGCTTCTTCCTTCCAAAATCCGACATGTGAAGTATATGGGAGGCGGTTAGGAGTCGCCTCCAACAAATAAGCTCCATGTCCACTATGGAAGAGCCTGGTATGCTACCCGTGAGTATAACCAGCCCCCACGTTCAGAGCCCTGCAAACTATACGTGGGTATCAAAATGCTAAACACAATAAAAAAAACGGGCCTCATTCCCCTGACCCCGAAAGAGCCCCAATTTCGCAGCGTTAGGTAGGACGAGTACAGAGAGGCTGCTAAAATCTCGAGGCCAATGGAAGCTGCCTAGATCAGGATGAACTATTGTGACGATCTGCATCTATAATGCACGTGCACTTGCATCCGAGGCCTCGATAGAAGACTTGCTCAAACTATGACGAAGAAGAAGTCGAAGCCTTTTAAATGGACTTGGAGAAGTTCTACAGAGAAGACCATACATTCTTCAAGGTCATCATTGGAGATTTCAATGCCAAGATCGGACCAAGAAGATCGTCTGAGGAACGTCACATTGTTGGAACCCACGAAATAGAATGAAACAAACAGGGTGAGCGTCTCTCTGAGTTCATCAAGGCGACCAAGACCATATATGGTAACTCGCCTTTCCAGAAGCCCCACCCTCAACGCTGGACGTGGGAGTCCCCCAGTGGAGAGTACCACAGCGAAATAGGCCACATTGTGGTAAATAAAAGGTTTTGATTAACGGATGCCGCTGTTGTCCCAAAATTGTACACGCGATCAGACCACCGTCTCCTTCGAGAAAGAATCTATTTCTCAAGGAAAGGAAAAGAGGCCGCTAAATTCAAAAAACGAAGTCCCAGAACCACCACAAACTGGGACTTAATCAGCGCATTAGCCCGCTGTTGGGAAGATGCCATTGTCGACAGCATCGACGAGCAATTAAAAGTATTGACAGAAGACTGGGCGAAGGACAGCCATGCGAGCAAGCAGGGTTTCGAAAAGGTCTTAGTACGATCGACCACATTCACCCAATAACAAGGCTTATTGAAGTATCGTGAGAGTACAAAAGACCGCTCTGTCTCACTTTCATCGACTTACGGAAGGCCTTTGATTCAATTGAGATAGAAGCAGTCATAAAAGCCCTCGGTAGTCAAGGAGCCCCTACTCGGTACGTAAAGACTCTTCATGAGCTGTACAAAAATTTCACAACCAAAATTTCACCATTTTGGAACGATATTAACGTCGGCGTCAAAAGAGCAGTTAGGCAAGGCGATACAATCTCGCCAAAATTATTTACAGCCACCCTCCAGAACGTCATGAACATTGGAATGGGATAATATGGGAGTGAAAATCGATGGTCGGCAGATACATCACCTTCGCTTTGTTGATGACATGATGACATCGTTCTCATAATACCAGACATTAGCCAAGCGGAACGTATGCCTGCGGACTTTGATTAAGCGTGTGGAAAGATTGGTCATCGACAAAATCTCGCGAAAACGATGTTTATGAAAAACGGATTGGTTTCGTTTGCCCCATTCACGCTCAACGAAACGAATATATCCGAATGCTCCAGTTATGTCTATCTAGGTCGGGAAATCAATATGATAAACGACTTAGCTCCAGAGCTGAGCAGAAGGAAACGAGCGGCTTGAGGAGCGTTCAAGAGCATCGAGGATGTAGTGAAAAGAACAAAGAACACCGGGCTCCGTGCTTACCTTTTCGACTGAAATGCACCTTTTGCCTCAACGTATGTGTCAGAAACCTGCCCTCCAGAACGTCATGAACATTGGAATGGGATAATATGGGAGTGAAAATCGATGGTCGGCAGATACATCACCTTCGCTTTGTTGATGACATGATGACATCGTTCTCATAATACCAGACATTAGCCAAGCGGAACGTATGCCTGCGGACTTTGATTAAGCGTGTGGAAAGAGTGGTCATCGACAAAATCTCGCGAAAACGATGTTTATGAAAAACGGATTGGTTTCGTTTGCCCCATTCACGCTCAACGAAACGAATATATCCGAATGCTCCAGTTATGTCTATCTAGGTCGGGAAATCAATATGATAAACGACTTAGCTCCAGAGCTGAGCAGAAGAAAACGAGCGGCTTGAGGAGCGTTCAAGAGCATCGAGGATGTAGTGAAAAGAACAAAGAACACCGGGCTCCGTGCTTACCTTTTCGACTGAAATGCACCTTTTGCCTCAACGTATGTGTCAGAAACCTGGTTGCTGCGTAAGCAGAATGAAAGACCACTGAGCGTTATCGAACGCGCAGTCGAAAGGACGATGCTAAGAGTATCCCGTTTCACACAAGTAAGGGATGGGATCCGAAGCTCCGACCTGCGCCAACGATCAAAAATCAAAGATGCCGTTCTGTACGCCAAAGAGTCAAAGATAAGGTGGGCCGGACACGTAATGCGTTTGAATGGTAACCGATGTACAAGAGCCGTTTGTGACTGGATTCCTCGGGATGTCAAACGTACTGCAGGAAGACTACCGACCCGATCGTTAGAGTTTTTCAAGAAGAGCCTGGAAGAAGGATATGATGCTTGACGAGTCCCTAGAGCGAGCGGAACCCACTGGACTACTCTTGCACGCGACAGGAAAAATGGAGGATTTACTGGCGCCCGCTCGAGTCACTCGACGATCAACGGGACTACAGGTGATACAGGTGATGGGACTAGTATGCTACATAAAGGATAAAAGGACAAAGCTCTCGGCGTTGATGAATCCCTGAGGGATGCGCAATGCATTCGACTTCATTAAGTATCGTCGGAGGTGATTGAATGCATATCTGGCCTTCACAATGACTCGCGGTGGCCGGCCGATGTATCGAGCCAGTGCTGCTATCCTCCCAGACAAGTCTGGTACCAATTTGCCGTCCCCGGAGGGATGGAAGGCTTGGTGGGCCATGGGCGCATTCCACGTGCGCCTCGCAGTGGCGCCTCCAACCACTGCGCCACACGAGCCCTTAAGCTAAGGTATATAGATAAATAAACTACTTGAAGTTTAAAAATGTTTCTAAAGAGTAAAATTGTTGTAGTTTACAAATGTAAGCCCACCTTTCTAGCTACAATTGCAAATATCCGAGCGCTTCTCATGCATGCTTCATGGAATCCAATAACAATGTTGTTATCGAATCTGTAATTGAATTAAGTCTTTAAAAGTTAAAGCGATCCGTTTCTAGTCTCGCAGTAAAGGAAAGCCTTTACTACACTTTGATGGCAAGCTTCAATTTCTTCGCGAGAGTTCTGCTTCTTCTTAAGCCAGATTTTGCAACCGTGTAACCAAAAGATAAAGCTTGACTCACTTTCTATCTGATGGGTCCATTCCGGCGAATATGACGGAATTTACGGGGAAGTGACGGCGGAAGAACACTTTCCTTGTGTTGTCTGTTAACGTAACTCCTTGTGATGAAACCTTTAAAGGAAAAATAAGAAAGGTGAAAGTGTGACGAGCACAGAATAGAAGCATTGAATCAATGAGGACCACTTCTAATCAGAAGATCATACACTTATAGTTCAGTTTTTACTCATATTCTGCACGTCAGATAAAGACAGCTCGGTACATGTCAACCAAAAGCTTCTCAAAAGTTTTTTTTTGTTGAAGTTTAACTTGTACATGTGATATAAAAATCTCATAGATAGTTGCATAAGACTCTGGAATTAATCGTTTTCATTCGACGAAAATAAAATTTAGAAGTTTTATAATCGTCCAGACCTTGAAATGAACGGACACCGGCCGAGTGATTCCCCGTTGCGTATCCTCGACGGTTCGGGCCACTGCACGTCGAACGCACTCGCTTCCTGTCAGCGATTCACAGTCCATACTACCGATGTAGGCAACATTACAAGCTGAAAAGGTGAATGATTAGACCGGAAATGCTTTGTAAAATATGTCTTCTGAGCCAGTGATTCAACAAATTTCAGCAAATTAACAACACGCTGAACTAGAGTAACTCAAGACTTGTCACAGGCAGGTACCAATATAGTGAGACCTTCTATAAATCTCTCATGATCCTCGTACGGACGTTCAGGAGCAATAAAAGGAACGATTTACACACCTGACATCTTGCCATACAGGTGTAAAAACAGAAAGTCATGTACTAACAACGTTTTAACTGTTTTAACCACACCTACACAACGGCGAGTCATCGCTCTCTTGTGAATGACCAATTTTTATAAATATTGAATTCCACCATCATGAAAGATTTTCAAATCTTTAATTGCTTGCCTTCCAGCAAATCAACTTAAAAAATGAGGAAAACAAAGAAAAAAGATGGATATGAATTCATCAATGTCAATGTTATGAAGTTCGAGCGATCAACGTTTTTATATTAGCCTTTGTATTCAAAGCAAACCCCACTAGTAGCGAAACATGAAAATGTCCATGCTAAGAAAAAAACACTGAATAAATGCTATTGGTTAGAACAATTCTAATATCTATGATAAACACAGAGCTCTTCATTTAAGTTGCAACCCATTCCCTAGCTCTTCTACTGGTTAAAAACTTAATGGTTAACGACGCCAAGTTTGGTGTTTGGTTTCTGAAGAACAGAGACACCAACTGGCGACTGTGTTTAAATAAACACAACTATCGAGTTTCCAAGACAAAAATTTTGAAGCTTAGTAGGGCTCTTAACTAGACATATGGCACATTCTTAAGTTGGCTTCATAAACATTTTCATTCGAAAAACATTGGAAACCAAGTCAAACTCCGTTGCAAAAAACTGATGTTCTAAAAAGAGACGCCTTCTAAGAAAGTGATTTGCCCTATTTTCCCATATAATTTTCGTGCTCACTTGACATAAAAGTTTTGAAAAAGGGCTAGGAATCAATTCCAAACACCACATCGACACACGTGCGGTGATACGATCCCTCGTGAATTAACTCTCACGTCCGACTTTCTATTAACCTCGGCATTGATTGAATAATTCTTTCTACTTGTAAAAGTTTTGAAAAAGGGCTAGGAATCAATTCCAAACCACATCGACACACGTGCGGTGATACGATCCCTCGTGAATTAACTCTCACGTCCGACTTTCTATTAACCTCGGCATTGATTGAATAATTCTTTCTACTTCTGTTGAGCAAATGCGAGGTGTTATTTTTATTCTTTATTCACGAATAAGCTGACGTTTCAGCGCACTTCGCCTTCCTCAGAGCCTGGAAAGGTCAGGTTGACAGCAATCTATTAGGCCAAACACCTCCATAACCAAACAAAGAAAACGCTAAACCAAGATTTCAATCATATCGAACAGAGTCCTTGCGCACTCACCGCTTCCTATAAGTCTTCCACTAAATATGACACGTGGGGACCAACCGCACAGAGTCCACATGGTAATGTGCCTCTCACATCAAAACAGCAGTCTTAAATACTGCCCGATATCACACGTGATAATGAGGCATTCCTTTCAGCGGTTCATTTTCGGATTATTGGAAACGATCCAGAATGCCTCGACAATTTTGCGCGCTTGTATTCTCGACTCCTGCGCGAGGATTCAACTTGACCCTTTGTGAATTAATTGTTAACCATAAGAAATTTACGAATATTTGGAGACAATCAAGGAAAACAAATATCTACGGTAACCGGTGCATCGGCTAGGAATTATGTCTTGAGCATATTTAATTAAAGGGTTTTCAGCTTCCCCCTCACTGGTTTCGAATGCGAAGCTTTCGTATTTGTTCGACAGAGTTATTCGGCATAGAAAATTATGAAGAAGAATTAGTTTCCAATATTGTGCACTACTAAAAAGACACTATTGACTCTGAATACACCGAATGTTTGATCATTGACGAACCTGCACCTTGTTCCAGAAGCGCTTGAGTGGCCGAGATATGCTCCGGAGTGGTGGCCGGATCGTATTCGGGAAGCAGCAATTTAGTCGGCAACGCCAGCGGTGTGATAGAATGTTGGTAAACTAGGGCTGACAACGAGCCAAACACGGGCTGGAATGGTTTCATCACTTCAAATCCTCTTCTTCCTGTCTTTCGTTCGTTTCGTTTTGACTCCTACATAACTGCTAAGACTATAGAAACAACAAGAACCGATTCTAAGACAATGAATTTCACCACTGTAGATTAACTCAACTTGTGTTCTGATTTGTTCACAAACACTATTCAAAAACTTAATTGTAAATTCTAGAAATAATAAAAAATAAAAGGATAAAGGATAAAGCTCTCGGCATTGATCAATCCCTGATGGATGCGTCATGCATTCGACTTCGTTAAGCATCGCTTGGAGGTGATTGAATGCATATCTGGCCTTCACAATGACTCGCAGTGGGCAACCGATGTATCGAGCCAGTGGTGCTACCCTCCCAGACAGGTCTGGTACCAATTTGCCGACCCCCGAGGGATGAAAGGCCTGGTGACTCATGGGCGCGCAGATCGATTCCAGGTGTGTGTTGCAGGACGCCTCCAACCACTGCGCCACATGCTCCTATTCAAGACATGGTAGATTTGGATAAAGAAATTTCTAGAAAAATTCCTGGTCAACCACAGTAGATAGAAAGCATCACATAGAAGCTTGATCTAGGTATTAATATATAGTCTCCTTTTAATATAATGAGAGAATAAGAGTTCAAATGGCAGAATGAGGGATTCCTTCTAAAATCTTAAGAATTAATACGGAAAAAATAAGAACCTCGTTGTTGCACCCCTTCAGTTTCACACCTTTTGGTGAAGGTTCGATCAGAAAATGTCGAACGAGTTCAGTTCCATCGCCTGAAAATCAACAGTATTCAGATGTCTCAGCAACTTCAGGTGATATCAACTCGCTGTAGCCGATAAGCACCGCATTCCTACGAACAACAAAGTCTCTAAAATTTCTGCAAAACACTCGTAGACAGGTTAAAAAACTAAAAACTGGTTCAATCCCTGAGGGATACGCCGTTCATATCACTTCATGAAGTATCCTTGGAGGTGACTGAATGCATATCTGGACTTTACAATGACTCACGGTGGCCTACCGATTTATCGAGTCAGTGCTGCTATCCTCCCAAACAAGTCTCGCGCCAATTTGCCGACCTCGAAGGGATGGAAGGCTTGGTGGGCTACGGGAGCGAGTATCGATTCCACGCGTGTGTTGCAGGGCACCTCCGACCACTGCGCCATACACGCCCTTGCGCTCATAGACAATAATGAAAATGTATTCTTTCCTAGATGAGCTTGCACGAGATTGACAAGTATAGTCACAATCTTAACTTATTATTTACTGCCTACTCTTTTTAATGGCAGATTATATATTGCGAAATACAACATTAATAATGCTGAGATATTTGCAAAACTCCGGACCGCAGATGTTTGCGGTGGGGAACGAACGCGCCATTTCCACGACCGACTTTCTATTAACCTCGGCATTTATCAAGTAATTCTTAGTATCCTTGTAGAGCAAACGCGAGGTATTATTATTAGTGAACTAGCTGGAGCCTCTGATTACTCGGTGGCATTTCAACTACGTTTACCGAGTTCTCTAGACCTGCCCTTCTTAAGCAGCGTTTTATAGCTGCGCTTACATCATTTGAGATGGAGGGTAGGGACTTTTTCTTTGTTTGGTTATGGAGGCGCTTGGCCGAGTAGATTGCTCTCAACTTGACCTTTCCAGGCGAAATCCGCCGAAACGTCAGCTTATTTGTGAATAAACAATAATAATAACACCTCGCGTTTGCTCAACAAGAATACGAAGAATTACTTGATCAATGCCGAGGCTAATCGAAAGTCGGTCGTGGTAGTAAATAATAAGTTAAAATTGTGATTATGACTGCAGCCTCAGCTTAACTGGGCTCGCTGCCGATTTGGGCTCCCCAGATCAATTCCACTGACGGGTGATTGCTGATGGCAAAAGATCGATAGAACTAGCTGAGAGACAGACGAAACGAAGAACCCGCATGGTGTGGTCGTGAACGCGTTACTCCCCGGGTAAAGGACAATAGCGAGTTCGTTTCCCACCGCAGACACCTGCGGTTCGGATTTTTGCAAATATCTCAGCATCATTAAGGTCGATGAGTATCAATTCCCAGGTTCGACTTTCTATTAACCTCGGCATTGGAATATGAATGCGTAGTAGTTTTCTTGTTCACTACCCAACTAGGCACGCATAGGATACAAAAGCATAGCGGAAACGATTTTGAAGTTAAAGTCAATATCCTCGCACAGGAAACTAAGACACCAACGCGCAAACTCCTAGAGGCTTTTTGGATAAATGCCAAAAATCCGGCAATGAATAGCAGGGAGGAATGCCCAGAGGTTACACGAGACCTGGCCCCGTATCTATATATCAATTTCTGATGTAGGGTGGCGCAGTCATCAACCATATGCGACTATAATCAGCTGTTCTAACCTTCCTCATTGGCAGTCATGTAAAAAAGCGGTGCTTGTAAAAGCTTTTCGAGAAGCTGTTGATCATGTAATTGCCATGAAGTTTTTCGTCTTACTGTAAGTGTTACTGAAGTGTTTGGCCTAATAAATTGTATATCAGTATACCGTTCCAGGCTCTGAAGAAGGCGATACTGCCGAAACGTCAGCAACTGTCGTGTTGTGTTGTACTGTGTGTTTTTCTATGGAAGTAAATGTATGCTGTATAACAACCTCGCGATTGCTGAACAAGAAAACTACGCGTTGATGAGTAATTATTTTCGGCTAACGTTTCGACGTCTTCATCTTCATCAGAGCCGATGATCCGAGATGATGACGATGATGATGATCTCGGATCATCGGCTCTGATAAAGACGAAGACGTCGAAACGTTAAAGGATAAAGGATGAAGCTCTCGGCATTGATCAATTCCTGAGGGATGCGCCATGCATTCGACCTCATTAAGTATCATTTGAGGTCATTGAATGCATATCTGGCTTTTACAATGACTTGCGGTGGCCTGCCGATGTATCGAACTAGTGCTGCCATCCTCCCAGACAAGTCTGGTACTAATTTACAGACCCCGGAGGGATGGAAGGCTTGATGGGCCGTGGGCGCAGGAATCGATTCCACGTGCGGTCGAAACTTTAGCCGAAAATAAACATACTTATCAACCTCGTGCAAGCTCATCAAAAAAAGGAGTATATATTGATTAGTCACACCGAGGTTAAAGGAAAGTTGGTTTCGAAATATTAATGAAAATTTCTGTATAGCTCTGGTTTCTTTTGGGTAGAGCTATATGAAGCGTGGAGGATTAATGAGTTGGAATAAATGAAAAAAAAACCTTAAATGTAATTCCTCGGCTCCAAGAGAATATAAATAGTGAAAGAAAAATAGACTGGCCAGCCAATGATGTAAAGAGTTGAGCACATACAGAAAGAGAACAACGCTAGAATAGACCTCAGAAAATAAGATGATGAAGTGAATAGTAATGGACCACTAAAGTACGTTATTCTAGTAATTAACGCATTACTTTAAAAGATAAACTCTATCAATTAAGAAATCTACCATTTAATAAGCAAGTGCAACCTCCCAAATTCTGTCATAACTTCAATAACGTATATTTTCCCAGATTGATTCGCATGAAAGGGCAAGAAACCTTCACGGGATGCACTTGTCAATTGGTATTTTGTAAACCAGATGTGACTGAGTGGAAATGGATCAATAACTAAAACCTCCCGTACCGACAAGAACACCGACCAACCGACAAGTCAATGAAAACCAAACCAAATCAGCGCTACCGTAATCAAAAGCGAGGCTTCCCGACACGTGAAAAGGAAACAGCACACTTTTTCTTTTACAAAAAAAAAATCGTTCTCTACTACGTAACATCTGCTTTTGGAAAAAGAGAGAATTTTGGCAACTGAACATCAACTCAGATCTTCTGAGTTCGAAATTCAAACGGCTTCCTAGACAACAGAACATCTTAACATAACTGTGGGTTAGCACTTGTTTCTAAAAAAGAAAGTACGGAGTAGAACACCGAGTCTCCTTCTTGCAGCGTTTTGTCTATCCCGTTTAGGATGACTCGAGCGAAAAGTTTGTAGACGACAGACAGCAAGCAGATTGGGCGATAGTTGCCTATATCGTGTAGGTCGCCCTTCTTGAACAACAACACGGTCTTGCTGGTCTTCCACTGAGTAGGGACCTTGCATTCAGACAAGTTACGTGAGAAGAGCCGAGCCAGTGTGCTTACGAGGACTGGCGGAAGGTTCTTCAAGTGTTCTGATCTTATCCTGTCCGGACCTGGTGCTGTTCGATTTTTCACCGACGAAATGGCATGTCGGATTTCGGAAGGGGAACCGGCGGAACAGCATATCCATCCTCCTTTATTTCATAAGACGGGAGATGGACGTGGCTATCGAAGAGATCTGGGTAGTAATAGTTCATCATTTTCTCCATTGCCTTTCTGGACGCTGTTATTGTTCCGTCTGGGCGACGGAGTGCAATCATCTTGTTCTTGTAATTGGCGAAGCTTCGGCGGGCTTTGCGAATGCTTTTCCCAGCTTCTGCAGCTTCGACCATTGCTGCTGCTCTTCTCTCTTTAAGATCTTCTTTCATCGCCTGTCTTCATGTTTCGCAAGCTCGGACGTTAGTTCGCGGTTGCTTGCAGCTCGTGCGAATCAACGCTGGCGTATTAGCTCAAGAGCTTCTGGAGACAGACGTCTCTTGGTGACATTCGAACTCCCAGCTTTTTCTAATGTGAAGATGTTCAATGAGCCGATCGTATTCCTCGCCGATGTTGTCGACAAGGGCATCTTCCTAACAGCCGACTAATGAATTGAGTAAGTCCTAGCTTGCGGTGGTTCTGGGACTTCGGTTTTTGAATTTAGCGGCTTATTCTCCTTTCCGCGATAAATAAAATTTTGCACGAAGGAGATGGTGGTCTGATCCCGTGTAAAATTTTGGGACAACGGCCACATCGGCTAGGCAAAACTTCCTATTTACTATGATGTGGTCTATTTGGTTACGGTACTCTCCATTGGGAGATTCCCACGTCCATCGTTGACGGTGGGGCTTCTTGATTTGCGAGTTACCATGGATGGTCTTGATCGCCATGATAAACTCAGAGAGCCGCTCACCCTGTTCGTTCCATTCTATTTCGTGGGTTCCAACAATGTGACGTTCCTCAGACGACCTTCTTGGTCCGATCTTGGCACTGAAATCTCCAATGATGGCCTTGAAGAATGTATGGTGTTCTCTGTCGAACCTCTCCAAGTCCATCTAGAACGCTTTGACTTCTCCTTCGTCATGGTTTGATGTTGGCGCGTAAACGACGAAGATTGTCAAAGCCTGTGTTGATCCACATCTTTATAATCGTAAACGTCCGATTCGGGTTGTAAGCTGTTCGAATGAATCGATGTTCATGGATAAACTCGTATTGACGAGAACGCGGACACCGCCTACTCCTCTACTGTCGCATGTTCCGAGGAACAGTTCTTCTCCAGTGTCATAGACAGCGTTGAATGGGTGGCGTCGTCACGTTTTGGCCAGGTCGATGACGTCGTACCTTATCATTCTTGCTTGCATGAGCAAGTCTTCTATCGAGGACTCGGATGCAAGTGTACGTGCACTGTAGGTACAGATCGTCACCAGAGTTCTTCCTGATCCAGGCAGCTTCCATTGGCCCTGGGATTTTAGCAGCCTCTCCGTACTCGTCCAACCCAACGCTGCGAAATTGGGGGCTCTTTCGGGGTCAGGTAAACGAAACCCTTTTTTTTACTGTTTAGCATTTTGATACCCATGTATAGCTTGCTGGGCTCTGAATGTGGGGGCGGTTATACTCACGGGTAGCTTGCCAGGCTCCTTCAGAGTGGACGTGGAGCTTATTTGTTTGAGGCGACTCCTAACCTCCCCCATATACTTCCCTGTCACTTGATTGCAGGCTTTTCGCCGAATTGACTCGTAGAATACAATCCGCATTACGCGAGAACGCACCCACACACGCATGCATGAATACGCCTAGCAAATACAGAAAGTATGTGCCAAATCGGCGCAGCAGAAACAGGGAGTCCATCCCCTGGATCCACCTGCGTCTCAGGGAAGCAAAGGTCGCTTTTGGTCCGCGATTAACCCCCTATCCGCCACCTGGGGACGCGCCACGTAGCCTCGCGACTAACCGGTTCGAGATCCCTCATATGAGGGAGATCCGTGGCGAGCTCACCCATTCCTCCCCAATTTGAATTTATCATGAATGATTTTCGAAAGAGCTCATCGCCATTTCTGGAATGCCTTTCGTATGAAAATCTGTTAACTAGTGAGTTATGCACGTATGAATGATGAAGCTTTCACTGTAAATTAGAGGATAAGGGACAGCCTGAATTTGAGGTGAGGTGTCTAATGGAACTCGAGGATACTTAATATATCTCGTGAAATAAATTACCCCAAAAAAAACTGTTGGAACAGCTTTTTAGAACCGTGGTGAAAAAAACTTGTTTTCTCAAGAGTTGGAATAGACTTATAAAATAATTGTGGCACACCGACTGAAATGCCGACGGACTGAGCCCTCATCGAAGCCCGTTTATTCGTCTATTTATGATGACTAATGCAACGAAGAAATCCAACCGACACGAATGACAACACTTCCAGAGTTGATCTAGTAACTTAAGTATTCGCCAGCAAATTCAGTACTCGAAGAGCTTCTATTTGATTTAACGAGGCCAGGAAGATGCTCTTCTAAGCCATAAATGACCCCAAGAATCTGAAAAGATACTTTAAAAGAAAAAAGATCTCGAGTTCCTTACAGCGTATTTCCCCACACTTTAAACATCGAACTGCATCGTTCAAAAAGTCATGACACTACCCCGTTGTGGTGTTTTAAAAAGGTCTGATACCGATCAGAAACTAATTTATAGTTTGGTGTTGAAAGGTACGCACACCAGACCTTATGTTGCTTTGTGTGAGTAAGATAGACATCAATCACGGCTCTCTTCCTCCAAGGAAACCCTTCTCGCCGAAGCCTTATCACGCTAACGGTCACTCATCGACCGAGTCACTACGACACAATGAAAAACTACTGTGTTGTGAATAAATCAGAACAAAAAGTGCTTCATCCGAGTGAGACGTTGCGCTAGTGAATTGTAACAACGTTGGTCTATTTCATTTTTAGAAGAATATCTTTGAAAGGATACGACATAACGAAAATTGTTGGGGTATCGGCATTTGTTCAGATATTGGCTCACCTTTTATTAATCTGACACTGAGCTCAACTTCAGACTATGAACCATCTTAAAGCAATATTGTCCACTGTTTCCCACCAACTGTTTACTTGAATATTTCAGACACAGGCGCCCAATCAATACGAAATACTCTCTAAGTAAAAATGAGAAGAAGAGAAGCTCAAGGCTAAGATCAGAAGTTCTTTGAGATTCCCATAGTCCCCGGTTCCAACACTCAATCACAAGATGTTTTCAGAATCACAATGACCTCGCTGATAGTAATGGATTCCCTGAGGAATTATCTCGTCAAATACGAGCATATAGCGACCAAAGCTCGTACATTCATCACTAATACATGACATCCCATTCATAAGCAAAATCATACGTTCCGGGCCGACTAAGGGCTAACAGCCAAATCCTTTTCCGTCTAATCCGACAACCACACTAATCCAAAGCTACCAAGAACACATGATAAAAGATTTTCGAAGATTCAAGGTAAAACTTTTAATAATCGGTTGGACCTGCAGTGGTTGTAAAATTCTCAAAAAACCCATTTTTAATCTTCGGCGTAAAAGCAAAATTCGATGTGCTTCTAATCGTATAGAACTTTCTTAGTTTTGGAAACATAAGAAAATCAACGAGCAATAAAATCTCGACTTAGGAGCTACAATCTATCAGACGGCTGTCAAACTGAGTCACCTCAGCAATTCGAGTCACGACGCATTCAGTTGATTTGTAGGATATTAACTAATAATGTGTGAGCTATCTTTGTTGTCAGCCATGCAAGCAACGAAAATTGCCCCGTTTTCAATCCAACAATGCAGATCTTAGGCATTTAACCCCGATCAATAAGCTACTAAGTGTTTCATACCTGGTGCAACTCCTGGAGGTGGCGTAGCGACTTTTAGTGCAAGTCCGAACGCTCCCGGGAAGCTGTTAGAGTCGCGAACGACGAATGTACCAGGTGGTTTTTCGCGTAGCATGTTGATCGCTGAAAAGCATTAGAGATCGATATCGGCTCAAATGATATTGTTAATACAAGTATGTGTGCAGAAGGGTGGAAATAGAAGTGATGAAAAATTCAGCTAGAGAAAGAGTGCCTGAAATGACTGCAGAAGAGAAAAATAACGACGACTGTTATGTAGTGAGGATATCGGGATTCATGCAATACATTTACAGAGAATGCGATGTGAGGAAAATGAAAAGGACATGAATCAAATTCGTAGTAAGTCGGAACATTTGTACGACTGTCGCTCTGCTCGTACAATTTTCCATTTAATGAGCTTCTCAGTGAAAAAACTTTTTTATTTTTTATTTTATACGACCAGTCTTCACATCAACTGTGCGGACCCTAGCATTTCTCACATTCGATTCGTTTCCTAGCATTCATTGTCCACGAAGATCTTCCAACTTTACGTGTGGCCTCGGTTGATGCTTGAGGATTCTAATTTTATCTTCAATTTCGTGGAATGCTTGTCGAGCAATTCTCCTTGGACTCATGAGATAGCCGGGCGGGAGGGTTCCCACTGGATTGCAAAGGGTAACTTTTTTTCCCGGATCAGTCCGATACCAATTACCCGGCCCCTGAGAGATGAGAGGTTTGGTTGGCGCGGAGAAGAATCGAACTAGCACAATGCTCGAGATCATGGACATAACTACTACTTCGCTTTCCGCTCCTCAGTTAAAAATTAATACCCATCTTTCCAGCATCCCTAATTTAACTCGAAGCTATTATAAACAATGGCTTTTTTATATTCCTTAAATTCAATTCAAAATTTTTCTGAAGTTTCCATTTGTTGGACTCGAAGCAGAACAACTAATAAAGCTCCAACTATGATAGTAGACGAAGGCAGATTGATGGAAGCAGTGAAAACTTTGATATCATTCGAAAATTCTGATGCTTCGATCTAGATCCCTTCCGGTGCAACAGTGCTGAGGCTTTGTGTACGCTTGAAAGTAAGCCGTCACCACGACGTTATTTATTCTAGTTATTATACTGCCACAAATCTGAAGCACGACATGTGTAAACACCTCGTAAGAGGAGGATGGAGAGGTTCTTGAATTCTAGATGAAAATTATGAACAGATGAAGGTAATGAAAGACAAAGGATAATCATGAAATTCAAGAAAAGGGAACGAACATAGGAAAGAATGAGGGGAATTAATTTGTGGAAAATTTTATGGTGAGAAGAATGAGAGCAGCACATCAATCGCACCGAGTTTAAAACTTTTCAGTCATTGATTTGCATGTTTGACAAGACAACATAGGATTTCCAATACAGGTATTAGAAAGAGCACTTATAACACAATAGAAATTATTGATCAATACCGAGATTACAATAGAGTCGGTCTTGGCAATAGACAAAACTTTTCAGTCATTGATTTGCATGTTTGACAACATAGGATTTCCAATACAGGTATTAGAAAGAGCACTTATAACACAATAGAAATTATTGATCAATACCGAGATTACAATAGAGTCGGTCTTGGCAATAGAAAATCTCCAGAAAACGATTGAAAAACGAATCCCGAAATCTAACCGGAACACATAAAAAGTGGAAGTAACTCGATCGGTTTTTCGAAAAATGTCTAGTTTTCGAGGCCAGGAAAATACGTATCGAAAACCAACCAGAGTTAGGCCGGCTATCTGAGTGGAGAAAATGACCATGAATGGTCGAAAACAACGGTAGATTGAACAATGGGATGTGTAAGCATTTATCGCGCTCCAAGGCGACAATCTACGAGTTCTATCATCGCCTTTCGCAGCAGGACAAGACTTATAGATCACGGAAATAGTTCTCGTAGACATCGCCATGCTAGAAAGGGACCTTCGCTAGGGGCAGAGATAGCGAAGGAACGACATGAAAGGAAAGTGTACTTGGGAGCTCTTAACTTGCCAACAAAACATCAAAATGGACTGAATTGAATGTAAGAAAAATAATGTGTTTATAAAATCGTTGTATGGTACTGTACATATAAACAGTTAGTAATTAGTACAGTATACCTTCTACAGTTACATAAATGTATAATCGGTTGTTGAAAAGCAACTGCCTATGGTATGATTCTAATCATGCGAGAAATGTACTTTTAGGAATATTCATGGTATGGATACATTTCTTAACTCTGTCTCATGAACACCACCTAGTTCGATCCGGTGTGTTAAGAAGGCAGCCATCTAAGATTGGCCAATGGCAAGTAACACTGCGTTAGTTAATGTTGACGGGCTTAAGCAATATCTACGTAAACTTCTTCTGGATGCGCAAATAAATATTAAACACTAGAGAAAACCAGTCACTCTGCTTAAACACTTGAGGGTTTGATTGGCAAATTGGACTAGGAAAACACTTGACTTTACCCATACATTTATGTAAAACATAGAAAAGATATTTGACTAGTAATTCGAATAGCTTTCCAAAATCCTTAATTTCAAATCACAGAGAGCTACTCATATGCCTTGTCTTCTGGAGCTGTCATGAACGTTTAACTTGCGACAAACAGGAGATCCCAAACACCAAGTAGTAAATAGGATCCACCGGATAACTGAAGAATCCTTGCTGCTGCTCACTACTCTTGTCTTGCCCCACAAGTTTGGAAAGGAAAAACTTCCGCTCTTCAGCCGGTGAATTCACATTAGGAATTGTGATCACTTTCCAACGGTTTACCGCCGCATCGTGGCTGGGAGTTGTTCCTAGGTGTTGAACTGCGATATACAGCGGTGGGATTCATCTTTCCGGCAGGGTCTCCCAAGCTGAGAAGAAGTCCAGTGTTTCCATCAGGAAGTCTAGCTAGGAGCAAAGCAATACCAGGATCCACCACCGTCCTGTTATCAAAGCCGCATGGTGGCAAAACTCTCTCTAATCCACAACGGCTGCGACTCCCTGTGGTGGCAATAACCTAGACCAGACTTTGGCCAGGCCGACCTTGGAATTAAAGGGAATCACAATGGATTAACCAGCAAATCTCCAAAAAATGGTGACTATGCTGGTGGGGAGGGAGGGCACAACCAGTGAGAACGGGCCGCTCAAATTTCAAGTATCAAGTAATTGTAACCAAGGATCGAAGAGCAATGTTTCGCGAAAGCACATTTTCCAAAGGAAAACAGTATAATAATTTCAACCAAAATTGTACTGTCTTCAACTACTATCATTATTTTATATTCTGCTTGTGTGATTATGCTTCCTAAAACGTCTTTCCACCTGTCGGTTATCCATTAATCTTAGGATTCTCAGCCATCTCAGAGAAGCAGTATTCTCAAGTTAACAAAACTACCACTTGTTTCCAGAGCGAGCGATTGCCTTTAACGGCCATCTCAAAATACCTTTGCAACTATCATGGAATTCTAAGAAACATTACTCTCGACCAACATTGAATGTGTCATTGAAAATAGAAAATGACAATCTGGAGTTGACCGTACAGTCGCCCCTGACGATGTCCATGAGTGACAGCAGTACGATAACGATATGGGTAAAAGAAATGTTAAGAGCCATACTATATGCGAAGATGGACTTGTTTCAGCATCGTTATCAATCGTCATTAACAAATAACACCGGACTTGAATTGAGTACAATACAAATTCTCCGAAAACAATGACCGCTCCAAAAGATCTCATAAACATTTGGACTCTGCTGACAATATTCTATTCTTCATATTCATCTTCATTGACGGGTGATTGCTGATAGCATTGATAGAGTAAAAAAACATGGCTGACAGTAAAGCAAAGCAAGGGACCTAGTTGGTTTGCTGGACAGCACAGGAACCCCATTTGAGGATAGTCGTTGTTTCGAGACCCAGTTGACGTTCCGAATTTCCCTTATATCTAAGCATCCTTGAGATCAAAACGGCTAGCATCTACAGAATTTCAGCTGTAAGATTCTCTTCTTTTAAAAAGATGGAACAATGTGCTCTAGCCATTTACAAAAACACAACTATCGCTAGATTTTTGCCTGGACCAAAAACGTTTGGCCATGAAATGGAGGTGTCAAACGAACTGCAACCATGATTTCAGCAATCGGTCTGGTCCACAGAATAAACTGAACATGAGTAAGGCTTCTTAACAAACTCAACTGTGAAAATAAATCTTAACAAAATCTTATTAAGGCGAAGAGATTTGTACATGAACGCAGTTTTCAAACTACAAATGATTCTGAAGAGTTAACAACCGCTATAGAAACATGGAACATTGTTTCCGTGATCGATCACCGACGAAATAATGTCGTTCTACGCCACCTTGTTGAAAATCCGTTAATTATGGAAGTTTCTCAACCTTAAGCAATCATTTGTTTCTCATCCGCTCTCCTTCTTGTGATCATTAAGAACCTCTTAAGTTGTAGGAATATAACAAAATAATAGAGAAGAAAGTTCATAGCATCGATCGCTTCCGAACACATGCACCACCAAATTCATGGGGGCCATTGTAAAATGTGGATATATTGAATTTCATGTGCACTTTTCTTTTCACTAAATTGTTTTCACTTCAGTTGCCAGATCCCCGAAAATGCCCAATGCTCGGCCGAAAATTGGTTTCCACGATGTTAAATTGTTCGCTATTTTGCCAGTGTGAATTGCTGTCGCCTGGTGCAAAACGAATTCTACAAATCTCATAACGACTCCACATCGGCTTTCATTTGCCCAACTTCATCACAAACTCCAAAGCCAATAAAAGCTGGAGCCGAAAAACCTGCAACAAATACGCCATAGCCCAAACTGACGTCGTCCACTTTCTTCTCGCCAGCTTCCAGAGAAGCACAAACACAATGATGCCGAAAGATTTCTGGACGTAATAGTTTCTCAGCAAAAAGTTCACAGAGAGCTAGACAACGTTAAGAAAGACTCTGGTCAGGTTAATACATAATTTTATCTTGATACGTTTTCAAAACTCAAAGAGATGGAATTATGTGACTAAGAGCGTGGCAACAGAACCGTCGAAGAAGAACGTAAACAAATTGCATTAAGAACGGTATCCTAAAGAATGCTTCGAACTGGATGGTTCTACAACAAAATTAATTAACAGTTCGGAAAGTCAAAAGGTTATACCTGTGAATCGCATCATTGAGGCTTATGCAACGTTATCATTAATTATTTATATTCCCATGAACTGATTTCCCTGAGCGGATACAAGGTTTGTACAAGGTGTTACCGTTGTTGCTATTGTTGTTGTTGTCGGTGGTGGCGGTGGTGTTGTCGGTCGATGGCTGACGTTCCGGCGATTTCCCCCTTCTCAGAGCCGTGCTGTGATGAGTGGTGCACACCGAGACAACTTATACCAATCTCTCATCGGCTCAACTCACTTCACAAGATCACTTCACAAGAACATAAAAGTAAATATATCGATTATTTAAGGCCGGGTGTGGCGCAGTGGTTGGAGGCTCCACTGCGATACAAACGTGGAATCGATCCCACGCCCATGACCCACCAAGTCTTCCATCCCTCCGGGGTCGGTAAATTAGTACCAGACTTGTTTGGGAGGATAGCAGCACTGGCTCGATACATCGGTAAAGGCCAGATATGCATTCAGTACCTTCAACGATACATAATGAACTCGAATGCATGGCGTATCCTTCAGGGACTGATCAACTCCGGGAGCTTTATCCTTTTTGGCTTTATATCGGTTATTTATGGCGAGGTTTATAGAATGTCGACCTTTCCAGTTTTTAAGAGATATCTCACCATTAATAAATCACTTTCTGAATTACTTGCTATTCCTCAAATAATATATTTAACATAATAAGCACCCTATCTATAGACGAGCAAGCTAATAAATTTAAAATTGTCCGGAGCCCTACTGCCGTCACACATCCTACAATCTCTGACAGAATGCGCATAAATGAAATTCAGCAATAATTCTTTCGATAGCTATAGAAATAATGAAGGAGCTTTGAGAGAAATTCAACCCCAAATTGGGAAATGATTTCGATCAAGCAGAAACTTGCAATATTTCCATAGAAACAGTCATTTTAGAACCTGATACTCATCTATACTTAACTCTCTGAAGCCGATCAGTATCGGAAAGAGCTTTTGTTGAACGAAGGAATCAACTGAGTGTTAACTCGAGGTACGCTGTACTTTTTGTTCATACAATTTCGGAGACGTACTTTATGGATAAGGTACAACAGAACAATTAGATAGGAATATATCAGTAGTTAACTTTTAATTACTGAAGTTAACTGGGTGTAATATCGATTTTTGCTTCCCAGACCAATCCTGTCGATGGATGATTGCTGATGGTACCGTTAGGTATAAAACTAGCTGAGAGGAAGGCATAACGAGAGCTTCAGTGGATGCCGTGCGTAACACGT
This sequence comes from Angiostrongylus cantonensis, assembly GCA_009735665.1. Taxonomy (NCBI): domain Eukaryota; kingdom Metazoa; phylum Nematoda; class Chromadorea; order Rhabditida; family Metastrongylidae; genus Angiostrongylus; species Angiostrongylus cantonensis. Next base: position 524,885 of record MQTX01000073.1, read on the forward strand.
GAGCCCCCGATTATATCAGTAGCCGAAAGTTCAACGTACGATTTATAAAGCTGATAGATCGATTACATTAGCAATAGTCACCTCTGCTTGATTGTCACATCAAAAATTTCAACTTTCAGGAAAAGAATACTTAGCGGAAAAACGACTTGAAATGTTCATAAAAATTTGAGGAACAAAGATGGTGTTTACTTTAGAAGAGTTTCATTTAGCTACCATGTACGATAAGTTAATCATCATCATTGTGACTGAACGAATACAGTGATTCTTGAGCAAGTAACACGATGGTTCTCGAAAACCAGTCCAACATCTTCCTCAGCGGTGAAAATGAAGCCATAATTTAATCAATAAGTTTCGATGATTTTTCAAAATCAAGTATCATTAACAATGGTGTGAGCTCGCCTTGTTCCAAAGGTTTGTCGGTCGACAAATCACTAGAATCGCTGCCGACTTGGAAGAATCCTCGTCTCACGACATCAAATAACCCTTTGATCCATAATGGTCTGACGACTGCTCGTGGTGCAGACCAACTGACCCATTTAACGCTCTATCGCGATTTTAGTGAAAACTGCAATGCAATAGCAATAAAGGCAGCATTTCGTCAAGCCGAAACTGTAGCCACATAGAAGCAACCGTCTCCTTACCACAATGAATGTCGGTTGTACTAGAACGAATCGCGTGGAAGAAGTACTGCGTCCTACATAAAATGCACGAAAGTGCTATCTAGGCAGCTGTAATTAACATTTTAAACAAATACTGCCTAGTCCGTTCCAATAAACAGCGCTTCAGCATTTCGCGACTTACACTAAGCAGGGATATAATCTTAGAAGAGAAAACTGAAAAAAAGAAAAATCGAGTGACGATCAAAAGGTCGTAGTCAGACATAGCAAGTGTCATCAGTTCTCCAGATGTAGAAACTACGCTAGCGATCGTTACCGTCCGATATACAGAATGTGTACAAGAAATTCAGAAAATAATTCCATCAACGCCAACCAATCAACGAATGTCATTGAACACAACTGCCACATTGTGACCTCTATAGGACGTATGCGATAAAAGGTGTTGCCCCTGTCAATTTCTAAAAAATTTATTTTAACAAATAGTGAATTTTAATGATTACCTCTAAAAACTACTGCAATCTCTAGATGCTTGCAAACGAGAAACAACTGATCTCATTCCACCCACGTTTTTTGGATCCCACGAAACATGTCTCTTTTGTTTTCTTCGTCGAGGATCGTCTTTCAAACATGCAAGAAAACGAACAAGTGGAATTCTGTCCAGCAGATGATGGTATTCCCCATTACATGGTTGGCTTCTGTAGCTAACGCTCCTACGTGGAAAACCTTTACAACTTAAATTTCGTCCTCAATTTTCCGAGATGTTTGATCCTGAACAAATTTAAAACTGAAGGAATAATTTATGACTATCATAAATATCTTACGGTGATAGCGTTGTTCCCTACTTCACCAATTTTCTATTAAAGGAGGAATTATTGTGTTTTCGAGAAAACAGCTAGGGGCTAAAGCTGCTGGTGAATCGAAATAAGTGGTGTTAAACTGAATCCTGAAACTATTTCGACTCGACCCCACTTCCTTCGTGGTTTTCTAAAAAATAGAACCTCATCGTTTGCTCTTGAATCTGCTCGATATGATTAACCGTGTCCTTGTGACAGCACCCGTTGGTGACTTTAAACTATAGCTGGCACACCACGCAGTAAAGTGCACGCCACGAGGAAGAATTCACCCGATGACCTCTAGTCATCGGACATAACATTACATAAAATCGACCGCAAATTCATCAGTGAGGCAGACAAGTGGAAAATCAATTAGTTGTTGTTTGAAATGTTTTTATTCTCATGAAGAACTATGAGCTTACTAGTCGTCATTGTGAGAGAAATATGACAGTTCGATTGTGGGAAAGCTTAAAGCACACACATTAGTCTATGTTCATTAACGAAAGAACTGACGAAAGCTCACACGCCGGCCAGCAGTTTGACACTCAGCAGAATGATAGGTCCTGCTTTTAACGAAACAACTGATTTTGGTGTTTCTTGATGTCTACAGATCTGGCGACAAAACCATGGAAAACAAAGCATGTCTCTTCGTTCAGCACTAGTACAGCGGTGTAATGTAAGCCACTTTGAGCAGTCAAATTTGAGTCTAGACCCAAGAAATGAGGAAAAAAACTGAAACAATTGGGAAAATTGCTACGTCTAACCGCATGTGACTATCAATATCATCATAAGAATCGTTCGAAATCCTGCTCTAGGCCTCGTAAGGTCTCCAGTTATTTAACTTTTGCGTCAATGTGCTAACTAATGCTAAGAAAAAAGCCTCATACGGCAAATGGCATTGTTATAAATCGATCCCTGATTTTATTTCTTCAACAAGATTTCTTCAGTTCAGAACAAATGTGAACATGTTACGAAATCTCTAGTCTTTCGCCTTCAATACCTAGAGGGAATCTAAAAACTATGCTGAAAGCCGATGTTTTCTTTCCCGAGTGGAGTAATCATTTCGTTAGATATTGTTGGATTCAGATAAGGGAGTGATAGCCTGCATCGAGCACTCCGTAAACACTGACCTCACCACTTAAGCAATAAACTTTGGAAAGGAACAACGGCAACCTAGCTAATTTTAGATTAGCCACATGGTTTTCACCGAGAAGGGTTTATTTAAACAACGATCAGTAAAAGAAACCAGGTTAACGCCATACCAATAACTCAACGATTAGGGATTAACATAGAGAAGAAAAGAGATAAAAACCTGTTGTAAAAACAACTCGATACCTTTTATGGTTTCACCACTACATTACCTAGAGAGATTACTGGATTGAGGGAGAACTATTATGGCAACATGGAAGAAAAACACTTTTCCGATTTCCAAAAGCTGAGATGGGTATATTATTACAAAACAGCAAAGTGTTTCACTATGGAAAGAAAAAGTCCCAGACTTTTAAGGGAAAGCAATAACAGCAAGATCGATAGGTATTGGCACTTGGCAGTCATCTCTCTACGACTGAAGAACAGCGAATTCTGTTACTGCAAAGCTATGACCCACTTAATACCAGCTATGCACTTAATACCAGTCAATGCTGAATTGCGTGCAAACAGTGCTACCTGAATGTCAATTTGGCATTGAAGTCTGGTGACTGGATGGTTTACCAAACCGATACATTGCGTCATCTGCGTGCCTTAGAAAAACTAGTGGTTGGCAGTGTCAGGGTCGAAACAACACTTTATGGTGCTTGTGTAACTGGTAATGGACGGTGCACTAGGTAGACCGATAAAGTGTCAAACAGGTAGATGCGATCGTTGGCGCAAACCGCTGTTTGGTAGTCGTTATGAGATGCAAGTTTGAGCTTGTTACTTCTACGAGAACATCGAAGAACATGTCGCTTCAGCGCATTGTCAACGGGAGCAAACCTTTGGATGGAGAACAGGACTACATCCTACTATCTCTATGCCCTTGCGATATCCAATTTACGATTTACGACTCATGCAAAATTCGCTTTGCGTGAGGCACTTCATCAAGTTTGACGACTTCGAATTATTTAGGACTCGACTAGTTCCTCGAACAGCAGCTGCAGCAATTATGAAATAAAAGCTTTCGGGCTACCAAAAGACTGGATGCTAGTTACAAATACGATTATTAATCCTAGATCGAAACCAAATCTGGGCATGCACTAAACTTCAGAAGACGAAAATCTTGATGGAATACTTTTATTATTTTTATACTTTATTGATGTTTTATTATTTTATGACGTGTGGCGCATCACTAGATTCCTCACCTCGTTTCTCTCTCGGGCACAGAAATACAACCACTACAATTATAGCAAAGCACACCATCGTGGTTCTATCGGACGGCTCTCGATTATGATTAAGACGATGCACAATGCATTATGACAACACAGAGCATTGCATCAGCTTTCATTGAAAGCATCGTACTCAGCCGATCCTTCAACGTGTACAATAATATTCTTAGAGACAAAATAGTAAGTTATGCTAAACTATTAATTATTTCTAAACTTGATTGCTACCGAAATAGTGAGACGCAGCAAAAGGAATCAACATACTACCAAGCAGCGTTATCCATTGGCCAGTGTTTTTTTTTTTGCTAGAACCCTTAAAGAGTAGAATCCATAGGCCAAACAGGTCAAACCTCAGTTTACTATTACTATTTGCTTCTGAGGTAAAAAAACATAAATGGTAAACTAGCTAGCCTCAAGATTGACGGCCTACATGTCTCCAACCTGAGTCACAGCACCTAACGTTTTGGACGACAAGAAACCTCATAGTACAAATTGCGGGTTACCGTGTGAACTCACTAATTTTGGATTATATCCACGAATTTTCAGCATTTTCAGTCTGATATACGGTAAAGCAGAAAGTAGTGTTTGTCTACAAGGGAGGTTACCCAATTACGTAACAGGGCCATGGCTACACGATGCGACCGAAACGACGAGAACGTGGGCTAACCCATGAAAGCAGATTCCATATGAAGTAGTCACAAATCCATTTCTAGAAAGCTACCCAGCTACCATCAAAAACCAAAATAACCATGTTTGAAATGGGTGCCATCATTGAAAAAGTGAAAGAAACCACAGACCCTAGTGATCAGAAATCTTTCCAACTAAGCTCATAGAATCACTAAAAAGCCATCCAACGAAACACTTCTGCCGATCTTTCAAGCTTTATGCCAAGTTTTATAAGCAGCAAAAGTCGATCAAGTCGGTAAGAGTGAGAGCAAAGGTGTTATTATAAATTGAGAGGTTGGTGTGAGATGGGATTCACCACCACCACCACCACCAGCTGTATCATCCGTTAAATTGTCAACACATGTACCGAATGGCGCTCTGGCTTTTTATAAAGCTTCTCGACGATATCACACACCATTCATACACTAAAGAAAAACGCGTTCATAGTAGCATGAGAAAAATAGTCCACGAAAATGTTTCTCCAAAAAGATCGAAAATGTTTTCCTACTATTCAACGCTATCAGGACAAGAAAGGGTTAAAAACTGTTGAAACTACATGTTTTTTAGACACAAGAGCTATTTTTCCATTCATTACGCGATCACCAACAAAACATCTATGCCCACATCGATTGGCTCCATACCATCAGAAGTTAATTAGCTTTGATAGACTAAACCCAACTTGTATCCATATGAAATGGGAAATTTTTGTCCATTTTTCGTTTTCAATTCCAATCCATAAACCCATAAACATACGGATATTCCAATCAGATGTGATAATCATAACTGTAGTTATATAAAATACTTATAGCTGTTGCCCATGGATTCAGAGTTTTCCAGATTCGAATTAATTAATCAAAAAGCGAAGAAGTGAATCGATAGTAATCATCACTTCAAGAAAGATGATAGTTTCAGAAACGGGTTCGGCTTTCCACGGCTACTAAAAAAATCGTAAAAGTCCTACTGTTGATGGTGTGCGCTCGGTTTTTTCTACCTAAGAATATCATGAAAAAAGAAATCATAAGAAAAAAGGGTACGGGCGGGTTGCGCAGTGATCGGAGGGGCCCTGCAATACACATGCGATCGATCTCCGCGCCCGTGGCTCACCAAGTCATCCATCCCTCCAGGGTTGGCGAATTGGTACCGGACTTGTCTAGAAGGATAGCAGCAGCTCGACACATCGACAGTCCACTGACAGCCGACAGTCATCGTAAAGGCCTGATATTCATTCAATCACCTCCAACCATAATGAAGTTGAAGCATGGCGCATCCCTCAAGGATAGATCAACGCCGAGAGTTTTTTTTAATCATAAAAAGAAACTATGTGTGGAAAGCCAAGATCTATCTTACTAAGTAACCAAAATCCATGCAGATAAAAGATGAGGAAATGAACGAGTATTAAAGACAAGAGATCGGTCAGAGCTGGTTCCTTGATTAGAAGCACTCGAAGACATGAACAAGAAATAAATCTTTGAAAGAAAACAGACGAAAACAGATAAGTGTGTTTGAATTAAACAGACAATAAAAATTAGATAACGGACCTTGTTCGCGAGAAATCGTAGGCTTGTACCAATACTTCGAAGTGTCCTTAACAAAAACCGGGTGGTGATGAATAATTTCCGAGGTATCTGAAACTGAAGATTCTCACCCAGTTATTGATTACCCACAGATTTCATTTGTATCACATCTTCTTATTGCTTCTCTTTAACATTATGCAACTTCTTTTGTACTTCCTAAAAAGACTATTGAGGTGATATTAAGCTCACAGTCCTAAAGACCTTACTAAATACAAGGCTAAATTTTTAGCCGATGCCTTCTTGATTACGGTAGGAATTGTAACTATGCCATTTTTTGTAGAAAAAAACCATTTGGACTCTACTTCATTGCATTAGCTTGCCGATTTGACTCTTCCACATGTCATTTTTCATGAAAGCGTCCTTTAAAATAGGAAAACATTGATTATCATTTGATCGATACTATCGACTGATGTTATTGAAACGTCTCGGACGCCGCAAACACAACACATGCTATCACACCGTAAAGAGGTATGCCGACGGCCTTACACAGTTGACCACCTATTAGGCTGCGGAAAAACCCTTGACATAGGTCTATCCCAAAGTAGATGAAACAACATTCCAAAAGTACCTTCAAGAATCTGAAACAAATAACCTTCTCTATACAAAATACTCTTAACACTACTTCAGTGACACCTAGCTGGAAACTATTTGAAAAATCTAGGCATTGAATTGACACCTCGTCCCGAAAAGAATTCATGGATTTGAATTTCATAGAACTCTGTTCTCACCTAGATATGGACGATTCTGACTGGATAAACAATAAATTTTGATTTCTATAGAAATAACATCACATTAAAGAACAGTATTCAACAAAATCAACCTAGGCCATTAAAATTTATGATCGATCCTCAATAATAAATAGAACCTACTGCTTTTCTTTAGCAGCTGACTGTTAAACACTTCTTCATTCAAGGACATGGTACTCGCATTGCACTCGTTTGAGGGCTGTGCTTTCGTCAATTCGGCCGATGTTGGACTTTCAGTCCCGTGAAGAATGGGGGTCTCCTCTATATTGGCAGGACTACGTAGTACAGATGATCGTTGTGAAGAACAGCCGGATGACTCTGACGACGCTAGCGATACATCTGACTTGTCATGAGAAGAGTCCAGTCGAAGCACAACTGTTTCTGATGGACCAGCTTGACAAGCCATACGTTGAAGATACGTGCGATAACTTGGACAACGTGGGGTGGATTACGAAGTTAAAGAGAGTGGAACGCGATAGCAATGTCAGTAAATGCGCGAATACGAAGTAATGTGAAGATGGTGTCACGCCCACTCAAGATCTGGCCCCACCCACTTGGGTGCTCACCCTGGTGCCGCAGGCCACTCCCCTTCGAGATTGATAAGTTGTTTGTTTGCTATCATATATGTTAAATCTAGCCCCATGTTATCCACCAAGGTTGAAAATTTTTCTTCTACATGATTTGTCGTTATCATAACTGCTCTGCAGATCCCAGCACTTCATGAAATCGTTTCTTTTTCCTCGCACCCAACATCCATAATGGTATCCGAACATTTCGAGTGTTGTTTTGGCTTTTGTTTGAGGATTTGTTCTTCTTTGTGAATGTCGTAGAATGCTTGCCGAACTAGCGCCTTTGTTTCCTGCTCAACGGCATTACTAACTGCTGCAATATCCCCGCTCCGAGAAAATTGAGGAGCTAAGGAGGAAAAGGAAAGGCAACAACGTCCAGAGTACGCTTCTTTCTCGAAGTACTACGCAGTGAGGTGCACTGGAAGTAACCTTACTCTTTCAAAAGTTCACAGCCATAGCATGGCGGAGAGGATTCCTGTTTATATAAAAGCTATGTGCTGCATTTAAAGGATACTTCCTTCATCACAGTCATCCAAGTTTAGGAGTTCGTCATTTCCATTTGGTGGCACAACTAAGAGTAAACCTATATCGGAATCTCCGAAGTCCGGGAATAAGCCTAATCTCAAACTGTAATCCTTCCTCGAGTACGCAACAATCGCCAAATGCATATGGTGACCACCTGCTAACGACATGAAAAACGGTTAGTTGAGAACTTCTGGGAAAAACATGCCGGAAAATTAGAATGTGAGAGTGAAAATGGAAACTTCGTTAGGATACGATACAACCTTCGAGAAGAGAGGCTATCTAAGTGAATATCCCAATGGGATCAATGTTGATGCTGATAATACTTCTCTAACCTGATCCACTCTGCAGAGGTTGACCTAAAAATGTTGGATGGGATGTTCTTGTAGATCGTCAAAACGACAAAGAAAATTAACTATCCTCAGTAATATATCAGATAAGATCCGAGTGAGAGACAAATTTGAGGAAACTGCGTGTTTTTTTTCAGTCAGCCTGCGTTTCGCTAATTTTCATTGGGAGAAATCTCTTAGTAATATAACTTCAATGATGCTGAGATATTTGCAAAACTCCGAACCGCAGGTGCTTGCGGTGGGGAACGAACGCGCTATTTTCCTTTCCGAGGAGTAACGCGTTCACCGCCACACCATGCGGGTCCTTCGATTCGCCTGTCTCTCAGCTGTCCAAATCGGCAACGAACCCGGTTAAGCTGATCATTAAAGTTATATTTTGCAATGTATAACCTGCCATTAAAAAAGAGTAGGCAGTAAACAATAAGTTAAAATTGTGATTATCTCTTAGTAATGTTAGGAACACTTTTTAATATCCCTCTTAGTGAAAATATTTTCAAGGCGAGCATCACTGAGGCAAAAGTTAAGCCAATACAACCCATGCCAGGATGAATACCTTTAGATATTTTATATACCTCAGATAATTTAGGTGAAAAAGATATTCTTCTTGTTTGACTTCATAGTCGTTATTTCTTCCTCCGGGACAGAATCGAACCGGTTGCCTAGTACAACAAAGTAGTAAATCTTCCTTCATTTCTAAATAGCTTACAAATTCTGCGTACAAACTGACAAAATTTGACTTCACTACCATATCGCTTGTTTTAGAAAACTCAACCAAAACACTGATGCATTTTCGGAACTCATGTGGAAGAAGGGGCGCGTGTGGTGCAGTGGTTGAAGGTGCCCTACGACACACACATGGGATCGGCACCTTTTATTTTTCCCCTAGACAGAAGATTGGCTATAATTGTTGGTTATCTAGGTTTTTCTTCATTGTGCTGTGAGCATCGGTTTAGCCCCACCACAATATCTCCACGGGCGCGTGTGGGGCGCAATGGTCGGAGGCGCCCTGCAACACACACGTAGGATCGGTCCCTGCTTCTGTGGCTCACCAAGCCTTCCGTCACACCTACGTCGGCGATTTGGTACCAGACTTGTCTAAGAGGATAGCAGTACCGGCTAGATACACTTCAATCAACTCCAACGATGCTGAATGAAGCTGTAAGCATGGCGCACCCCTCAGGGATTGATCAGTGCCGAGATCTTTATCCTTTTTTGACTTTTCGTGGAAAATCTCAAAACCCGAAGAGCTCTGAGTGAGAACGTAAACCGATAAAAAAAATTCTGTGAAAACATAGATACTCAAGGATTAACTAGTTAACAATAGTGAAAAACCTCTCAAGATTCCATCAAGATGTACCTATATCTCCATCTGTACTAGAAAATTTTTCTGATCACAAAATTTCGTTAGCTATTCGAAGTACCATGAAACTCTAAGAATTCTCTATCATGATAAATTGGACATCAGTGCGATCCTGGCGATGTCGACCTTAACCAGAATTTTTGCCCAAATTAGAAACAATACTAAAAACGACCATAACGAAATTGCGAATAAAACATCATAGGCAGAATATTTAGAGAGAAACTCCAAAAAAAAGCTTTCTAGCAAAGAGTAGAAGGAAGAGAACTTATTCTGAATACCTAAATGTTATAGCTGTCTCAAAGTCAAGCAAGTTCAGCGTTGCGTAGAAGATCTTGAAGACTATGACGAGTGAGGACTAGATTTCAGCTTCGTTTCTGCTAAAAAAAATACTTGTGGCTCTTTTAGAGTTGACCTGCACACCATAGGGACAGCTTTAAGTACCTAATCAGCTTCAGAAATCGTTGCAGAGAAAGTTTGCAGAGTTACACCATTGTTTACCATGTAAATGCAAAGGATGCTTCTAGTAAGAAATCATGCAAGAAACAGTCATCGTCATGGCGGACAAAACAAGTGATTCAACACGTGCTACATTTTCTTGCTCGTTTCCTCTACAGACCTAACGAAACAGAGGAGACAAATTGAAGAGAATGAACTGGGAAGCCAACATCGATCGCTATTGACTTGTTAATAACAACAAAGCAGATCAAACATAATAGGCGTAACTGACGGCCATAGGTGATATAAGCCTGGAAAAAAAATGCAATTAATATGAAGTTTCCGCAGTTTTCGAACTGCTACTTGGCGACGATTTCTACCAGATTCGTCGTTATCGAGCGCTGGCCAATCGACGGATCGCAGGAACCGCTGCTGGAAGAATCCATGTTGCAAGAAAGCAACCGTTCAATCCAAAATGGCTGGCAATTGTTTTGAAACCTATAAACACTCTGGTGCGGCTATCTCGGATTTCAAAAGACACCATATTCGACAAGCCATTCAACGTTTTATTAAAAAGAGAAAATGACCGGTCCCCTAGCATAGTCGAATTCGTGGGCACCACCATCTCAATAGATGAATCCGTGATTTAGAGAACGATTTCTTAATATATCCCATAACAACTTGATTTATCTTTTTTGGCTGATGTATAGGGAATTTTAGAGGATAATCGAGATGGACTGACTATCGCGTAATATAAGCGAACTTAGTATCAAGACATCTAAATACATCTTGGCAAAGCACATGCTAGCCCAATTTTCTATAACCAATACTCTGGAAAGGTATCGTTCTGAAAACTGGAAGAACGTTTCCATAAAAACGATTCCACTCTTCTTCGAATAACTTCGTCTTTGTTTTGGAATTTTCAATATTCTTCCAGTTTTGAACTATATAAAAGCATACTGCTATTGAACTACATACCACTGTTTTGAACTACCGTCTCTTGTGAGAGGTTCTTATTAACTCTAATTTTCAACTCTCTAGCTTTATCGTTTCCAAAAAAGCTTTCGGAACAAAAAGACAATGATTTCCTTTCCTTTATATAAAGCACCTAAGAATTCGATAAAACTAAAAAAAGTCTCAATGCACCAAAACTAAACAAGCCACTTCTACGATTTCTACTTTACTCTCATGAAGAACATGTTACAATCTCAAATAAGAAAATAAACACCCATATATTTTAAAACCCATTTTTAAAGTTTTTTTCTTTCCTCGGAAGATATCAGCCCTTAATTTCACTAACACTTCGACTATACTAGCAGAAAATGGAGGGTTTGAGCAAACCTTGCAAGATCAGATCTCGATGCGTCACTAACACCACCTTTCACTAAAAGGCTGTTGTTGACTTAGGTTAGGCATTCTATCTTGGTGCAAACAACGCCATTCTAAAGTCGACAAAGAACACTAAACGACGAGAAATACATCCGAACACAACTCTCTTAGTTCTACAGAATGTACAGTGCACCAGAAGAACAGATGGCTAACAAACGTTGGTGGAGAAATTACGCAAATTTTACATTATAATACTTGTGACCTTTCATTTCATTAAATCAGAGACGTTTTTTCTTATATTTCCAGAAAGTTAACGGTTAAAAGTTTTATTTATTTGACTCATCTTCACATTTACTGTCGAATACCTGCAATTCTCATATTGAATTCGTTTCCTCGCATCAACTGCCTTCGAAGATCTTCCAACTTTACGTGTGGGCTCGGTTTGTGCTTGAGGATTTTCATTTCATCTTCAACGTTGTAGAATGCTTGTCGAGCAATTCTCCCTGGAATCCTGAGATGGCCGTGCTGGAGCATTCCCAATTGGATTGCAGAGAGTGATGATTTCCCAGATAAGTCCGGTACCGATTTCTCGACCCTGGATAGATGACAGGCTTGGTTAGGAACGGAATCGAACTAGTACCATGCTCGTGATGGCGGACATCACTATCGCTGTGCTATCCGTAACTATGGCTAGAAGTAACAAGCATAAAAAGAACTACATGCGTGTTGACCAACGAAATGTATACGACCAAGCAGAGCCAATACCTTTTAAGTCATTATTCTTAGCAAAAATAAAAGTCCGGAAAAATATGTGACTGGAATTCTTTAGCGAAAATGCTTTCATTGGTAGAACTCTGCTCGCCTCTTCAGAACTAAACAGTGATTTGAGTATTGAATCAGTTTTTTGGGGGCAAAAGTGATCTGTAGCCCATTTCTGTTACAGAAACTGAAATTTCTCTTGCTTGGCATGTCATCGCATTAATCATCTTTCTTCTTTAGAATAGCATTTTTCGTCAATAATGTCTCATTCATCAGCATGATTTTAACAACAATCGATTTTCAGTGCTCACCAGTATTAAAATGTTGGAAAATAATGAAACTTCATCATCAACGAAATCATTCCAGCATTTGATGACATGAAGGCAACGACGAGAAAATAGCTGAGGAAGTTCATCTCACGACGACCTCACGGTCACAAGATAGAACATTTACTAAACATCAGAACCACAAAAGGATATGATACACTTCGTTGGAAGCTCACCCATCGTGTGATTATTGGAATGAAAGTGTCCAATCAGTTTCGTGTTTATAACAGATTTCCATACAAATTCGTGGAAGCATTAAAGCCATTCTCACGATACCAAACTTTTTTGAGAGCACATGACTTGGCTGTGTAAACCACATAACTTGACAATAAAAAGAACACAATGAAACTGAATTGCAGCCCAAAGCATTCTAGAAAATGTAAGGAAACATTGAAGCTCATAAGGACACGAAAAAGATCATGGTGGTCTAAAACACAGTTTTATAAAACAACCGATGGGCATGGATACACTGAATATGAAATCACGTGGACCAATGTGTCGCACAAACAGTAAGATAAATAACGAATTCTTAGCTTTTAGTTACTAATTATTCTATTATCATGGTAGGGTACGATATGAACTACAACCACAATGATGATGAGATGTGGACAAAACTTGTAACCTAAGTGGGCTTCGAACTCGTGACAACTCTTGCGGGTTCGAAGCCCATCTTAGGTTTGGAGTTTTGTTAATATCTCAGCATCCTTGTCGAACTAAAGGAAATGTTAGATTGATAAAGAAAAATAAGTGAATAACAAAGAATATAGACCAAATAAATGCAAACCAAAATAATGTTTAAGAAAAAGCACAAAATTAATCTTTTGTCTAAAAAGTTTCTTTCATTTTTTACACAGCAATCGAATATTTCCCCTCAATGGTTTACCGCCTGGTCTCGGCTAAGAGGCGTTCCTGGGTGTTAGGCTGCGATGTACAACGGGGGTTCATCCTCCCAGCAGGGCCTGCCAAGCTGAGAAGAAGTTCGACGGTCCGATCCGGAAGCCCTATTAAAAGTAAACCAGTACCAGGAATTACCATCGTCCTGGTAGCAAACTTGTCGCACGATTGCGAATTTCACTCTAATCCATAAGGGCGACGAATGATTGCGGTGGTGACGAACTGGAGAATAATTCGACTAGGCTTACCTCGGAGCTCCAGAGAGTCACAAAGGTTAGACCCGCAAAACTCCGAAAAAATGGAAAGCATGCCGAGCCCGCACAACCAGTTAAGATAGGCCATCCAAGTAAGTATGTAATAAAAGGTCAATGATCCTGAAATATTTGCAAAATTCCGGACCGCAGATGTCTGAGGTGAGGAACGAACGCGCTATTGTCTTTTCCGGGGAGTAATCCGTTTACCACCACACCTGCGGTCCGGAGTTTTGCAAATATCTCAGCATCATTGAAGTTATATTTCGCAATATACCCTGCCATTAAAAAGAGTAGGCAGTAAATACTAAATTAAAATATGTAATAAAATGTTTCTACTCCCTAAGCAATTCCGTACCAGGGACACCACCTTCTATCACAAGTTTTATTTCTTATCGTTGACGACTTTTATTTCTTCTATGTCGTTCGAAAGTCAATACGATCTGAATCCGACTGATGACCCCGTAGTTTATGAAGTCTAAAATTTTGTGAACTTTGTGAAGGCAGAACGCTTACATGCCCTATTGCACACTAATGAGAATTCATTTGAGACTGCAGTAGTTTTTTGTCTTCCACATGACCCATACCAAAATGAATTTCTGCAATATTTCACGGAAGAAAAAACGCCTGATCCCCATATTTAATGTATATTCTCGCTGAAGTATTTACATTTTAAAATAAACGTTTCCAGAGCTACCTGTACGTTTGCTGGAGAGACTTTTTAAAAAGCTCTGTAGAGAGCTGGAAACCAAAGCAAAGTTCTGTTAAACAATTTCCCACTCACCCTTTCCAATGTTCTTCTAAATAACTCTATAAGCATACTTTAAGTGACTTGATTAACTTAAATACTGGCTGAGTGATTCAAGAAAAGCAGAAATTAGCTCTTTGATCTCACAGACTAAACGTTCTGACATAAGAAACTGAGATTCTACTAGAATATTCATGTATTCTACTCCTTATTACTAGTCGTTTCAATGAACTCACCAACTGACATCAACGACGAGCGACGACTCATTTGACCAGCGTACTGTGAACGTGGCGATGCGGACCTAATATTGTTTAGTATTTTGAGCAGTGTTATTAATTATTGAGAAGTGTTGCTGATTTCTTGTGTAGTAGCTCTAGCAGAATGGAACTGAGCTTCAAATACTGATTAATTCTAACTTTAACCGAATTACAATGTTCTTACAGCGCCGTGGTCATAGGCGCCCTGCAATACACGTGTTCGATCCCCGCTCCAAAGACTCACCAATTTTTCCATCCCTCCAGGGTCGACAAACCGGTACCAAACTTGTCTGGGAGGATAACAGACTGGCTCGATACATCGCTAGGTCACCACGAGTCCAAAGGTCAGATATGCATCCAACCACCTCTAACAATTAAGTAGAATGCAAGGTGCATCCTTCAAGGATCGATCAACGTCAAGAGCTTTATCCTTTTCATCCTTTACAATCGAAGATCGATTAAAACATCTACGCATGCGTGTTAACAAAAAGTAAATAGAGAACAAAACAAACAACATCAGTGTGGTAAAAAACTGGCTAAGAGAAAGGCAAAGCAAGGGTATCAGTGGTGCAGTGGGTAGCACCTGAGCCGCCGGAAAAGGTAATAATCGCGAAAAGTCTAACTAACATTGGACTAGAGTGATGTTACACCGTCTTCCTTAAAGGTCGTGGTTGTCCATTAAAAGCACAAACTGCTCACACTCAACTTTCTCATAGACATGCGCTCCGTATTTAACTTCATTGGCTAGAGAGGTTATTGGGTACATTTTTAGCTTATAAAATCATTCGTAATAAACTATCTATGTATAAAAATAGTCTTTTTAACCATCCAGAAACATCCGATATCAATTTTGCGTCGTCGGGTGGATTGAAAGCTTGATTACCCATGGGCACCGGATCGAACAATAGACTACATGTGTATTGCAAGCACTTCTGAGCAGTGCGCTACAATCGTCCCTTTAAGCGTCGAAAACAAGAATATTAAATGGTATGAATAATTATGATGACCATAAACTTATTTCATTCCCATCGATGACATAATCCAGTAATCAAACCAAAGACGATTGAGTAAGCGCTCGATTGTTCGCATTTGCGAAAAGATGGGATAACAACCGATTCTCAAGAAGACGAAAACAACGGATAAGGGATTTTTGGATGGTACATGATAAAAGTTTGTGAAGAGGCCAAAAACGTAATGAAAAATGAGAATAATATCCTATTTGCTATATACGTTTGCATTAACTCAACGGACGGCACCCAAACAGAATGACATTTGCAGGCAATTCAAGTCGAAGAATGTTTCTAACCAATCGTTTCCAAAAAACGAACAAAGTGACAGAGTTCTAAACTTCGCCAAAAGTGAAATTCCACGCATGTCATAAACAGGTTAGAGATCTGACGACCATGTCAGCCATGACGACCATACCTCGTCACACTAGTCAGACGATTCACCAAAAAACCCCAAAATGACTATTTTTAAAGCGCTGGAATCGTTGTGATATTGATGAAGCGGCAGGACAATTACTGATCACTGTAAGCAAAAATGTGCAGAACGAACTGGAAAGTGATGAACGATGTTCTTCGCGTTCAGATAAAAAGGATAGAGTTCTATTCAACTCTAAAATGTCAAACATAGATAATACCGGAGTCCGCTCCTAACAAAGAACTAATAAGAGTGTTGGCTTAATAATCCAAAAAGGCACTGATTATTAATGCCGAGGTTAAACGGCATTTCGTTTCAAAAAAAAAAGATTGATTCTCTATTCGATATGTGCTATCTAATGTAAAACCGACTGCTGTAGAGCGAATTATCCACTGAAAAATAAACTATTATCAACGGATAACTTTACTTGGATACTTGGATACATGGACAGCTCGCCCTCACCGGTTGTGTGGGCTCCAGCAGATTCTCAATTTCTCGGAATTTTACTGCCTTAGCCACTGTTTTCCTGGAGTCCCGAGGTCAGCCTGACCGAAGTCTCCCCTAGGTCGCCACCACCACAAGCAGTCGCTGCCCTTGCGCGGATCAGAGAGAGGTTTTCCACCATGTGACTAGTTTGGTACCAGGACGGCGATCCAGGTGTTGGTTTACTATTAGCTGGGCTTCATGAAAACTCTGTACACCATCTTAGCTTGGGTGACCCTGCCAGCAAGATGAATCTCCCCCTGTACATCGCAGCCCAGGAATGCCTCCCAGCAACGATGAGGCGGGAAACCGTTGGGAGGCAACACTTGTTGGGTTATCAACGGGTTATTATTTTCAACAACCACCGTCCTGCATAACACCATCGCCGGGTGAGGTTATTTCATTCGGGCGGTGGTCCACTGAAGAAGATTCTACTCTGTACAACTACGAAAACATCCACATCGAGAGTGCGAAAAACTGTGGACCATCGACTCGGAACATTGGCTCTGAGGAAGAACGTTGGAACGTTAGGTGAATAAACCGTTTTACCAACCTCGTTTCAGCTTAATATTCCAAGAAGGTACTAATAAGAGCCCTTGAGATTAATGGTTCCGATGGTTGAGATTAACCAAGCAGACTTCTTCGACTAACCTGGCTCAGAAATATCTTACCGCTCAGCCTCTATCATCGTAAACGAAACAACTGACTCCTTTCCTTCCTTTCAAATTTCTCATTCCCATGACGAGCTACACAGCGGTTACCCATTTCTTGACATCATCTCTATCATTCATACCTGTAATTCATGCTGTTATAATGGTTGAGATCTTGTCTGCTGGCTCCGTTTTGTCCATACAGGAGTGGATGGAAAGGCAACGGAGTCTCTCGCATGATTGGAAATGCCGGCGTTTCACTGCGTTGCGCGAATGTGCTCTAAAAACAACTGTTTCTTAAATGAAACCTTGTTATTGATAACCGGAGCCTTCAAACTTTTATGATATACAAAAAATAGCCAGAGGCATCGACATAGTTACCGTAGGTGAGCTTGTCAAGGTACAATGACTAAAAGACTATGACTATCACTTAAACAATTTCAAGAGCACACAAGTGTTTCACTTGCGCACTGATTTTTTTACAACTAAGAAAATGCTTGACAGACTGCGTTGGTCACGATTATACTCAAAACAAAAAAAATACTCAAAACAATTTTAAGTCATTTAAAGAACACAGAATTCTAATATAATGTCGCTTCTTAACGTCTGGAAAACCTTAGAATTAAGAACGATGAAGTGTTTAGCATTGACCAATCTCTAAGGAACACGGTCATTGCCGACTTGTCCAGAGCACTGGTTCAACGCCTAATGCAATGCCACCTGGACAGCAAAGCCCTAATTGCCTGCCGTGATTCAGACAAAAAGTTCCGAGCACATGATGAGTCGATGGGAGTTGAGAAGAAATCTGGATGACATAAGAAATGTAGCACTGGTAAATTATACTATGTTCTTTTCATCTTACATAACCCGTCATCACATCTACGGTGCGTATCATAGCATTTCTGCAGTCGATTAGTTTTTCACGCATTCACTGTTCACAAAGGTCTCCGAACATTCCATGTTTTGGCTGCTGCATAAGGATTTCGTCTTTTTTATGAATGTCGTAGAATGCTAGTCGAGTGGGTTCTCTTCGCAATTTTGGAAACAAGCGAACTAAGACGTACGCACGTAGTCACGTAGACTGAAGGAGAGCGTTGATGCCGGGATCGAGCTAATGGTCAAAGGTGCCTTCTTCTTTATGCACATGAAGATTTCAGGAAGGAATAGAATTCTGACAAAACGATGTGTCATAATCTCATAAGATTCAAACGCTGCGTAGATTTGAAATTTTTCCACTCACGAAGAAATCAGCCAGCTTGTTTCCTCTCCCGAAACCAACGTTGGTGAAAAATAGGTCATTCATGACAGCAGTAAACCTATATCTAGTCAATGGCTCTCCACCAGTAGTTCTCACAATAGCTTTCCCAAGCTCAAAATACCAGGATTAATTTTTTTTGCATTTTTCTTCTCGGTCAGTGAAACTAGCGGTAGGTAAGTCGACCTATAACGAGGTTGACAGGCAGACAAAAACCAGGCAAATGAAGTAGGCATCGATCAAACCTATGATTCATAACAATACATGCCCACAATTTCCCTAGATCTTCCTACAAATTCTGAACACGCTGTAATATTGAACTTTACTAGATTCTCCTACCATCCAAACCACACCTCAACTGACTTTCACTACACTCGCCTTGATGGTTTTTCCTGAAGATGACATATCAAAAAACAACATCGTCAAAAAATTGCCTTTAAGACGTGGTTGATTGCAGAACTCCAGATTTCTAATAAATGCGGAATATATGAAGCTTAACGACTTCGATCATCCAAATAATTCATAGGTGCTTTTTGTTTATTTATTCTAAAAAATCGCCTGGACTGAGTTGTGGTTTCCCAATGAGTTTTTTTTCTCTGAAAGCGGCCGTTTTTCAAAATGCCCTAATATCTGTTTCACAAGTATGCATGATTTCTTTTGAGAGAATATAAGAAAGAGATGATAGGGGCAAGCTTCACTTGAATTCAAATTTTATGGTAGAAAACAGAATTGGAAATCATTGTATCATGAATTCACGGAGAAGTCGCATAGTGCGATAAAACAGCTTTTTCCCAGCTTAGTCTTCAGGCAATGGAGCGTGAGAAAGTCAAGGCATTGAATGTGTCACCTTTCATTAGAAACTCTTCTAAAAGCTTGCTTTCATTGTTTATTAATAGGTATCTTTTTATGTGCGCAAATCTTACATTCTCTGGGAAATAGCGATTGGGCGTATCCGCTCTATAAAGAGTTCCACTGGAATATAACTCACGATGCGGTGTCTCAGCTCGGTAGATCGCAGCAGCGACTCTTTCCTGAAAGAATTTACGAAACTGTAGTAACTTAAAATTTACAAACAGTTATTGAAATAGTTCACAGATCCCAATTTAGTAGGCTTTTATAGATCATTCCTAAGAAAGCAAGCAAACTTGGAAGGTCTCACCTGTAACTGGCTGCGGTTTACAATTAAGCACGTCCTCAAAATAGAAAACTATGGTTATTACAACGCAACTTCAACTACGCTGAAATATGAGTAAAACTCGGAACCTCAGATGGTCTTTGAACCCGCGACTACCTTTTTCAAGAGCTCACGCAGCTCTCCACCACACCAATCGAGGGTCTCCTTTCGACCATCGCTCAGCCATATTTTTACCTATGGTTCCGCAATAAATCGTCGATGGCAATGATCTGGGTAGCACAAATTGACATGGAACCCAGTTAAGCTGAGGTTGCAGCCGAAATCGCCGAAATCACACTGTCTTCACTTTTGTTTACTGCTTACTCTCTTTTTCATGATAAGGAAAGATAGGAAAGGTTTTTCTTCCAGACTTACTACGTACAATGCCAATTCGTGCTTCCCCGATCATTCCGGTTGACGAACGATTGGTGATGGCACCGTTAGAAAAAAAAATTCGTTGAGAGAAAGACAAAAGAAGGAACTTGGTTGGTGTGATGGATAGAAAGTGACTGCGACCCTGCGACTAGCAGGTTCGAAACCCAGTTGATGTTACGAGTTTTGTTCATACCTCAGCAACCTTGTGGTTGTGTTGCACGTAGTATCCAGCTATCAAAAAATAAGTAGGTACAAATAAAAACTAAAACATTATTACAGCATAGCTTTTTTCGCGAAAAAAAATCCAAGACGTCTTTGGAAAATATAAACCAGATTAAGTGGCATTATCAAGCATTTAGAGCAATTTCTTTTCATAGAGACTGTGAATCATCTCATACCGGCAGATTAGCTCCACTAATATGACCCGCACGAGTATATACCCTCAGTATTAACAGTTTTTGTGCTACGCTTCCACTAATGAAGCTAACTGATCCCATGGGGTGCAAAGACGTTTTCCACTACTCTCACCAACAACATTCTCTGTGCCATGACGAATAAACCCTCGAGAAAACAATTTCTGCATATTGTTAAGTGTATAGAATAGCTTTCCGATTAAACGCTTAGCAGAACCGGAAAGTCTGCGGCAAAATAAATGTCAGGAAATAATAGTATATAACGCTGATATCAACCCAGGCCAGTCGATCTGCTCTTTCTCTCGTAAAAAATGACAAAGCCCTCGATGTTGATCAATGCCTGAGGAAGCCGATATGCATGCGACTTCATCAAGCATCGTTAAAGTCTAACGAATGCATACCTGGCCTCTACATTGGTTCACAGTGGTCTACCGTCGTATCGAGTCAGTGCTGCTATCCTCCTAGACAAGTCCGGTACCAATTAGCCAACTTGGAGGTATGGAAGACCTGATTGCCACACGTTGCGCTGCCTAGCCAACGGACCACGTATGAATTGCAGGGTGTCTTCAATCTTTATGCTACACGTGTCCTCTCTCTCTCTCACCCTCTACCTAACTCTCGCCTTCTTTTACCTCTCTTCCTCTCCTCGTCTGTCTTCCGTATTAGTGCAATTTAACTCAGGTCGGATTCGAAGCATTAAGTATTGCCTCTAATCTAACAAGATTTTTATCATTCCATGGTTAAGTGCAGGGATTACAGAAATCGTTGCGAAACTTTGACGACGTAAAAGCAAGGAAACATCTCGACAAATTCCTTCTTACTTCCACCAAACGGCAAAGAAAGAACTACGAAGTAATAAACAACATCCAAATGGACGCAAATATTTAGTAATACTGATCATCTACCGCTTTTTTCCAATTTTTCATTGGACTTAACAAATTCTTGCAACTATTTGACTTGACCGTGGTTTTTTTTCTAAATGGGACGTCTGATTCTGTCAGCACATCTTTAAACTACTCTGATGTTTTAAATCTGTACCTGTCCCGAAATATATTTGAGCGGCTCGTTGTTGTTCCGCTGAATAGCTGCGTCGGCATACTGGAAAGGAGGCCGCTCGGTACTGAAGGACTGACGACGTTGAATAGAAATATGCGAGTCGGGGCGCGGTTCATGGTGGTTCAGCGACGCAACGCGAGTGTCGCGACGTGATGGTAAATGTCCGTTTGGGATATTCTTCTCAAATTTTGTTGAGTAGGCCATGTTGTTCTGAAATTAGTAAGAATTGGAGACTAACAAAAAAACTCAGCAGCAAACGTTCCGGTTAGTCCTATGTCTTTCTTACCTACGTCCTTTAATACAGTGTTGTGGTTCTTCTATGTCTATACAAGCACCTATTTATGCTTAGAATATGTTTCGAACAATTCAAAAGGATTTTAAGGCATCTGTACCGTATTGCATTTTTGACTTCGGAAAGAAATTTGTCTCACAAAATAATCCTCGCTTAGTTCCTGCATATCGTCCCGCCTACTTCGGAAAAAAACGCTGGGTCCTTTAGGGCTGCATATTTCATGGATTGAGGATGTCGAATGTTGTCATGAGAGAACAAAACGTTTTTGAAGCCAACAAATATGCGCAATGCACTTTTTACGATACCTAAGAAATTCTCAGCAACAAATGACTAGCGACCAACAACAACAGCAGATGGCACTGCAAAAAACGAAAGTCAACTGACGCAGCTGCAATAGCCATTTGACGGGAAAAGTCGTACTTTGTCGGAAAAGACGATTTACTGATGGAAATTAGCCTCGCATCGGTGGACGATTGTCGTAAAACCTCATCGATACGATTACGCATGCATTAAGTGAATGTAAAACACCTCTACACTCTTCATCAACAGGTTCCGATAACTGTGATCTATTTAATTAATACTAGTAACACTCAAGAATTTAGCGCAAAGTTATATCTGCAAACCCATTTTTAGGTTATGATAACGATGCTTTTCAGTTATTTTTAATCCGTAGTTCTCTTGTCAATACATTAGATAGAACGAAGATGTTCTTTCTTCTTAAGCCTTAAAATGAAAAATCAAACAAAGCTTTACTCTCAAAAATCCACTGAGAAACCGCTTTTGACGAGCTATATTAATTGACACAGCTGTCAGATTGAAAGCTGTGTTCGGAGAAAAAAACGGAGGAGAAACTGATTTATGAGTAAATATTATATTTTGTAATAATAATGACTTCGTTTCCGAGCTAGCAGATGTTTCACATTTCACTTTGCACAAACTGCACAACTTGATTTCTGATTCGACCAAGTTCACTAGCACATCGGCAAATGGCGTTATTTCAACGGAAAATAATCAGAGAAAAAGATGAACTGCTTTTAGGAACTGTATCGACTGTCAACTCCTTAATGAAAGTTACAGTCAATAGAAAGTCAATCATGAATAGATGAACCTTCAAATACGTCACACCCCACCATTTACAGTAGACCTTATTGTCATGCGATTCCACAACACCCCTTCTGAAAGCATCTCCCACTAATTATTTCTCTTCAGGACATTAGGGCACGTGCAATTATTGTTTTTGCTCAATCGAAAACCAAATCTTAATCGAAATTTCGTTCAAGGAAGAAGAAGAACAGATCATGTCAATAAATTTCCCCCTGAACCTCGCAGTGAACCTCGTTTCGTCCTAGGAATGCTTTTTTTCCTTGGCTACAAGCCAACTACGCGGAAGGACAGCTAGGATGATGAATTTAACACATGCGAAGTGAAGAAGCAGACAAAACTAAAGGATTAGGAAGTTAAATGAAACGAAACGACACTGAACACCATCAATCTGGAAAATTAGCTTACAGAAGGAACACACAACCGTTAGGTTGTATTTGAAAGAATATTATTTTCTGCTATTAATTGAGCGGAGGAAAAGCCTCAGACTGCGGAATAAGCCCTCTCATTAAGTAGTTGCCTGATACCAATGTGATTAAACAAAAGAAAAGCTCTGAAGAGTAGTCGTAACGAAGTGAATTAGAAAGATGCTTTCATATGTTTCAGTCGAACGCAAGAGTTACCGCACTGAACACATTAGAGACTTACAGATACCAAATTTTGTGTTAAGAAGAAGATACATATGGATAGTCCCATAGGGTCTCCCATGACGGTAAGGTGCACTTACAAACGAGTAACTTTCGAGCCTTTATCAGCGTACACAATGAGTTCATTTAATGAGGGCTACAAAGCATCGTCTCTTGGCTCCGACGTTCGGTATACACGAAAGTGCAGTCCATACACGCATCAGTGTCTAGGTAAAGTATAAACAAGTTCTAAAAAACAATCTGTACAGCAGTCATTTAGAACATCCCTATAATCATCTGCACGTCAAGGAAAAAACACGGTCATTTTTGGTATTCATTCGAACACATACGCTACCCTACGTAGCTACACAATAAATAGACTCGATTCACCATGTAGAAGCAGAAGTCATAAAACTATGAGATAGAATTGTATACTGCTTGAAGAAAGGTATGAGGAAGTTTCGATGGAATGGTACAACGAGAAGTGTAAGTTTTGATTAAAAAACTCCATAAAGGATTAAATAATGGACATATAAAAAAACATAAGAGAAAAAAAGACAAAAAAGGAAAAGTGAAGAAAGTAGATATTAGTGAAAAGAGAAATCTACCAACTGTAAATCAGTACCGAACGACCACTTACTTGAACAATACTTCCCAAATTGGAGAAATCGTGCAAATCAGGCTCGTGAATGCCATTATGACTACGATAGTTGCAGCTCTGAAATCTGAACGGTCACCCCGGAAACAAAAACATTAAAGAAGAAGTAAAGAGCAGTGGAATTATATGAATTTTCTCTTGGAGGGATCGATAGGACTAGCTGAGATACAGCCGAAACGAAGGACTCGCATGGTGTGGTGATGAACCAGTTAACCCCGGAAAGGGCAATAACGCGTTCGTTTCCCACCGTAGACACCTGCGGCCCGGAGTTTTGCAAATATCTCAGCTTCGTTGTAGTTATGCTAAAGTTTTTCAAATCCAAAAAAAACAAAAATATCAACAAAAAATTATTAATGCAGAAGACATGAAGTGAACTGGATGAATTTAGAAACTACCGCAGCTAATTTTTTTTCAATTCCACGACTGTTGCATGGCCATCTCGTACTAACTAGAGATCTACCTCATAATAGGAAGGAAAGAGAAGTAATTTCACAGCGACGATAAATCATTAAGCTAAGGCAGAATATTCACATGCGTAACCTGTTCTCACAATGATAGATTAGCAACCCTATCTTTGTGCTAGGGACGTGTGGCGCCGTGGTTAGAGGTGCCACTGCGACACACACGTAGAATTGATCCCCGTGCCCATGGTCCAGCAAGCCTTCCATCCCTCCGAGGTCAGCAAATTTGCACCAAGCTTGTTTGGGAGGATAGCAGCACTGGCTTGATACATCTGTAGGCCACCACGAGTCATTGTAAAGGCCAGACATGCATTCAGTCACCTCCAACGATACCTAGTGAAGTCGAATACATGGCGAGTCCCTTAGGGATTGATCAATGCCGAGAGCATATCCTTTATACTTTATCTTCATCCTAACACTAAGTAGCACTTTAGATCAATTGCTCAACAAGTCTAATTTACAGCGCTGTAAACTATGAACTAATTCACAGCTCACGTCGAAGCACTGTTATGAGTTTACCAGTGCTAGGCATAACGGCAGTTTTGCTAACATCCTAGTCGCAGAGTAACAAATCTCTTTCCGATTCAGAAGTGTCGTCGACTGCGAACCAACTTGATAACATGATAACTTAGAAAGTCTTAATATGATTACATCGAGAGTCCAAGAAAGAGAAAGTCTTGTTCATGGAATAAATCAGCAAGAAAATTTTCTTCTGCTTCCGCGAATCCTCATAACGATGTTCTGCCGAAGTAGTGAGTTAAGCATAACCTATGCATCAATTAAATGTTTTAGCACGCGCCAATAAAGTCTTCATTCGTTCTCAAATGGTAGCTTCCGAAAGGATTCCGTTTACATAGAGATATACTGGAATCAATATATATTTCCTCTAAGAACTCTATTTCAAAAAACTTATTAACGATTTAGTCAGTCGCCCTTCCGCTAAAGGCTTCACATTCAGTGGCACCAATTTGTGCACTATTATTGCTCTATATTTGCCGCTAAGAGGCATAACATGTCTGGCTCCTAAGATTTTTCACATCTCAGTTCTCATGTCCCTTCACGTCATCCCTTTCTGATCCTTAAACATTGGTCTAAGCTGGTGTTTGGCACGAATTTTTTTTTCAAATTTTTGTTTTCTTGCAAAAGCACAGAATTCTGTACAAACTTCGAATATCAAGTCTTCTAATGAAGACTAGCCTCACAACGGTTTACCGCCTCACCGTACCGTGACTGGAAGATGTTCTTGGGTATCGGGTTGCGATGTCCAGGGGGGGGGGGGGGGG
>MQTX01000073.1:550762-713464 GCA_009735665.1 Angiostrongylus cantonensis
GTCCCGCATTTCCATCAGGTAGCCCAGCTAGGAGTAAACCAGTGCCAGGATCCACCAACGTTCTGGCACCAAACTAGTTGCATAGTGGCAAACCTCACTCAGGTCCACAAGGGCGGCCACTGCCTGTGGTAGTGACGACCTGAAGCAGACTTTGGCCTAGCTGACCTCGGAATTCCAGGAAACTACAACGGCTTAACTAGCAAATCTCCGAAAAAATTATGCAAGCAGTGCGGACGGACCATTCAAGTATTCAAGTAAGTGGTGAAGACTAGACAAATTTCTCTTGTCATTCGAAAGTAAGAAGAATTCAAATTTCAGTAATAATTACAAGATTTTTGTGACTACGAGGTTAAATTGCAAGATGAGTTTTCAGTTTCCAGGGCTTCTATGCAATGCCTACTAGTGATCTCTGTCTTATCACGTTATGGATTCCGATTTGATGCTTTAGACAAAATAAGTCTTTTTCACAGTCGAAAACGTTATTGTTTTTCGAATAAAGTGGAAAACCACTTCGGCATCTCCTCGATAAGGCTGTTTGTGTTCTTCAGACGCTCCTCTTCACGACGATACTCGGTCAGAGGATCGCTTGACGCCACATCTGAAATGGAGCGGTCATCTAATCGTTTCTTGCACTTACATGCTTTCCAAATTGTTAATATTCATCTACTTTACGTTTTTAATGGTCACATTTGCGCAAAGCATGCCCGTTTATTTAGAACTTCCAGAAATACACTAAGAAAGTCCTCCGAGTTTTCTAGAAAGACACTCGACTACCGACTAACTAAACAAATGGATTAAGAATAAAAAATAGAACAATTTTATGGATCGGTGGAATGCGATTCGGCAGTTTATTATTATCGTAACCTGCAAATAAGCCGATATTATGGGAAACAATTTGTATGAAATGTTAAAATAGGAAGACAAAGCGACACACCCTCGATGGTTTGGACCGCGTCGTTGGATAGGCTACGCTGCGACTGCTTGTTGTCGTGCACGTTCTTCAACTCCTGAAACGGGATCGAAACAGTAAATATAGACGAATTCACGCCTTTGGCACCAACGGCAGATCTCGGCGACAAGAATATCTCACTGGCAGCACTTTACAACTATCATTAAGCAACTAGCGTTAACGCTGAGGTATGCGACAACTGTCACAGCGAATTGTCATACATCTTATTTCTATGGACTTTCGCTAATATCATTACAGTAATCCTTTCGACTATTCGTAAACCTAACTCTTGACAAGTGATCTATTAGGTTTTTAGTTCTCTATTTCGCATATGAATAAGAGATGTTTTGCCGTTCTCGCTCGTTCAGAAGGCTACAGGTGAGAGCCCGTGCCTTCTGGATGACTACTAATTAAATTGCAACAGACCCTTTCAACAATCCGCAGTGGACAACAACTCTTATTTAGAATAGAAAACCTAAAAAAGCCTTAGCACTATTATCCGGGGATTATAGCGAAAATGCCGCCCAGTGAAGAAATTCAGCACATCAGCGACCACCGAAAAAACAGAACAGAAGGCAACAGCTGAACTCACGCCCGAATCTGACCTCATGTACAGATAATGGTCACAAGAATACAAAACGGTTACTTGAATCTCATAAAGCGTGAAATCAACCAAGTAAGTTCTTCAGAAGACTTATAGTGAAAAAAAAAATTTAAAGCACCAATAAATGAGTGAATAAAAAAAGGATAAATCTCTCGGCGTTGATCAATTCTGTACCCAGGATGCGTCATGTATTCGACTTCATTAAGCATCGCTTGGAGGTAACGAATGCATTTCTGACGAATGTCTGCTGGTACCAATTTACCGACCCCGGAGGGATGGAAGGCTTGCTGGACCATGGACACGGGGATCGGTGAAAAAAAATTTTAAAGCACCAATAAATGAGTGAATAAAAAAAGGATAAATCTCTCGGCGTTGATCAATTCTGTACCCAGGATGCGTCATGTATTCGACTTCATTAAGCATCGCTTGGAGGTAACGAATGCATTTCTGACGAATGTCTGCTGGTACCAATTTACCGACCCCGGAGGGATGGAAGGCTTGCTGGACCATGGACACGGGGATCAAATCCACGTGTGTGTTGCAGGGCGTCTCCTACCACTGCGCCACACGCGCCCATTACAAATGTAATGTAAATAAATGGGTAGCAAAGAGAAACCCAGTTTTTCATTCAATGAACCTTTTACAGATAAAGAATAACTGTTCATCGTTTTCTCTCTTAGCAATCGCGAGATTGTTGAACAGCATACGTTTACTTCCATACAATAACACACATACAACACAATCGTAGCTGACGTTTCGGCAGAATCGCCTTCTTCAGAATAACTGTTCAATATACAAAAATACAGCTCCAAACCCAAAACTACGTCGAATAAGCACGAACACTTATGGTTCAGTTGCTCATTTCTTCACTCGACAATGAATTCACATATTTCATATATGCTGCTTGAACAATCGAACACTTTGAAGTGACGAATATTATGAATAATCTGTCCCATTAGCCTACCTCTAGTAGCATCTTTTCTTGCGTACGCCGTCGTATTTGATCCGAATCTAAGTCGCGTTTGCTTCTGACTTTTCTCAGCTTATGCGTAAGCCAGTCATCCGGATCTTTGGCTTGTGACACCGCGTCATACTGCTCGGAAAACAGACGGCGATCGCTGAAATCTTGGGCAGTAGAGTTGCCGATAACGTGCTCCACTCAGACATTCACAACCGATGGACGACACGTTTGCATTCCAAGTAAAACAAGTGTAAATCTCTTCAGTATTGAACAAAAGCACTAGTATCTTAACAGGGTGGAACTAATCAATAATGGATACAGGTTTTTCTAAAGCTGAACAAAGCTTTTTCTGCAAAGTTTTCTTAAGCACAGCGGTAAAGATCATATGGAGTTTTTATCCAATTTTCGTGTCACATCTTTGAGGTTAAAAAAAGGATCCGTAAAGAGAAGTAAACTTCGTTGCTTTTGTTAGAAGATGTTACATAAAGAGTCTAACATAGTCTGAAGACTGAAGCATGCTTTAATTTTTTATCGCCAATAATTCAGCCTAAGTAAAAAATTCTAGAGTAGGATATATTATAAAAATGGAAGATGAAGCTCTCGACGTTGAACAATCTCTGAGGAACGCGCTATGCATTGGGCTTTATTTATAGAGAACTTCCCTTTGGAAAAGTTCATTAAGCATAGTAGGAGGAGAATGAATGCATGTCCGGCTTTTACAATGATTCGCGGTGGCCTATTGATGCAACGAGTAAGCATAGTAGGAGGAGACTGAATGCATATCCGGCTTTTACAATGATTCGCGGTGGCCTATTGATGCAACGAGTCAGTGCTGCTATCTTCCCAGACAAGTCGGCTACCAATGTGCCGATTCCGAAAAGATGGAAGGCTTGGTGAGCCACGGGCGCATGGACCTATTCCCCGTGTGTTGGAGGGCGCCCCCGATCACTAGGCACCACACACGCCATTGGAGATATTGTGATGTAGACAAACCGATGCACATAGTGGAATGAAGGAAAAACCTAGATAACAAAAATTAAAGTAAATCTTCAACATAGGGTATGATAAAAGATAAAGATTTCTATCAAACGCTAACAGATCAGGTTTTAAAAGCAACGTTAACAAAAAAAAAAACAGAAAGAAACCAAATTATGGAGGACAAGGTCTCGATTTCAATATCTGAATAATACCCCGAAAATTTTCTACTCCATTTATAAACTGAAGAAGTGATAGGTAAAAGCCCAGCGACCTCCCTACGCTGTTCAGTAGACAAAGTTAATGTTTCTCTTCCGAATACTTCGCTGATGGATTAGTCCAGGGTCGCAAGACAAGCTTTCCTTTAACCTCATCATTGATCAATTACTCACTGTTTTCTTAATGAACTAACACGAGGTTGCTATCAGAGCATTTGTTCCTTTACAATAACTGATGCTTTGGTGACTTTGCTTTCTTCAGAACCCGGAAGAGACAAAATGACAAGCAATCTACCAGCCAAACGTATTCATAAGGTGGTTGTAACAGATAACACTTTATGGAAGTATTCGGTCGAGTATATTGTGTGCCAGTTTGACTCTCCCAGGCTCTGTAGAATGCTAAACCACAGAAACATCAGCTATTGTAAACGGAAAGATATTGTAATAAAAACTCGTGCTTGCTTGTCAAAAAAATGAGTCCAGATTCAGTCCACATAAGGCCAGGCAGCCCGAGGTGCAGTACCCGTCTGCGGCAGCATGTACATGACTGCCAACCTCACTGGTTTGCGCTATGCGCCTTTTAAAGTTAATTTTAATCAATCGAAACAATAAAAAGTAGTCAAAACTAGAAATTCAAAATAATTCCCTCCTATTTGATAATTTGTGTTCTATAACTTAACAATTTTATATTTTAATTGTTGTGATTGTTGTGATTGTTGTACGCCAACCATAACAAACAAACAAAAACAAAAGATACGAAAGAGAGGGAAAGTGCTGGATTTATGGAAAAACGCAGGAAATCGATTTGAATTATTCCCTTTTATATTTGAATATGTTTATTAGGTATTTAGTACTATTTTTATTCAAGTTTCAATGTAAGAAGAATCTGTCTCCCAGGGGTACTGAGGCACAGGCAAACTCGAATTTCATTAGAATTTCATTGCATTTGGTAAACCAAGATTTAAAAAACTTCATTTTCTTTGGGATAGTGTGAAAATATAGCAAATTAAATAGAAATCTAAAGACACATTTCATTGATGAAAAAAGAATTCCATATCATTTTTGAGACACTTCCTGAATTTTCCATCCAGTAATCATCACTCTTACGGTGCTATTTAGGAAACATTAATATCCTTGCAACTCTTCACCGCCTCATCGTGGTTAGGAGGTGTTCCTGTGTGCCAGGATGCGGTGTAGGGCCGGGGAACTCATCCCCTCAACAGTATCTCCCAAGCTGAGAAGGAGACCGGCGTTTCAATTAGGATGCCCAGCTAAGTGTGGAAGACTGCCAGGTGACCGGTGAGGGAATGGTGCTGAGATATTTGCAAAACATCGGACCCAAGGTGTCTGCAGTGGGGCGAAACGCTCGGAATTACCCTTTCCGAGAGGTAATGTGTTCACTGCCACACCATGCGGGTCCTTCCTTTTGGTGTTGTGGTGAACGCATTACCCCTCGGAAAGGGTAACAGCGTGTTCGCCTCACCGCAGACATCTGCGGTCCAGAGTTTTGCAAATACCTCAGCACCATTGTGGTTACTTCACACATAATATCTTGGCGTGAAAAATTGCAATCGGCAGTAAGTAAAAAATTAACATTGACTTGTGGTATACTTTGGCTAGGCTGACCCCGAGACTGCAGGAAACCGCGGCTCAACTAGAAAACCCCGAAGAAATAAAGGTTGTACTGGGGCCCGCACAACCACTGAGGAGTGGCCATCCAAAAGCAAGTAGGTAAATATATATATATTATATATTATATATATAATGACAGTGTTGACTCTCCCTACTGTCCTGGGATAGCTGGACTAGAGCGTTCCCATTTGGACTTCTTAAACAGGTCTGGTACGTTTCCCGAACGCGGAGAGATGAGCGGGTTGCGAGTCTGGAGCGGGGCAGGACTTAAGTTTAAGCAGCATTAAAATATACCAAATAGATGAATCAGTAGATGTAGCAAAAAATAAAAAATACACATGAAGGTGCAAAAAACAAAAAGACGTAAAATAACGAAATCACACGAAACTGAGTATCAATCGATCACGAATGCTGAAAAATCACCGGAAATATGGCGAATCACGGCGCTCTGCGTATGTCCTTGAATGTGGTTGATTAGGAGTAAAAACATAGGAACGAAAAGCAACAAAAGAAAAGTGCAACATTTCATGAAGAAAAAAATACATAATAGTAAAACTACGAGTATTTAAAAGGAAGCAAAAGAATAGAGAATCTCGGATTTCTCCGAGAACCTAATTCATTCCTGCCCACGCAAATGGCGGTGACCCTAAATAAAGTTGCTGCTGAAATCCTGTTGAGGTGATGTCACTGACTCGGTATCGTGACTCAGCCATGAATGGGAAACACATTTTTATGAAGTAAATGGCTCCAAAGAGATGACAAACGGCTGGTAAAACAACACCCAGGACCACCAGCTCACCCTTGATTGTCAGATTAAAAGAGCCGTATATTTTCTACACTCACAAAAAAGCACTATGCAACTAAAATCGCTGGATCACAGCACACAATTAATTTTGATCAACGCTTTGCATTCCATTCGCGGCATCGTACAGTCGATTAAATGAATGTTTGGCCTATACAACGACATACGGTTGTTTATCGACATATCGACTGTTCTTGTCGTAGTAGATAATTTTAGTACTAATTTTCCAACCTCGAAGAGATGTGCAGTTTGATTTACACAGGATTCAAGATGAAACCTAAAACCATATTTTCACTGCAAACCTCTAACCACTACGGTAAGCCCCAGTAGGAAAATACAACGTCGGTAAATCTCAACCGGAAAAAATAAGCCTTGATACATAGCAATGTAGGACATAATTCGATTTTAGATGTTTAAATAGAGAACATATTCCAGATATAATAGTACGTTAATAACTATCCAAGCGCCTAAGACTTCACATGAATGAAAACCACGTAAATAATACCGTGTTGGTCCGGTTAATGCTGCAATACTTTTGCAGTTTCGCAAACGATGTGTGTCACGATCACGAATATCCACGGACAAGACCGGCGATGGTGGAGCTGTAGACGCAAGGATGTCGTCCAGTGGATCGCTGAAACATGAAACGGTCTTTCTCCGGTGGAAAACCTTCTCGCTATTGAATAATATGCTTACCGTAGTTCTAGAATAGACTTTAGATTGATCAATTTTGGTCTGAAACCTACATGAACGCTTGGACCGGCTGGTAGTAGTGCTTCCTTGGAAACTGGACACTTCTGGTGCCCACATGTGTTCGCTGGATTTCTGCTGTATTAGAAGAGCGCTCAGGCGGCTTTTGCTGGGTTTGCGTGATTGCAGGCGGTGTGTAGTTGAGGTAGAAATCCGGGTCACAAAGGTCATCCATGTCGCTGCTGAAACGGTTCAATTAATAGTGTTGAAACTGATTCACACAAACAAGAAACCTAATCGAATAATTCTTTAAGTATAAACTTCTTTGAAAGTCGTATACGATGCACCAATTTAAAACGTTTTAAGACCAAGTAAAGCATTAAATATCTGGAAACAAAAACAGTTAAAAAGTGGAATAATAAACTGGCCGAGGAGAAGATAAAACAACATGGTCTCGGTGGCGCAGTCGGCAACACCCCTCGAAAGTCCTCGAAAAGTATAATCGCGGGTTTGAATCTGGCCTGGGGTTCGAGTTTGGCAATTATCTCAGCATTACTGTCGTTGCATTTCACATAAAATCCCGCCAAGAAAAATATTACACAGCAAATAAAGAAGTTAAACATTATTAAATGCCTGATACTGTGGAGAGTTTAAACAAATAACCTTGCTAATAAAAATTTACCAAGACAAATAAGAACGATTAAAACATGTCCACTTTTCAACAACATAAATCTGAATAGATGGGCCTCGCAAAGTCGTGAAAGGTTTTTTATTGAGGTAATTAGAATGCTTTCAGACATTTGAAAAGGTTGTCATATGCTCTTGACAGAGGATGGAGATGACAGAATTTCATACTCCAAATCGCTCAGCTTCGAAAACTCCATTATTAGAAAGTTCGTAGTGTCGTGCTCTTTTCATTCTTTTCTATTAATCAACGTCAGCCATCCTTGACCAATAACTGGCTCATTGCTTCAACATTAGAACTTTTAATAGTACTCAAGAACGACTTTCCATTAACCCCGGCATTCGATTATGAATTCGTCGTTTTCTCTTTCAGCAATCGCGAGGTTGTTAAACAGCATACGTTTACTTCCATACAATAACACACATACAACACAAACCGTAGCTGACGCTTCGGTGGAATCGCCTTCTTCAGAGCCTCGAAGGGTACACTAATACGCAACTTACTAGGTCAAACGCTTCAACAGCACAAACAGAAAGATGAAAATCTGAGGGATAATTACAAGATCTACGGCTTCTCGAAAAAACCCACCGCTTTTTTCATCTGTCTTCCACCGAGGAAGAACAGCCGCTCAGAGTCGTATATGGCTGACAGCTGCAGCACCCTCCGTCAACGATCGGTGCGAAGGTAAGGGGCGAGATCAAGTGTGATCTCGGGACATTTCTCCCTGCTCTTCATTGTAGGACCTTTCTTGTCACCCTTCACACACAAAGAGGGCGCTTGTGAGAAATGTGTTTCAAACAGCCACCTCCGTGTGCACAAGTAGGGAACTAAGGGAAGAATCGCGCGACTTGGCTCGGCAAATAGCCATCTCCAATGGCTACGAAATTGTAACCCCACGAGATAAGTTTCGAGGGAGAGCGACGCTCCAAAAGGAACGGTTTGGCCAAAACAAAGTCCCGTTTATCTTGCCCTTCATTAGCGATGAAATAACTGCAGCGATGAAGCGATGCTTAAGAAGGGCAGATCTAGAGGAATCGGTTGCGATAATTGAAATACCACCGAATACTCTTCGTCACCAGTTAGTTCGTAACCGCTTGTATGACCGTCTGTGTGAAACACAAAATTGCGCAATCTGCCCTTATGGCAGGGACGGTGATTGCATGAGTTCAGGTGCGATATACCTAATCTCTTGCGGTACTTGCGGAGACGAATATATTGGCGAAGCGGGCAGACCTTTACGTAATCGCATAAAAGAACATATAGATGGCAAACGAAAAACAAGACAAGGCACGCCACTAGGCACGCATAGGATACAAAAGCATAGCGGAGACGATTTTGATACAGAAGTCGCTATCCTCGCACAGGATACTAAAACACCAACCCGCAAACTCCTCGAGGTTTTTTGGATAAATGCAAAAAATCCTACAATGAATAGCAGGGAGGAATGTCTCGAGATGACGCGTGATCTCGCCCTTTACCTTCGCATCGATCGTTGACGGGGGGTGCTGCAGTCGTCAGCCATATGCGACTCTGAGCGGCTGTTCTTCCTCGGTGGAAGACAGATGAAAAAAGCGGTGGGTTTTTTTGAGAAGCCGTAGATCTTGTAATTATCGCTCAGATTTTCATCTTTCTGTTTGTGCTGTTGAAGTGTTTGACCTAGTAAGTTGCGTATTAGAACTTTTAGTTACCACGGAATCAGCTCTTTTGTATAGCTATCGAGAATGAGGAGCTGGTTCGACCTTTTCTTAGGACACACATCCATCGGCGTCAGCAAATTGGTGCAAAAATTGTTTCGGACAAGCTCACTCCCTCTAAGGCACTTGAGAATGCCCAACCTAAGCCATCTTAGGATTGAGGGAGCAATAGACTTTAACAGAAAGGTCTTCGTGATGAAGAAAAAACGCTTAAGCAGCAGCAGAACATACACGCAAAAAAGTTCCAGAACCACCGTGGGTGATGGAAGCGAGGAAACGAATTGCGTGCAAGAAGCTTTGGGTTCCGCAAAGTAAATGCGAGGATGGGTTATTCGAAAAAGAAAAAAGTTGGAAACAGCACGGAGTATTTCTGCAGCTGTTATTTTGACAACGTTGGTAGGCCTCTTCGAAGTAGTATAAAATTCCTATCGTACCATGCTGTCTTTGTTTTTTTTTCTTCTGTGCTGCCATCACATTTCTCAATACTTGGGACCACATCTCACACGATTGTTTTCTAGGCTACTTAACTTTGTGCACCAATTTACTGCTTATTCACTTAAGCCACCCGATTCACATATGATGAATGGAAGTCTACATTTCCTTCATTTGTTCGTTATCATGGATCAGTCAGCCACTTAGGCCTTAGTATTTTTCGTATTAATTCGATTGCAGCTCTACGATCTTGTATTCTTCATTAAATTTTTCATTCCTTGCGCATGGATCAGATTGATTCTCCCAGTTGAATCCTATGTGCTGGATTTTGAAACCCTCATCACAAACAGTCGAAAACTTGATGGAAGCCTTTCAGAGGGAAGAATAATATAAATTTGCAGGCAACGGTGTGAAAATGGCTTTGGAGATGGGTTGCCATTAAATACAGTGGGACCAGCAACCATGCGTGTATTGCATGTTATATTTAACCACTCGACTACCTATATATTAGTGTAATATAAAATTACTTAATATGAACGAAAGCATTCAGATGGGCTGAAAGCGAACTTGTATGTGTCGTTGTTCAGTGTTCGATAGCTTCCATACTTCGTCTCATGTCTTTTCCGCCGACACCCGCCTATCGTTGAGGTCGGTGTTGGTGTGGCACGTTGCGCTTGTTCAACCACCTAAAGAGTAACTCTACGGAAAAAGTGAACAGGCAAGAAGATTTGTTCATTCTTCTATCCTTTACTTAAGTTTTACACAGAATCCCACTAATGGTAAACAAATATTTCTTATAATAGTACCCAGGATCGACATTCTATTAATCTCGGCATTGAATTAAGAATTCGTCGTTTTCTCTCTTAGCAATCGCGAGGTTGTTAAACAGCATGCGTTTACTTCCATACAATAACACACATGCACCACACTCGTTGCGGGCGTTTCGGCAGAGTGGCCTTCTTCAGAGCCTGGAAGGGTACACCAATACGCAACTTACTAGGTCAAACACTTCAACAGCACAAACAGAAAGATGAAAATCTGAGGGATAATTACAAGATCTACGGCTTCTCGAAAAAACCCACCGCTTTTTTCATGTCTTCCTCGGCGAAAGACAAATGAAAAAAGCGGCTCTGAAGGAGGCGATTCTGCCGAAACGTCAGCTACGATTGTGTTGTATGTGTGTTATTGCATGGAAGTAAACGCATGCTCTTTAACAACTTCGCGATTACTAAGAGAGAAAACGACGAAATATTTCTTAAATAACAACTTAAGAAAAATAGCGTGCATGCGGGGATATTTATTTTCTTATGTTCCTTCTCGGGTGATCTACTGATGTCAAACCTATAGCTCACCAAGTCTTTCATCCCTCCGCGGTCGGTAAATTAGTACCAGGCTTCCCTGGGAGCGTCGCAACACTGGCTCGATACATCAATAAGCAACCGCGAGTAAAGGCCCGATATGCATTCAGTCAC
Organism: Angiostrongylus cantonensis; assembly: GCA_009735665.1. Classification (NCBI taxonomy): domain Eukaryota; kingdom Metazoa; phylum Nematoda; class Chromadorea; order Rhabditida; family Metastrongylidae; genus Angiostrongylus; species Angiostrongylus cantonensis. The sequence continues at coordinate 561,877 of MQTX01000073.1, forward strand.
CTCCAAACAACTCTGGGATTGATCAACGCCAAGAGCTCTTTTTTATCGTTACACAACTATATAGTATATAACTTTGACTCATTCGTCTGAATTCGCGGAATTTGATAAAGTAATGCAAACATCCACGGATCTCCTTCATATGAGGGATCTCGAGCCGGTTAGTCGCATGCAAACATTTTCAAAATTCTAGTAAACGGTAAGAGTGAAATCAATAAAAAAAACAAAGCGTAAAGTAAGCTTTATTAACTTTTCACTTACCACTGGTCTTTCTTCAACATCGTCGTGTTTCATGAGGTATGGTTGAGGCAACTGACTTTTTGTTGGCAATCGAGACAACTCGTCCAACAAAGCTTCCTACAATGAGCAAAAATTACTAGAAGTTTCAGTGGAACTGCATGTGGTCATATGATAACAAAGGTATTTGGATCTTGTTCATTCGAATGTATACGTATGTCCAATATTTTTATTGAAATGTGAGAAATGAGCTTCAATATTTATAAGACTTCAGAGATGCCGCAGCCTATTAATGTAATAAATTATTACAATGAACAAAATAATGCACCCGGCTGTAAACAACTTCTGAAGGTTGTGTCATATATTGAACTCCATTCGTAGTATTATAGAGAAGATTGAGTTCTCATCTAGCCTATCCAATGAGTTGCAGTGAGCTACCAATGTATACAGTCAGTGCTGCAATCCTTCCAGACAGGTCTGGCACCAATTTGCGGATCCTCGAGGCATGGAAGGCCTGGTGAGCCCAAGGCATGGATCAAGCCAATAACCACATACGTATTGCAAAGAAATTCAAATCACTGCGCTACACGCGTCCCAGCAGCAGTAGGAAAAATGTTGAATGAAGTTCTACAAAGAACTGACGGCTTCAGAATATCGTGTCTTCTATTGAACACATTTGACGGAAAACTCTTCTTGAAAATTCCTCTAAAGGTCGAAGGAGATTGAATTCTCATAGTATTCGACAAAGGTGAGGAGCTCCAGTGTATGACGTGTTCTTTCGAGATGGAACAAACACAAATAGCAACAAAGAAAATAACATAGCTGTGAAAACCCACATTCTAGCGAACAATGATAAATCTTTATTCCATTAGATTTCGTTACACAATAAAACCTTTAAGTTCTACGGTGAAAGCGATGCTCATTAAGTAACAAGTTATTCGCTCTAGTCACGAAGATAAGTTCTCTAATTTCTAACCCGCCTTACTCAATGAATCCCTAAATTGGAATATTTTAACGAGGATATTGAACCCTGAAATAAAACTAAATAAGAAACAACTAGCTTCGAACTGAAAACCACTAGGCAACAAGAAGAATGAAAAGCATAAGAACAACTTCTTAAATGAATATTACTGTGACAGAACTTAAAAGAAAACAGCTGCTGAAGCAAATAAGCCTTCCAACCTAGCACTTGTTCCCATCGACAAACACGAAGGAAGTAGGAAAGATAAGGGACTATTACGACCAACAAGTCGAAGAAAGCGAAGGCACTAAGAACCTCCAACGAATTTAATGCGCTAAATAGAGACAAATGTACTGGAAAAATCGGAAAGTTGGAAATTGAGTAGTGCTGAGTGGGAAAATATGCTAGACGAACCATTTGAAAAATTATTTCCGTTACTATTGCTCCATATACCATCGTAATACTTCGTGTTTTAGCTCTGAGATAAATAATTCTTAATAAGTAACACCTAATCAGTAGCAACCAAGAAAATAAAACGAAGTTTATACAATGCTAATCGAATCGATTGACATTTCAGAGCGTCTTGTCTCCGCCTAGAGAATCAGCTGTGACTTAAGCAAGACCCGAAAACAGGAATTGCTTATTCTGGGACGGTTAGAAGAGTCCAATACGTCAGTATAGTATCTCACATCTCATATACACTTGACTATACCACAAACGAAAAATTGATAAAATTCAATTCATCCATTAGAGAACGACATTTATAACTCCATTTTGAATAGTGTTGGAGTGTTGGGCGGATGATGTCAGGAAACGTTGAGGCCTCAAAACAAGTTTCAGCTTAACAGGTTTCATTGCCGATTTGGCTCCCCAGATCAATCCCGTCGACGAGTGATTGCTGATGGCACCGATCGATAGAACTAGCCGAGGAACAGGTGAAACGAAGAACCCGCATAATGCAGTGGTGAACGCGTTAGACCCTGAAAGGGTAATAGCGCGTTCGTTCCTCACTGCAAACACCTGCGATCCGGAGTTTTGCAAATATCTCGGTGTCGTTGTGGTTGTATCACGCATTTAAAAAATACTTCAGCCTTCGTCAAAACTGCAAATGCGGGATTTTTTCGAGAATATCTGGAACAGATTCGATTATGTGAGAAATGCGCGATTTGTATACACTTCATGTTAGATCTTAATGCCACAACAACTGACCTATCCCTTGAAAACGAAGGAGTCATTTAAAATAATTGATGAATAAGATGTTGTGGCCACTTAAACAAAGAGAATATGTACGATGCCATTATGACATCCGGATCTCCGTTTTATACTAAAATATACGGAAAGATAAAAGCGTGCAATTTAAGCGGGAATTTCACTTCCCACGACATGATAGGAAGGGAATTTAAATAATGCTCGTAACAGAGATGAAAAGCTCTTCAACAACTATAAAATAAAACAAAAAGATAAAGCTCTCGGCGCTCAGCAACCCCTGAGGGATGCGCCATGCATTCGATTTCATTAAATTTGCAAGCCTTCGAATCACTTCACATCTCCATCCCGATATTCCATTTTGAAATAGGCTGACTCTTCGGTGGCAAAAAAGAAGCATGAGTTTTTTTTAAAAGGTGAGAAATTCCACGGATCTCCTTCATATGAGGGATCTCGAGCCGGTTAGTCGCGAGGCTACGTGACGTGTCCCCAGGTGGCGGATAGGGTGATATATGATGCTCGACGAGTCCCTAAAGCGAGGAGAACCCACTGGGCTACTCTTGCACGCGATAAGGAAAAGTGGAGGATGTACTGGCGCCCGCTCGAGTCACTGGACGGTCAACGGGACTACAGGTGATACAGGTGATTATATTCCTATTATAATCTTAATGAAAAGAATAAGCTTCGATACACCGAATTGTAAAAGTGCTACGAAAGAAAGGGCGCGTGTGGCACGGTGGTTGGAGGCACCACTGCGACACGCACGTGGAATCCATCTCTGCGCACATGGCCCACCAAGCCTTCCATCCTCACGTAATTTGTCTGCCTTTTCTACGAAGACTAGCCATTTGACTAAGCAGGAATTTCAAATGTTTCCATCAGAATTGGTCATTTACAAACGTAAGCCACCGCGAGTCAATGAAAGAAATAACTACGAAAGAAGAAATCAATAACGTATGCTGCTATATATCACGCGACACTAACAACAGTGGCTATGATGCTTTAACAGTTAATGAATGACGATCCAGTGGTAAATAAAGGATAGAACTCTCAGCGTTGATCAATCCGTGAGGGATGCACCATGCATTCGACTTCATTAAGCATCGTTAGAAGGTGACTGAATACATATGTGGCCTTTACAATGACTCGTGGTGGCCTACCGATGTATCGCGCACATGGCGCCTCCGACCGCTGCGCCACAACGCGAGCCGCTGCTATCCCACGATCTAACAGTATGTGATGGAAATATGAAGAACAAGGGTGAAAAAATGATGACACAGAAAAAATGGTTAACAGCCTTATTAGGCCTAAGCAAGAAGCCACATATCTCATTCATGATTTACGTGGAGCATACTGGCACTTTCTTTTCGGGCAGATCTCATTAATTTTCCTACCTGTTTTGCTTTCTCAACTTCTTCGTCCCACGTTGGCTGAGATGGCACTCGAATTGTTTCCGAAGGAGGAATGTAAGCCTGAATAAAATTCCAGTGATACCTTTAAGACCTAAGCTTTTAATTAGTAATAGGGCTTGAACAACTTTTTAACAGATAGCTCGATTGAATGGTTCTTTGGAAAATGAGACTAAAAAGCATCTACCTCTATTTCACAAGCAAAAGAAATAAGATTACATGCTACGCTACTTTTTTGTCGGTTTGTTTTCCCAAGGTTCCGGTTGCCCAGAAGGGCGGCTTTTTGGTTACTACGGGATTAGTAGTAGTAGTAGTATTATTAGCATTATCGGTATTAGTATTATTAGTTACTCACATCATAGTAGAAATCAATGAGTAGAAACTTCAGTTAGAAAAAAACTTTCAGAGAAACTGTCAACGTTCCTTAGAAATGACAATCAAACGACCACTGAACATCAACACGAACTTTCTACGATTGATTGACTAGTATAACAATAGCCACGACATCTCATCCATTCCGTCATCACGAAAGTTTTCATTCAAATTGTCAACGATTAAAAGGTATACAGAAAAAATCCAAGAGAGAATACAAAATATACGAATCAATTGTTACCGAAACGTGAGTTAACATTGCATCATTTGGAGCAAGGTCAGTTTCTAACAGAAAGAAGAGAAACCAGCTTGTCTCAGCACACAACATATAACACTTTTAGAACAACGAGTCGACCACATAGATTTTGAAAGAAAGTTAGAAAACGTCTAAACGGCTACTGTGACAACTTACAACGATCTATGGTAGCCTAGTGTCTGAAGATGTAAAACAAATTTATGGATTCATTCCAGAATTTCAAAAGCGGTGGGACCACCATCTTTAATGTTTTTTCTACCTACTCTTTTGGGCGCAATGGGCGCATGTGGCGCAATGGTGGGAGGCGCTTGCAACATGCACGTGAAGTCGATCCCCAGGCCCATGACCCATCAAGTCTTCCATCCCTATGGGATCGGCAAATTGGTACCAGACTTGTCTGGGAGAATAGCAGCAATGGCTCGATACATCGGCAGGCCACCGCGAGTCATTGTAAAGGCCAGATATGCATTCAGTCACCTCCAAACGATGCGTAATGAAGTCAAATGCATGGCGCATTCCTCAAAGATTGATCAACGCTGGGACCTTTCCAAGTCTTCCATCCCTATGGAGTCGGCAAATTGGTACCAGACTTGTCTGGGAGAATAGCAGCAATGGCTCGATACATCGGCAGGCCACCGCGAGTCATTGTAAAGGCCAGATATGCATTCAGTCACCTCCAAACGATGCGTAATGAAGTCAAATGCATGGCGCATTCCTCAAAGATTGATCAACGCTGGGACCTTTATCCTTTTTTTATTCATTATCTACTGCCTTAGTTAGTGCATAATTAAAACAAAGAGTGAGAAGTACCTACGAATGGAATTTAAAGATCCCATTCCACACAATTAAGTATAAGACCAAAAAAAACCTTTGGGATTGGACCCTTTACTGGAACACTTAGCCTTTGTTGTGTTTGAAATGAATGATTTTCATTCACGGACTTAGCAAGCACAAGTTTTAGAAAAGAATTCCACTTTTAAGATAGAATTTGCTTATTGAGAAACACCTCACTCACATTACTAACTTCTTTCGGGTCGACATTCTGAATCTCGTCCTCCTTCCGTTCGATTTTTGTCACCATTGGTTTTTTCGGTCGCTCAAATGCCTCGTTAAGGGCTTTAGTCGGCGCGTAGGAAAAGCACTTAGATGCTTTGTCGTACCTTAAGAACTGGCAAATAATGATATTTTTCATTAAAAAAAGAAATTCACGGAATTAAATGTGTACAAAGAGAACAAAAAAAATGCACCATTGGAGATAAAGAATGGTAAATGCAAAAAAAATCAGCCAAATCAAAGAGACAAAAAGATTTTTAAAAATTGGCAAATAATGATATTTTTCATTAAAAAAAGAAATCCACGGAATTAAATGTGTACAAAGAAAACAAAAAAAAATGCACCATTGGAGATAAAGAATGGTAAATGCAAAAAAAATCAGCCAAATCAAAGAGACAAAAAGATTTTTAAAAAACTTTATAACTTTCTTCCTACTTCCAAATATTTTTTCACGGCAAAACATTGACTCCAGGCCAAATTCGAACCCGCTTTTATGAAGTCAGTCCCGTTGAGGGGCGATTGCTGGCGGCACCGTTGAGGTAACAAGAAAAACTGTGGAAAGAAATGCAGAACGAGGGCTTCAGTGGTGCTGTGGGTAACACGTGAGTCCCCAGAGAGGGTAATCGTGGGCTTGAATCCAGACTGAAGCCTAGGTTTTGCAAATATCTCAGCATTACCGGAGATAAAAAACAATTAAAGTAAATAAAATTAAAAACAAAACGATATCGCAATTGCCGCACTCGGACAACTAATTAGGTCTTCACGGAAGACAACAAAAATTCTGCCAAAATCATATCATTAACTACTAAAAAAACAACCACCAACCGATCCTTCCCGACCAGATCCGGTTCTATGCTCGGTGTCGCTCGGCCAGCTTCACGTGGACTTGGTGGACGCTGAACAAGTGGGCGTACTTGTGCAGGAAGTACACCTCGTCTGCAATATTTCGCATTCTTAACTTGACGTTGTCACGAAAAAAATCAATCAAGAAGTCGGAACGACTAATGATAATGATATGATCACAGTGACACGTTCTTTATTCGGTAGGCATATCAGATTTGTCGGCAGACTTACCTCTCTGGCAATTCCGGCGCTACCGGATCGGCCATCGCAGACGAAGAGCGAGGTTTAGGTGGCACTGGCGGTGGAAGCATTTCCGCTTCGTCCTGGAAAAATTGGGAAAAGCATCGATCGTCTTACTACCGCGTGACGGGCACCATTTCTCTAATGGCGGCGCTTCACGATAGGAGTCTTCCATAAACATCGGTGGCAAGTAAAAAACTATGTAGCTGACCATCAACAGTCTTGATCATTACATTCTATCAACACGGTTAATAGCACTCAAAAGATTATTATGCAAAGGCTTTTCTGTAGAAAATAACTGATACGGAATGACTTCACTTCTATAACATTGCGTTTTTCTCTCCTCATCAACATTTGCCGATAGAGCTAGATGTGAGACATACAAAACAATGGACCCGCATGGTGCGGTGGTGGACACGTTAGTCCCCAGAAAGGGTAATAGCGCTTTCGTTCTCCACCGCAAACACCTGTGGTCCGAAGTCCGAAGTTTTGCAAATATCTCAGCAATATTTTGGTTGCATTTCGTTTAATACACTGTCGTAAAAATTTCAGTAGGCAGAAAATAAAAAATAAACATTTGCAGTAACATTAGCTCTTTTTCTACGCTTAACCATGTTCAGGACATAAAGGATGTCATCGCTACCCAACACCATACCATTTAAACGACTTTCCGAAATCTCTTCGTGCTTTCTTTTGTGTTCTATTCAATGAAAACCCTTATCACACGATAAAATCGATAAATTTAAGCTTATACACCGAAGTGTTCCGGGGTCTCTTAGGATGTCATAAGGCATTTTTTTTACGAAAACCGTCCAAAAGTTAATATTGTTTGTTTTGACATTGCTCGTTATATTTTCACGTATTTTTAAAAAAGCCCCTATTGATTCCTGTTCAACATTTACCCATGCAAAAATGAAATCGTTCGCACCGTTGTGTCTGTGATGGCCTCGTTAACTTTCTCAGTTGCTTCTTCGTTTTTGCAGAAACTCTTGGATCCACCAGTCGGCTTTTTTCGTATTTCACTGTAAACTATGGAGCCGTTCGCTTCGTCTGAAAGATGTTGGAACCGTTCAAATATCGTAACTGTTAAAGAATAAGATGACCTCGAAGCGTTTAGTAAACTAATAATATAATAAAATTTGTGCACAACTTTGAGGCAATTAAGACGTTAATCACAACGATGCTGAGATATTTGCAAAACTGCGGACCGTAGGTGTATGCGGTGGAAAACGAACGCGCTATTACTCTTTTCGGGGTATAGCGCGTTCACCACCATACCATGCGGGTTCTCCGTTTTGACTGTCTCTCAGCTAGTTAAAAATTTTAATAATATTGTATCTTTAGTATTTTGATTAGAGAACATAAGAAGGTAAACAGCTCGACAGTAATGAAAAGCTCTGCTTTGTGATATTACAGGGAACTACTTAAAATCTATTTCAACAAAATGCTTTGGAGATACATGACGATTTTTCCCTCCAATAATTTGCCCCCACACACGGTTGGGAGGTGTTTATGGGTTTCCACCTAGAAGAGTAGGAATTCATCCCAAGTGAGTCTCGAGAAAAACGACTTAGAGCACCTTTCCATTCGAAAGTCCGTCTGAGAATAAACCAGTGTCAGGAATCAGTGTCATGCTGAAAATATCAGCTGGCAAATGATCGCAACGTGCGAAAGCCCTAACGACGTCTAAGAGGCGTCTCATTCAAGAAAAGAAAGGCTAGTTCAACCAACGAATTACCAGGTGAGAAGAAATTGTGCTATAAACTGCACGAATCTCCGTGACTTACAGAAATGCAACAGCTCAAAGATTTTAATAGATTTGATCGCAAAGGAAACGTCAAGCACAAAACCTTGGATAGTGTAAGCATTAAATCAACTCAGCTTACCAAACCTAGTGCAACTTCCTCAGATATTCTCAAAAGAAAACTCTAGTAGATTACGGTGCCGATTGAAAAATTATAAATGGACTGAATAGAAATAAATAAAGTGGGCGGATGAGTGAGAAAATGATGAACTCTGCAAAAGTTATGACTCTAAAGATCATTCAGATCGACACTGACGGCTAATGAACATGAAATTTGACACCAGAAAACAAACCTAATATCCTGTAGAAATACTCTTGTGTTACCTTATATGGAATGCATTGCATAATCAGATAAATATCAGACAAAATTGTATCTTATTGATCGATTTCCGTTTTCCCAAGTACGGTAGCTTCACCACTGTGGTGAGAAAAACATGGCTTTGAGGGAAGTTGGCTAATCACCCCAGTAAATTGGAAATTTGTCATAATGCTCAGTTATGAAGGCTAAATGAAACGTTGATATAACAGTGTAGAATAATCCTGCATTTTGTAATTAAACGAAGAAAAATATGGGCGTCTCGAGAATCAGGTGACATCCACTTACTCATCACACTTCTTCATCACTATATAGACAGACACAATATTTCGTTTATCTGCTGATTTGTTTTTCTGATACATAGCATTCTTCCGAAGCCTATCGATCTTTTTCTGTGACAGTCATGTGGTGCTGGGAACGATGAAAGCCTACGGAATCATCGTCGTCAACTTCAACCCCTATTGTTTGTGTCATGAAAAAGCTGACAGAGTCAGGAAACTCTCTAGTAAAGTCAAACCTAATAGAAACCTATATTTAACATTTATTGACGTTTAACGGATAAGCTTGAATTCGTGTCCTTCTTGCAGTTGTTTTCATGAATGTAAAGAAACGAGTATAGTGCGTTAAATCTTGTTGAAATCGAGAGATGAGAAAAGCTCGGTCTTTTCCTAGGCTTGGCTTCGGGACACTTTAGCTTAAGCTTACATTTGTCACAATCATACAAATTTCAATTTTCCGCCAAAACATGGTCGATTTTTACTATTGGCTCAGCCAATAATTTCTTTGTTCCTAATATCTTGCTTACATTTATTCCAAACGTACATAAATCTTGAAGAATACAAATAGCCAATAAAAAGTGATGACCGAAGGAAGCCATAGTATGGTTTGCGATACTCCAGGGAAGTAAAATTTTACCCATTCTTTCAATCTATCGATCAATTCCGGGACCAGCCATATTGACCCTAAAGACACGCTATCCAATCATTCGAAACCTAAGCATTTTTTAAACGACCAAAATAAAAACTGGTGTATATCAAACCTTTAAAATACTGGCAACAATGTGTGGATCTTTGAAGTTTCGCTTGAGTTCATTTATATAACGTTTACATGCAAATTCACGTAGTTAGAAAGGTCGTATGAGCCACAGCCACATATGGCTCACTTTTTGTCGACAGTTTCACTAATGTTAGAATTCCATCGTAGAGACTTTTCAAGATAAGAAATGTAAACGAACGCGATGGTATAATGTGGTAGCAATCAACATAGAAGAAATCCGGGTCGTAGAAAAAACGTTGGCAATGAAAAAATGAAACCACGATGTTGAACCAATCAAATCTGAGATAAGAAACTTGTAGAATGACTGGCCAAATCCCACCGATGCATCACGTCGGTGCTTCATAACCTACTGAACAAGTATGGCATTAATTTGCTGACTCCGAAGGGTTCGAAGGGTTGGTCAACCTGGGAGCAGGATTCATGCAAAGACTACGAGCGTAACGCAAGGCATCGCTAAACATTGCGCTATAATCAATCATCTCTTCGATGCCTGGCACATACCTGAAGAATTCATCAACGTCGAACACTTCAAACTTCGCCTCTTTAACATTTATCTTGACTTGTCGAAATAAAAAAATATGGAAAGATCTTTTGTGTAACGGTTGAAGCGGAAAACAACAGCTGCTATAAGCAACGCCAACCAAATACTGAATTGAATGCCATCAACGAACATCAAGCCCAACGACGATTTAAAAAAATTTCGTGATAGCGACGATGGCCGTGTAGTTCAGAAATTAGGGATAAGCAACTAGTACTGTAATGCCGAAGCACAGCGGTGCAAAACAGTTTAAGCTCAAATCAGTTGCAGGAAAACCTCCAACAGCTGCTCCATTTGATGCATGCACTTAATTAGTAGTTCGAAAAACCCCAACAGGCGCGTTGATGCTGTTTTTCAATGAATACCAAACTTTTTCCAGAGATGTTGGACATCCAAGCGGTAGCTCAAAAAGCGCTCAAGAAATTTGCCCGTATAGGAACTGTTGCAATCTAAACGGTGAAAGAAGTGTTTCACGTTGACCAAGAAGAGATGCAGCTATTTCTTATGCCCGAACTAATAAAGTTCACAATCATTCTCAGCTCTCTGTGCCCATATCGATCGGTCGGGCGGTTTTAGGAACCACTGCAACCAATGGAATTGTTTTTGTCATGGAAAATCCCAGTCGTAAAGAACTAAACTTATTCCAGTGAACAACGCCGACTGCTCCTTCCGACGAAGACCTAGTATCGTTCTAGAACAACTATTATGTCACGCTATTTCAGAGAAAACGACTCTCACCCAGCAGCGATCGTGTAAATGAGATCGAAAGGTGAGTCTTCAAGCCGCAGCAATCGTACTCAGAGAAAAATATGAAATTCGTCATGATGAATGGCGACTGAAGGACACTGAAACGAATGGGAAAAGTGCTCCAGTCAATGCAGCATATAACATAGTGGTCCAATTAAATAAGTATAGTTAGTGACCCGAGATCACGGGTGGTCCAACCGCAAGGCTCTGCGAAAGGCGAAGACGCCAAAACGTCAGCCATTGTTGAATAAAAACAGCAACAGCAATAAGAAGATCTATACCAACTTCGCATCTGCTAAAAGAGAGCAGTTCGTAGAAACATATATACATATATATCGATTATTAAGCCGAGGTCTATAGAAAGTCGATATTTTGAATAATCCGCACAGTTCACATTTTTACTGGTGCTTCCGAAGTGAAGAATCTCAAACTATGAGAATACGATGTGCGTTCTAGGGATACTACGAAAGGTTAAATGCAGGGTACCTGTATTTACCATTAGACGTTAATAGTTTCAGGAGGTATGTTCTTTAACGTGTCACATCGACTGACAGCATCCATATAACACCAATATGTGTGAATGAGTGGTATTGAGCAAGACTACGACGAACTATTGGAAAGTTCGGAAATAAATAAGCGTTTCGCGTGTTTGTTTCCACTAATGCCTTCAATTCGTCGTCCCCAAATTCAATGGAACGTCCGCAGCCTACCCGATAATCAGCGCTGATCTCGTGCCGTTAATGATAACGAAGACATGAAGGATTGAAGCAAATTGTGTTATGTATTGTAAAAGTCAGTCTTTTGAATAAAATTGCTTGGATGCTTGGATGGTTCGTCCTCGCTGATTGTACGAACCTCAGCAAAATCTCCATTTTTTCGGAAGTTTGCTGGTTTAGCCATTGTGGTTCCCTAAAACCTCAAGGTCAGCCTGACGAAAGTCTGCTCCAGTTTGTCACCACTTCAACAGTTGATATCAGGGCGGTGGTGGATCCTGGTATTAATTTACTCTTAGCTGGGCTTTCTGATGGAAACGTCGGATTCCTTCTCAGCTTGGCAGACGCTGCTGGGGTAGGGATGAATCCTACCACTGTACATCGCAGTCGGACACCCGGGAACACTTTTCAGCCACATGAGGCGATAAACCATTGGGAAGCTTTTGTGTGAAAACAGGAACAAGTAGAGAATTAGAATAATTTAGAGAGCATGAACGGAATAGCGCCATAGTAAAGATTCAACTTGTATCCTTTGTAATCCAATTAATCATGGAGTGACTTGAGTGAATACCACTAAAGTTGCCATTCTTTACACTTCCGCACCTGAGCTATCCTGTGTTCCTCAAACGCCTGAGCGACACGAGTGTCGCACTTCTGTTGTGTTGGCCTTCATTTTTAGTGTTTTTAATGACAAGACTTTATCGTTAGCATTGAAGCTCCACACGCCCACGATTAACTTTTCTGGTAGTCTTGGGACATAGTTCGCTCCTACTTCTTCTAAGCTACTTCAGGCCGCTTCCCACAAACATCTTACTCGCTTAAAGTGCAGATATTAGGACGTTCAGTAACAAATGAGTGTTTTAAAACGTTTACGGTTTCAATGCATTTTTTACCGATAGAATATTTTTTGTACTTTGGAGTATCATATATCACTAGAAAGCTGGTTTTATGCTTTTTCTAACTTGTCTTCATATTTTTTCAAATGTTAAATTTTTTAAACCAATTTTGAGCTTTGCAGTTTTCGATAACAAAAACGAATTTTCGTCAGATTTCCTTTTACGAGTTCAAACTCGGTCGTAGTACAGTAAAAACGGCTCAAAATATTAATTAAGTTTCGAATGAAGATAATTTTAGTAAATCAACAATGCGAACATGGTTCCGGAAATTCCGACCTGGTGATTTCCACCTCGGAGATCGACATACTCATGGTGTAATAAAGAAAAGAAAAGTAAAAACACGAGAGAGAGAGAGAGAGAGAGAGAGAGAGAGAGCGAGCCAGAGAGAGAGACAGAGACAGAGAGAGAGACAGAGACAGAGACAGAGAGAGAGACAGAGACAGAGAGACAGAGACAGAGACAGACAGAGACAGAGAGAGAGACAGAGAGAGACAGAGAGAGACAGAGACAGAGACAGAGAGAGACAGAGACAGAGACAGAGACATGCTGGCTATGTGAAGAAAAAAAGTGTTCCAATTTCCTTCCTGATGAATGATGATAAGATCTCTTCACGAATTTAAAGAAAATCCTTCGGTTCCAACTGTTAGCGGTTACAAGAAAAATTTGAGTAGAAAAAAGACGCATATTTCATAGAATTTCAGGTTGATTCTAGGGTCAGTGGGACTAAGACTAGGAAATTAGGACTGAAAAAAGAAAGGAAATGATCGTAGCAATGAGAAGAATAGATGAAAAATAACGAATAGAGCAGATCTTAGCTTAAAACTTTGCTTGTAGACTTCGAGTCGTCAGCATCAAATTTCAACTAACAAGAAGACGAAAACGTAGATGAATTCTTACACACTTCTCATTAGTTTCGGGAAGTGTAAAAAGAATCGTGGCAACACAAATTGTGCAAAAGATTAGAAGGAAAATCAATAGTACAGTGGCAATGAGCAGTCCGAAAAGGAGAATTTCTATCGGAATGCTATAAGTGGGCAGTAGTTCACGAAAAATAGAAAAATGAAGCTCGAAAAACATTCAGAGACACCACTTGGAAGCACTACACTTTCCGAGATTCATCGAAGCTCAGGCAAATCAGGAATTAGGTCGGCTAAGGTATTTTTAAATAGGGAGCGGGGAAGTGCAGTGGTAGTGATACCGATCATTATAAGCATTGTGCAGTTTGATCCCGCGCCGGGCTCACTAAGGCACTTACCCCTTTGTTGTCGGGAAATCGACTTGTCTGGGAAAGGTTCACTATCTGCAGTCCAAGTGAAAACGCGCCATCGCGGCTATCTCAGCACTCCAGACAAAACCGACTCGACCAGCATTCAACAAAATTCACGATGAAAGGGAAATCCTCAAGCAGTGTCCCAATAGCACGAAAAGTTCGAGGGCCTTTGTGGAAGATAGATAAGAAGATATAGATATAAACTAATCTTAAGAAGAATCCTAAGAGTAAGAAGAGCTGGGATTAACATAGCAGATTTGGAAGACTGCTTGTGTGAAAACAAATAGAAAATTATAAAAAAAATTATAGGATTTAAGTCTTATTGTGGCATAAGGACAAGGCGTTAGACGCCGATCTAACCTTAGGAGCTGTGCTGTGCATTTGGCTTCATTGATTATCGTTAGAAGTGATTGAATGCATATCTAGCCAATACAATGATTTTCATAAGCCTACCGATATATAACACGTGTTTTCACAGACAGATAGACAATTCCGACAGCAATCTGCCGACCCCGGAAAGATAGAAGGGGTGGTGATCCTGGGTTACATGATCGAACAAACGACCACGTGTGTATTACAGGCACCTTTGACCACAGCGTTGCACCCTCCCCCTTATTCTGAGATCGTCTATTAATTGAGGAATTCACCTTTCGCTGACTTCATATTCTTAACATTCCGTCAGAATTTGTTGCATAACAGCTGTTCTTAGTGGGTCAAGTATAACGGCACGAAACCAAAAATCAACTAATTACGTTAGTCAGTACCATTTACAGATTCGGAAAATTTGTGCGAGACTTGTCTGGAAAAAGATCCCTCCGACCCATAGAACTTAGCGATTGGTTTTCATGAAGTGTTCAGCACCTTGATGTGGGTATCTTAGGATTTCAGAAAGAATCTACCAGACCAGCATTCAAGAACATTCACAAAGAACAGCAAAATTCTCAAGCAACAGCCGAACACAGCTGCAAAGCGCGGACCTTCGCGGATGATGGATGCGGGACAAAGAATCGAATGAAAGCAGGGATCCGTGATGGAAACCGGATGAAATGTGACGTTGGGTCATGTAAATGTAAAAGAAATTCGCCCATGTAAAAAAAAACGATTTCGCCCATTTTATTGAACCTAGTCGTTTTCAGTTCCCAAGTTCGACTTTCTATTAACCTAGGCATTGGAATATGAATGCGTAGTTTTTTTGTTCAGCAATCGCGAGGTTGTTATACAGCATACATTTACTTCAATAGAAAAACACACAATACAATACAACACAACAGTAGTTAGTCGTTTTCTTTAACTGTAAGGAATATGGGGAATTACTGTAAAGAATTCCGTTCAAAACTGCAAACAGACTGTAACCGGATAGCTTGATGTCAAGAATTCAATAACAAATATGCTGTGAGTTAGCAGATGTCTTCCGAATTGACTACTAGAGGAATTTGAACGGCATGACACGCTTTATTGCTTCGAAAAATTGGCTAAGCTCACGTTGTACAGCTGCATTCTGATTGCGTTAGTCGACTTCTTCACTTTGTTTTTCTTCTCAGTGGAGGTGAGCACAAAATGGGGAAGAGTCGTTTGAGCAAACGGGAGAGCAGAGCGCAGATTTATCACTCCAACAAGCGAATTGAGTGGGTGTTAGTGGAGGCTGCGCACAGCTGTTGTAAAGTCGCTCGATACACTCTGACTGGACATTGGCCATAGCAATGTCTAGGCAATAAGTGAATCGTTCTTTGTGATCGATTTATTGGTCCTAAAGCAAACAATTTGCGATTTGGAGCCAGTAAGTCAGTGTTAATGTCGAGAGGGCAGCTGATCCAATGTAAGTGAGAAGTGGATCGGTCTGCATACCAATTAAATCATTTGATAAAATCTCTTTGATTAATCCAAAGTAGAATTATTTTTTGACAAAACTTTAGATCTAGTAAAAACTAAAGATAAGGGTCTCTAAAGCTCTCGACGTTGATCACTCCCTGATGGATGTACCATGTATTCGACTTCATTAAGCATCGTTTGGAGGTTATTGAATGGATATCTGGCCTCAAGCGCTCTGTTATGCTGTAGAGACGTGGGCTGATACTTCAACAACGTCAAGAATTCTTCGCACAACTCACAGAGCGCTTGAGCGATGTCTTCTGAAACATAACCGGCACTCTCAATATCTAGCCGGAATGCGAAGCTCTGACCATCGAAATCTGTCACATCTTCGAGATACAGGAGAATATACATCGAGAGCGAAACATTGATGGGCCGGTCACATAATGAGAAGAACAGACGACAAATCGACAAAAAGAACAGTAGAGTGGACTCCAAGAGAATGCAAACGTCCTCTTGGATGACCACCTAAACGTTGGGCGGATGTGTTCGTAAACAAAGTTAGTCAGCTGTACCTGCAGCTGCAGTTGTTTTACAGATCACGGTATGAGACTCGCAAGCGATACCATACTCGAACAAGATCACCACCATGGACTACGATTGCGAAAGGGACGAATGGCATATGTGCTGGGGTCCGCACAACTCGTGAAGACGGACCGTCCAAGTATCCAAGTATCCAAGTAAGTATATCTGGCCTTTACAATGACTCACAGTGGCATACCGATGTATCGAGCCAGTTCTGATATCCTCCCAGACAAGTTTGCTACCAATTTGCCGAGCCCGGAAAAACTGAACGCTTGGTGGGCCATTGGCGCGGGAATCGATTCCAAGTGTGTGTGTGTGCCGCAGTGGCGCCTCCAACCACTGCGCCACACGCACCCATATATTCACCATTAATAGAACCAATTCCTGTAAATATTCCGACAAATTAAATATTCTATGTCTTCAATTTGTGCTCCAAATAGAAGAATATTAAGCAGTACAAGAAGCGTACTGAATATGTTTATCGAAGGAAAAGCTCTTCCTTTACTTCGCGCATCGATCATAAATAAACAAAACATCCTGTAATAGGAAACACCTTATTTAGAAAATCACAATAAAAACCTTAGCACGAGTTTTAAACCAGGAAAAAATGTATATAAGCTCAAAATTTAGTCGTGTGGTCTCTTTTAGATAACTTTCCAATGGCTCCAGACATTCAGCACGGCTCCGTCAAACGCTTAAATTAATTCCATGTTGTAACTGGAATATTACTGAAGTTTCATGATATGACAAAAACTACCAGAGAAATAGTAAAACAAACAGAATAAACAATAAGTGAAAAAATTCAAAATCTTTATAGCCTAGAAAGTCATTGGGTTCTGGAGAATATCAAGCACAGAGGTCTCTAAAATTTTCCGAGATGAATCCGTAAGTCCCTGTTAAACCGAACATGCGATTTCAGTCCAAGATTAACGACTGACAGAGAATTTCTTAACTTCCACGAATTTCTCAATTGGAATCTAGATGCTCATTCTTTTTACTTTTACTCTGAAACGAATTTGGAAAATTCTAGAGCAGAGAATGTATTATTTCTTTGGTGCCGACTTAATTTTCTTCTTTTATGTGACCCTTCCCATGTCTACCGCAGCACTTCTCACATTCGATTCGTTTCCTCGCAACCATTGTCCACAAATATTTTTTAACTTTTAGGTGTGGCTCCGGTTGCTGCTTGAGAATTTTCATTTCATCATGAATGTCGTTGAATGCTCGTCGAGCAATTCTTTCTAGGGTTCTGAGATAACCTTGCTGGAGCGTTCCCAATTGGGCTGCAGAGAGCAATTTTTTTTCAAGAGGAGCTCTGTACCAATTTTCCAACCCCGAAAAGATAAGAGGCTTGGTAAGTCCGGAGCGGAAACGAGCTGGCACCATACTCCGTGATGACGGACACCACTACCATTATGCTATCCGCCCCTAATGTCGATTTAATATTCACAATAAGAGAATTTTACTGAACAACAAAGAACATAAGAAAAACAAAAGACGCTTAACAAATTTTTCGAAAAATGTTTCAGTAAGAAAACCACGAAGAATGGAGGCAGCTAGTCACTTGACAGCTGACATTGTGTGGGTGAGAGAAACATCTGAGGAGGATCGGCGTGGCATCGACGATAACCGGGAAGGCAGCAGAGGCAATTAATAACAAATGACTTCACTACTTTGAGTGCAAATATCAGAAGAAAATACTGTGCAGGTTGCAAAATGATATGAACAGGAATCATAAGAATTTCCAGCCCACATTTTCTTAAATACGATCGTAAATAAGTTCATGGTGATTCGACGCAAAGTTATTAAGTAGCACATTTAAGTAATCGTCTAAGATGAAAATTTTTGTGGATTTGGCTTCTTCAACACCTAAAAGGGTCACAGTGAACATCACTGATCATTTAATTTTGTATGAACCGTCTTTACATGATGGCCACTCCCAACATTTTTTTCATTGGGTTCGTTATCGTCCATCCCTGCAAAGCTCTTCCAATTTGTCCATGGGTTCTGCTGCCACCTTGCTTTATACACAAACCTCCTTAAATGCTGGGTTAGATAATGCTCCTCGGCATTCCTAGACAGATCTGCTATAGTTTTCTACACATTCACCACCAGCAGTTGCTGGCCTTTGTCGATCAAAGAAAGCTAAAGTGAAAATGCTAAAGTGAAAATCTGGCATAAAAATTTTCTAGGTCAATGGGAAAGGAATTTTTGTTGGCTGCCGAACCAGTAATCATGTGTAATGCATGGCATTTTTATTACTGAGCATCCCACACCTATCTCAACTACCCAGTAAATTTTAACCAAAGCTTCGCTTGCGTGTCAAAAAAGTGAATTAATAGAATTAGCAGAACCTACTCGGTCTTTCCTAATGCTCTGACTTTTCGTAAATGTCACTCTTTTACGATAACGTCAGCAGATGAGGCAATACAAAACATCGGAAAAATTGGTCTGCACTACCACTGACAAACTTTCTGTTAAGTGATGAAAGCAAAGCACATCCGACGCGTGAGAAGCCGTTACAGAATATTTTCTCAAATGTAGGAGACACCGTTAAATGTATAGAAATAAAAAGCAATAAGTCTTCGAAATAAGCAAATAATAAAGCTTGATATGCATTGCTAATAAGAAAAGTAGAAGAGTGGCTATTGATGCAGTTCATCAGGAATCAAAGTCCTAGGTCGACTCCCTCCTAGCGCCTTCCTCCAGTCAGTTTGGAAGCGCCTTACGCTAGCTCTCACAAAGTTTGCAAGAAAAATCGACTCGACCAGCATTCTATGGCATTAGTAAAGAAGAGGAAACCCTCATGCAAGATCCGAAATGCGAAATGTTCTCAGATCTTTGTGGAGCATGAATGCGAGGAAGACGAATCGAATGCGAGGAGTGCTAGGATCCGCGCAACAGATGTGATGGTGGGTCATACAAAATAAAAAAAATCCTTTGTTACTAATATGACCATGGCTCTCTCACAGGCCTAGATAATTGGCTATTTGTTGATTGAGCTACATTATTTTATAACGATGAGAGTGAAGAGCAATGTGCACAGTGACTCTGCACATGGTTATTGATTAAGTCCTATGCTCAAAGTTAACCAAGCCCCACTCTACCGGTTTCAGTAGATTGGAACACATTTGTCTGATGATAAAATCACCGACTTTGTAGATGCAAGCTGTAGACTTCCCAGGTAATATTAGAGAACAGATGTACATTCATTCACCTCTAGTTAATGAAGCCGAAGCATGGGGTACCCTCAGGAAGTCAACACCAACGCTAAGAATTTTATCCATTTACTGTGCTGCTTAAGACATTACCTCACTACCAGCAATGGTTCTCCAGCCCATGACTGCTATGGTGTTCTTGGATGTAACCGCAATGTATAGCGGTGTTAATTCCCTATCAAGTTCACTAACGCTTCGAAATTTTCATCCGGAAGTACCACCACAGAGCGAATAAAAGCATCGAAAAAGCGTCACCACATAAAAGCTGTGATGTTCCTCGTACCCGTTGAGTAATCAGAGTCCAAGCTAAACTTGCTCTAAAATTAGTAGAACTCTATATGATATAGATAACGGTAGCAACTAAAGTTGTAACACCTATATACCAAAGGGTGGGTAGCACAGCGATAGGGATGCCGTTCATCTCGAGCATGGTGCTTGTCCGACGATCAGGTAACACCCTGGAATCTAAGAACGCTCCTGTTCAGCTACTCCAAAACTCCAAAAGACTCCACTAGCATTTAACGACATTCATTTAAAAAAAACGACAATCCTCAAGCAGCATTCGAACCTACATGTGAAAACTTCGAAGAATATGGATGACTGATGCGAGAAAACAGATCGAATGCAAAAAGTGCCGACGACCGCATAGCAGATGTGAAAGCGGGTCGTGTAAAATAAAAATTTTTTTTTAGATACGTAGAAGAGCTGTCTTCACCTGTATATCACTTCTACCATTCTTTTAGTTAAAATGAAGCCCTGTAACCCATGGATATGGAGAGATTTGAAAGCTCTATTGTAGTAACTAAACCACTTCGAACGTTCTAAAGCAAGATATATAGCGCCAGTCAGAAAAGGGAATCTAGGATATAACTTAGTTTTCAAAAACAGGCTAAGTCCGATCTGATTTTCCGTCATGTTAATTTTACCTGTACGAGAATATGAATAAAAAAAAGGAAAAAATTAAGGGTGATAGGTTTAATAAAGTGCAGGATATCTCCTCTTAGTTTTTCCCGCTTTGTTCGGCTAGCATGCAGTTCGTAATATAAAACGACCCAATCGATGACGTTAGTCGACAGCAGAAAATTTCAGAAACGCAAGCTTAACAATGACAGAATACTCCGAAAATACATCAGAATCGTTTCTACATGTGAAAACTTCGAAGAATATGGATGACTGATGCGAGAAAACAGATCGAATGCAAAAAGTGCCGAAGACCGCATAGCAGATGTGAAAGCGGGTCGTGTAAAATAAAAAATTTTTTTTAGATACGTAGAAGAGCTGTCTTCACCTGTATATCACTAACTTCGAAGAATATGGATGACTGATGCGAGAAAACAGATCGAATGCAAAAAGTGCCGAAGACCGCATAGCAGATGTGAAAGCGGGTCGCGTAAAATAAAAAATTTTTTTTAGATACGTAGAAGAGCTGTCTTCACCTGTATATCACTTCTACCATTCTTTTAGTTAAAATGAAGCCCTGTAACCCATGGATATGGAGAGATTTGAAAGCTCTATTGTAGTAACTAAACCACTTCGAACGTTCTAAAGCAAGATATATAGCGCCAGTCAGAAAAGGGAATCTAGGATATAACTTAGTTTTCAAAAACAGGCTAAGTCCGATCTGATTTTCCGTCATGTTAATTTTACCTGTACGAGAATATGAATAAAAAAAAGGAAAAAATTAAGGGTGATAGGTTTAATAAAGTGCAGGATATCTCCTCTTAGTTTTTCCCGCTTTGTTCGGCTAGCATGCAGTTCGTAATATAAAACGACCCAATCGATGACGTTAGTCGACAGCAGAAAATTTCAGAAACGCAAGCTTAACAATGACAGAATACTCCGAAAATACATCAGAATCGTTTCTCAAGGACAATGAGCTGGCACTGGCAAAAAAAAATGACTAGCTATGTAGACAGCCGCGAAAGACTTCAGACTGGAAAACATAAGTGTTAGTCATTAGAGAAGAAAACAATTGAAAACTAGAGAAAGAAAAAAAAGATTCCTTTATAAGATTTCGAAAACCGATTTTCCTTTAACTTAGGTATCACCAATGAACATGTGTTTAAATTGTTGAGCTTACACGAGGTTGGTAAATAAACTTTATTCAGCTAACGTTTCGACGTCCACGACCCCTTCAGAGCCGATGATTCGAGTCCGCACCCACAGTTCTTCGTACTCTCGATGTGGGGTCTTCGTCGTCATGTCGAGTAGAGATTATTTATCAACCTCGTGTAAGGTCAATAATTTAAACACATGTTGATTCCTCTATAAGATCTGACTTCGAAACCAGCTACTATTATAGAATTGCTATTTTTACTAATGAAGTTAAAGGCATGAAGCGTGTGCCATCTATCAATCATAGTGCACTCGAGTCCATTGCTCACCGCAAAGATGATTAAATACATATTTGGCCTAATTAATGACCAACGGGATCTACCGCTGTGTTTCAATCAGCGTTTGTGCTCAAAAAAAGTCTTTACCGACTCAAACGTATCTAGAACTTTGTTGGCCGAGGAAGCGGGTATCGAACTAATGGCCCATGTGTGCAGTGATGCCTCACACGAGTCACCAGTGTAAAACACCGATTTTAACGAATCAATAGGCCCACATGTCATCGTAATGACCAAATGTGCACTCAGACAGCTTTTTATTAACTTGGAGTCAAATTCCTTTCCTTTTCTCATCGCTTTCAACCCATTACTT
This sequence comes from Angiostrongylus cantonensis, assembly GCA_009735665.1. Lineage (NCBI taxonomy): Eukaryota > Metazoa > Nematoda > Chromadorea > Rhabditida > Metastrongylidae > Angiostrongylus > Angiostrongylus cantonensis. Next base: position 584,106 of record MQTX01000073.1, read on the forward strand.
ACGAAACATTAGGTTACAATCCGCGCTCTGCTCAATGTATCAATCCAACTTTCATCAATGTTGTATAAAATCATATAGAAGCAGCAAGATGAAAGTAAACTTTAACTATTATTCTATATCCTATCCCTAGAGACTGCTCTGAACAAAAGTTTTGTAAAATTTTCCCGTTCACTACCATTAATTAGTATTAAATTTTCCTTTATATTTATTATTAGTGTTATTACATGACACGGGATCGATGCCGCGCGCTCCAGGCTCACCAAGCCTTCCATTCCTCCAGGGTCGGCACTGTAGCCAGACTTGCTCAGGACAATCTAACCTCCTCTAATTTACATATGAAAGCGTCTTAGCACGGATATCTCAATATTCCAGGTAGAATCGACTCTACTAGCATTCAACGACATTCGATGGTGAAAAACCATCAGCTGTAGTCGAATCCAAAACGTAGAACACCTCCATGAATAGTGGATGTGAAGAAACGAATCGAATGTAACGAATGTTGGAATCCGCACAGTGTGATATAAGTGATTTCGAGCCAATAAATAAATAACTAGAACTACAATTGGTATTCCCCAGAGAGGGAAAGAGAGAATCCGGTGCTTCGAAAAACTTTTAGACAAGAGAAAGAAGATGTCTTCTGGAGTAGGAAAAAGACGGCTGAAGAAAGAAAATGTGATGACATGTCAAAACAAAGGTTTCCAAGCACTCATAATGAACAATGCTCATCAACACATATGAGCGCAACCTGACTTTTCATCAGGGTGTAGATATTTTTCATGACAACTGTGCTAGAGGAACAGAGTACTTGAAGAATTGACAAAAGAGTCTTTGTGATGTAACTCGGATGGTATAAATAGTTCCCAAAAAATGGTCCTTTTCACCCCGAAAAAAACAAGCTACCATCCCGGAAAATCAAACCGACAGCAACTGTTCTGCATAAAAGACCATCGTCGAATGAGGAAGGTCGGACTCGATACGACGGCGAAGACACCACATCGAGAAGACGAACGACTGTGGACCATCGACTCAAGTTATCAGCTTTGAGGAAGATGAAGACGTTGAAACGTCAGCCGAATAGAGTTTATTTTATCAACCTCGTGTTAGCTCATCAATGAAAGAATGCGCAAATTCTTCCAACTACAAATTAACCCAAAAACCAAATCAGTGGAAAAAAAGTAGAAACGACATTCTACTTCTGAAAAATTTGTTGCATGTACGACAGCCGCAAGTATCAAATATACATTCGAAGAGATTATCTTGTCTTGTTCGACAAAATTCTTCTTGTTGGATCACCTTGCTGTTCGAAATATCAGCCACAACGAATGAACCACACTTGTCTGATAGATGAAAAGTGTAACTCTTTGGGAAATTTGTATTGAAATCAATGCGTATCATTGTAAATACGTCGAACATTGTTTGAAACTACAGTCTTTCTTATTATCTTTCTAAAGAAACACGTTGGAATAAAACTTAAACAAAACCGATTGGTACTTTACAAATTCATCGCCGTGTCAATGCATCAATTCAACTTCACTGTGTGAGTATATTAAGCGCAGTAGAAAATAGATGGAACTAATTTGTGAATCAACACTGTTTCAAGAAAAGCATTACACTAGAAGAAGAAACAGAATGTTCAAAAGCGCTTTATCATGAGAAAATTAAATAAGTTATAGGGAAAGAAAAAATGAGGGAAAGAAAGGAAGAAAGCAATAAAGAGAAAAAAAGCAACAAAGAAAAAAGGAAGAGAAGGAGGAAAAAAGGAGTAAAAATAATAAGGAAGAAGAAAAGAAAAGGAGAAAAGAAAGCATTTAAGAAAAGAAAGAAAGAGCAAAGAAAAGAAAGCAAGAGTATTTAAAATGCTAACAAACTTCAACCTTCCGAGAAACCACTAATGTGGAATGGTACCCTTAAAAAATTGCTCGACACACAACGCAATGAAACCCGGGAATTTAAAGCTACAGTAGAAGTGTCAGCGAAGCACAACAGAATGGTAGGAATTCCAACGCATGAAGACAAATTGAACTTCGTCGCTGCTTGTAATAAATAGAGGTTTTCGCAATGTTGGTGGCGAGAAGTCCTGGCGTCATCCATGAATGCATTAGCAATTTGGTGGATGATTCAAGTTCATACACGCAACCACGACGTCAAATGATTTAAAAAAAAAAGAAAACTTAGAAAAAGTGGGAGGAAAGGTCTCAGGAGACTGCGGCCGGCCGATGAAGGAAATCTCTTCTACTTAGATAAAGCGTTATAAAAATAGATAGGAGGCTGAGATAAGAACTGAAGTGGAGCACCTTATAGTTGTCATAATACTTTATAAACGAAATGAGTCAACTGAGTAAACGAGGATTATGGTGATTATTGATGACTCTACTTGTGAGGAAAGGCGTTGATAATTCATAAAAGGATAAAGGATTAAGCTTTCGACGTTGATCAATTCCTGAGGGATGCATTATGCACTCGACTTAACTAAGTATCGCTGAAAGTGACTGAATGCATATCTGGCCTTTACAACGACTCACGGTGACCTACCGATGTACCGAGCCAGTGCTGCTATCCTCTCAGACAAGTCTGGTGCTAATTTGCCAAGCAAAGTGATAAATACTACAAAAAAAAACGCCATAAATTCACAGGATGAAACGACAGTTAATGAACAAATTTTCACCACACTAATATGGATCCGCAGAAGAGTCACATCAACGCAGCCAACACTGGGGCTTGTGTGGAGCAGTGGTCAGAGGCGCTATGCAACACACACGTGGAATCGATCACGGCGCTCAAGGCTCACCAAGCCCTCCATCCCTCCGAAGTTGGCAAATTAGTTGCAAACTTGTCTGGGTGGATAGCAGCACTAGCTCGAAACATTGATGGGCCATCGCAAGTCATTGTAAAGGTCAGATATGCATTCAGACACCTCCAAACGATGCTTAATGAGGCCGAATGCATGGCACATGCAGCAGCGATTGAACAAAGCCAAGTGCTTTTATTTTTTAAAATGCGAATCATATCGGTGATACGAAATCCAACTGCCCAGTTTTTTGAACTTAAAAAACTCTTAGAGGTCCTGCTGAACTGGATACAACCGACTTTGGCTCAATTTATTCGAAGAACAAAAAGAACATGATGATATTCCCACTCATGAGCAAATCCACTTATCATGACGATAGATTCCTATGTTCGTTGAGATCGTGCCCATTCCAGTCGACGTGCCCTCTTCTTCAATGGAAATTTCTCTGGCCTCTGGCAATCCACCTCACAGCTTTGTTCATCTACGTGGATGGATTTATTTCGAGCACCATGCTCATGACGTTGTGTCACATGAAACTGAAGGCCTTCTCGTGTTGAAGCATCCATGCAACATGCAAATGCGTGACATATTTGTGAAGGCAAGCAAAGAGAATCCAACGGCTGTGTGAAAAAAGAACATCCTTTATGTTTTTCCCTTTCATCTCCATACTTCCTATTTCACTTGGACCAAAAAACAGACCCAAAAACACGAATATCTATCCCAAAAAATCAATACCAGGATCCATCGCCGTCTTGGTATTAAACTAGTCGCATTGTGGTAAATCTCCCTTTGATCTATAGGCGCAGCGTGATTGCCTGTGGTGGTTCCGACCTGGGGCAAACTTTGCCTTGACTGACCCAGGAACTCCAAGGAAGCATAACTGATAAACGAGCAAAACTCCGAAAAATGAAAATTTTTCTGGGACCCGCAAAGCTAGTGAGAGGAGCCATCCAAGTATCCAAGTAAGTATCTTTCTTGTGCCATCTTGGTCACCTGTGATCTCGAGCCGATTTTCGTATTGGCCATTCACACCTGAGAAGCGGACTTCGCCTTCCTCAGAGTCCACTATTCTCCACCAGAGGGGGTCCTCCAAATACTGAGCGCAGTAATAGTACAACAATTGCAAAAATTGCCAACGATTGGCTTGTTGAGCGTAAATGGGTGCTATCAATCGCACAGCCGTTTTTACTGAGAATTAGATGAACTCAGAATAGCGTTTTTTGAAAAAAGCGACAGAGAATAGTGAGGAAGTAGTATTCGCATGAAATTTGGCAATAGTGGAGGATTTTAGGAAATGAATGATAAAAGCACCTAAGCGACGAAAACAGAATGTTTTGATAGCTAGTCGATGCCTGTATGATTCCTACAGTTCGTTGTTTATTGACATCATATATTTTTCATTGGCTCATATTTCATTCGTCCACATCATGACACTTTGTTCTTACCTTTAAGTATCTTTCTTTAAAACAAAATCAGCCTTTGCAGAAATGTATTCGAAGGATGATAAAGGAAATAATTACTGGAAACCATGAAAAGAAAATCTGCACTTGTTTTAGCTCGGGGGCAAAGGAAAACCTTGAATGACAATGCAGAAAAGCAAACAATTTGGCATTATATAAACCATACTAAAGTCAGTTAGACCAACGCGTGGTAAACAAAGCTTCCTTGGTTGCACAATGAGCAATAGTGTGCACGATTTCTCATGAAAATTGCTCTATTATCCTGGAACTGCCAGGATTCCCTTTCTCATTTAAATGAAAGCCTCTTATAAGCGTTATAAATCATTGCTTCTAGCAGATAACTAGTTTCTAATTTCACTCGATTTTACATTATTTATTAATTAATCGTCGGTGTCGTACTGTAACCACTTTATCCGCTCATAGGCACTTCCAGCATATAAAAAGGATAAAGCTCTCGGCGTTGATCAATCCCTAAGGGATGCGCCATGCATTCGACTTCATTAAGTATCGTTGGATGTGATTGAATGCATATCTGGCCTTTACAATGACTCGCGGTGGCCTGCCAATATATCGAGCCAGTGCTGCTATCCGCCCAGACAAATCTGGTACCAATTTGCCGACCCCGGAGGGATGGAAGGCTTGGTGGGCCATGGGCGCATTCCACGTGTATTCTCACATTCCATTCCATTCCAGTATATACGAAATGCATAATTCCTCATTTGCATTATTTTTGTAGACAATCCTCATATCTCTGGGCTCACGAATGAGATTCTACTGCCCTGAAGTTGCCAACGGTATTGTCTTATTTATCAACTTTTCACCTAAAAATCTGTTCTTATTTCTTATCTTTTAGGATTGCCCCCCGAGCAAACATGCTTCCTACTTCCCACCGTATATTCGGTACTACTCAATCTCTGGATGAATAAATAAAAGAACAAATAAGCCAATGAGCAAATATGCAATAATATCATATATCTAGCTATATCAATAGGTAGAAAACATGTAGCCAGGGTAGGCAAAGTTTAGTCTAGCTTAGTTTTTTAACACAAAATGTTGGAGTGCTTCTAATATCTTAACGAAAAGTTAGGATGATTGACGTCAGCAGTCACAGAACTTTTCACCTGTGAAATAAAGGAAAAGACAAACACTATTGTTTGACGATGAAAAATGATCCATAAGAAGGGAATCGATCACCTAGATATGAACCTATATGGAAGTTCCTTTGAATTGGTTCATCTTGATTCATTTTTAGTTCAGAAAGAAGGGCTGCAAAATGTTTTGCAACAAAGAACGTCACTCTCTGATTTGTTAGGAGTCGTGGGAACTACACATAGAGGGAATTAAGGCTGACTCAAGGTAACAACACACTCCAAAAAATATTCATGAGGATACCCTATGATCCGGTGCTGACTATTTTATTTTCGAGTCTCATGTATGAAATAGAAATCGATATGGTATTTAGAGTTTTCGATTTTTTTTACCATATCTGTATCGCCACAGAAAATAAAAACTTTCATTATTTGCTTAATAATATAAGCATAACGACGATACGGCAGGTTGATGAACAATTTTCATGGAGGCGAGAATTCTAGAATAGAAGTAGAATTTCTTTTAAATTCTAGTAGAATTTCTTTTAATCTTAAATATTTCATAGTAAAGCTGATGTACACATTTTCTCCGGAAGAATCATTCAAATCGTGTGGGGAGACATATGGAATTCCGAGTGGATTACTGTAGAAGTGTCATCTGAGTAAAATTTCACACTCTCCACAACTGCATGTCTCTATTGAATGAAACTGTACTGGTCTTTACGAAAGTGATAAAAAGCGAATAAATGTTTTAAGACCTAAACCTTAGGCTACTAAATGTTTTGAATTAAAATTAGAACTCAGAAAGCCATGTTATGGGTGAACAAAAATTAAGTTTTAGTCGCTTTAGTGAATGTTGACGAATTCAAGGGTGAGGATGCACCAAGAGTAATAAATGACTCCAGGAAATTCTACATTTGGGAATTCGAAAATTAGGACTAATTATTCTAATGAAGAACAGCTTCTGAGCCAACTTAAACCACATCACTGCTATGAATTGAATTCAGCAGGTTAATTTCTCAAAAGTTCCCTTTTCCAAAAAAGGAAGAAACGAAATATTCCCACTCCACCTCCCCTCTCCTGCTTTCGTAGCTTTCCTAAAAATTTGCTTCCAGATGTCGAATGGAACTGGGAAATAAATCTGTTTCATGAAGTTGACTTTAGTAAAAGTACTACACAAGTAAACAAAGGGGAACGGAATCACGAATAACACGCATTGGACGAAGGCGCAATAGATTGAAAAATCGATTAAGATGAATAATGAAATAACAAGGCATTTAAAAAGTATAACTAGTAGAATGCCGGTCAATAAGGTTTAGGTAAATAAGAGATGGAATCTAGAACACTTAATGCAGAAAAGATGCACTTTACTAATCCTTTCATTCTGATTGATAACTTTACTTAAGCCTCTAGCGGTTGCTTGAATGCTGCTCGGACGGACACCGATACTCGTGAGTGGCAAAATATTTTTAAAACAGCACTACTTCAGTTCGACAACCAAAATCCAAAACTTTTAAAAAAAACTTCTTCACCATTGTATTTCTATGCAAATGTTCTTCTCAGGATCTCCGCTCTGACAAAGCGTTGTCGTCCACACACGGTGCGACTTAATCGCGCTTGATCCCAGAGGAATTGGGACAGGTAACTTTACTTAAGAATGATCGAGTATTCGCCGTCACATTCTCTTTAAGCGAAGTAAGATGACCTTTGTAAAATTTCATGAAAGGATGAGTAAAACTGGGAGTAACATGCCCTAGTATTCAAATTATTTCAGTTCTAGAAAGAAATTCGACACCATTGATCAGTTAAAAGAAATGAGTGTATAATAAGTTATAAAAAAAAGCGACATTTCTTTAATGAGAGCAAACGATAGGAACAAACGATCACGGTAACAGCTTTACCTTCGTGCTTGTTGAAATCCTCATAGCTGTCAGTGCGACTGCCCTCTTGTAGTCGCCACCTGACGGTTCCCGCAACTGACGTTGTCGGCTCTTGCCCGATCATCAATTCCAGAATCACACGGTTGTCCACCAACGCGTCTGAATCAAAGCGAAAGTGTCGACAATATTTGGAACTACCCACTCAGTAAAGGAGATATTCTACGGTTTATTTAAAATAGTGTAAAATGCAAAGCTGACTTCTACCTCAGCTGTGTTGAACCATAAAATTGTAAATATTTTGATTAAACATGAATTTCACATGGATGCTGAGAAACATCAGCCAAATTCGGAACCTCATTTGGGCTTTCAATCCGCGATTACCCTTTCTGAGAGCTCAAGTGCTATCCACCACATTAAACGAAGCCCTTGTTTTGTCATTCTTTCAGCCAGTTTTTTTTTATTCTAACAATGTTATCAGCAATCAACGTCACCCGTCAACAAGAATGCTTACCACCTAGCACCCAAGCCTCCGAGATTTGCTCATTTCTCAGAATCCTTGTGATTTCATCTCACATAACACCCTGTCATGAAAAGAAGAACACGATTAAATAAAAGCTAGGTATTGTTATTTAAACTGCCACCTCATCTTAATTCGTTTCGATGTCGATTTGTGCTCCCCAGATCATTCTGTTGATGATTGCTGCTCGCATCGTTAGAGTAAAAAACTAACCGAGAGAAATCAAAGCAAGGTCCTCGGTTGAGGTGGTAGATAGCAGAGATGAACACATAGTTCAATTGCGGGTTCGAAGTCAAGCCGTGTTTTCGAATTCCGCTCACCCAGCATCCTTATGCTTGTATATTACATAGTGCACTGTCATAAAAAAAGGATAGGCAGTAAATAAAAATTAAACATGGTGAAGCCAGAAAGTATGGCACAACATGAAGACTTACGACAAAACGTAAAGTACTTTTTGAAGTTCAGTTTCTAAAGATGACCAGCGTTAAGTTAAAGTTAGTAGTTAAGTTAGAAGTACTAAAATCAGTATTCAAAATCAAGCATGGATTTCCTTCATATGAAGGATCTCGGGCCGAACCAAGAGCAGTTGAACATTACGTTATATTTGCTCGGAGTTTCAGGTTGATTCAGGGAATGCAGTCCCCATATTTCAGCTGCGGTAGATTTACTTATACTTTCAATACGGACGTAATCGTATTCAACCAAGAGAGTGCTTCCATGCAGGAGGTAGTATTCCAAACGGGGATTCGGTGAAAAGTTAGAAATCAAATAAATGGGAAGCATACAGCAAGCGATTCGGAATCGTCTCCAACACATTAAACCTAAGTGGAGTCCGACAGGTTACCCATGAATGGCCTTTAGTAGCAAAAATACTGAGAATAAATGCGCTCGCACGAAGAGTATTATGTTCTTCTGTTCCTTTATGTAGTCGATCTCAGTGGGAAGTGCTACCTCACATTAAGGATAACAGACTAAGTGCTCACTGGGTCATTCGCGTTCTATAAATGAAGGATAAAGGATAAAGCTCTCGGCGTTGATCAATCCCTGAGGAATGCGCCATGCATTAGACCTCATTAAGTACCGTTGGAGGTGATTGAATGCATATCTGGCCTTCACAATGACTCGCGGTGGCCTGCCGACCGCGACCTATAAAAGATAGAATACAAAAATAGGACGGAAATGGCACAATAGAAAAAATCTGCGCAGTAAACAGAATGTTTCCAATAAACCATCTCAGTGAAAGTACACACATAAATAAATCATCCTCTAATGAAATGTAGATCTCTTATAGGAAAAAACTAAAATTGAAATGATCTTGTTTACTTTAGAAGAAGCGAAGAGGAATGAATGTCCTCATTATGTCTTTCAAATCGACATCGACTTGTTTATTTTAAACGGACTGAAAGGACTGTGTGCCTCCATATTTGTTTAAAAATGGAGCTATCATAAAACATATTAAGCATAATCTTAACCGTTTCATTTACTGCTTACTTTTTTCAATGGCAGGATATATTGCGAAATATAACTTCAATGATGCTGAGATTGCAGGCCGTAGGTGTCTGCAGTGGGGAACGAACGTGCCATTGTCCTTTCCGGGGAGTAATGCGTCTACCATCACACCAGGCGGGTCCTTCATTTCGTCTCCTTCTCAGCCAATTTTATCGATCTTCCCCGCTGACAGGTGATTGCTTACGGAAAAAGATTTATAGAACTAGCTGAGAGACAGGCAAAACGAAGGACCTGCATGGCGAGGTGGTGAACGCGTTACTCCCCGGAAATGACAATAACGCGTTCATTCCCCACCGGAGACACCTGCGGTCCAGAGTTTTGCCATTATCTCAACATCATTGAATATTAGGTATATTTAAATAAACATATTAAATATGTAAGTACACAATATAAACGAACTTATTAAATGTATTAATAAATATTCGTACAACAAAATTTTGAAATTTGTAATTAAAGTTCAAAGAAAGTTTTATCTAAACCGGATAAAAAAGCAGGCTATTAGAGCTAAAAGTATACCGAAAAAAATAGCTTTGTACACACCACAAGAGCGGCTGTAGCGCAGTGATCGGAGGCGCTCCTCAATAGAGATGAGATCGATCCCTGTGCCTATGGCCCACCAAGCCTTTCATCACTCCGGGGTCGGCAAATTGGTACCAAACTTGTCTGGGAGGATAGCAACATTGGCTCGATATAACGGTAGGCTACCGTGAGCTATTGCGAGGCAACATATGCATTCAATCACATCCAAACGATGCTTAATGAGGTCGAGTACATGGCGCATCCCTCAGGGATTGATCAACGCCGAGAGCTTTATCCTTTATTTTTTCCTCATTGTAAACTGCAACTTATCATTTTCCAGCTATATATGCGTTACCTCGAACACTCAGTAGGATGTTGAACATTGGCAACAACGTGATAACTGAAGTTAGAATCGACACTGTAAGAAGAGGAATTTCCGGAAGTTTCCCTTACCATTCGTCTAAGAGACAAACGGCAAACAGCCTACTAATGCTCATCCTCCAAATCCTCTTCATCCATCCGAAGATCGATAGCATATTGTTGTGGCAATAGAGTAGAAAAGGTGAACAAAAATAAAAAATCATTAAGTCAATACGCTGTACCAAAACGTAATTCCTTATTATTAATCTCAGCGAATCTTAACATGAAACAACTAGTGCGATGATCGCGATGAAAACAATGCCGACGCCATTAATGTCTTTTCTTCTATCTCTTTCTGAACTGATAGTGATGTCCTTTTAAATCTTTCACTGGATAGAAATTCACTGTTGAATAAAATAATAGCAGGTTAGCTAGGATAAGACATTGAATACCAAACAAAAAAGCGATGGTATCCCCGTAAACTTTTTAGTAAGACTACAGCGCGTAATCGAGCGACATATCTTTAAGCTTTGACAAAAAAAGCAAAAAAAATTTGAAAATTCGTCAAAGAGCCCAGGAGTTTTCGGAGTTTGGAGTTGAGATAACTGATATTAAACTAGTTGAGATGAATGAACTGCATCAGCTCGACCTTGGTGAATTTCTTGACAGTCAACGTGGGAGATAGGTTAACAGCTGGAGTTTAAGAATACTGGAATTTCGTCCAGAAGTCAAAATATGAGTATTCTTAAAAAATGGATCAAGAAAAAAACTTCAACGGTACGACTATATGAAGATAAAATCGTGATTTTTTTGGATGCAGCGTGGAAGAAAAATATGAAAATTTTAAAAAGAAAACGAAGATAAATATTACAGTATAAGGATTAAAACAAACTACTGATGTAAAGATTCGAACCTGCAAAAATGAGATCGAGTTCCTCCTTGTGGAACAATAACGTCATGCCTTTGGTCGGTACGTCAAGTGCACAAGTGTTAATCTGACAACAGAACAACACCGCACGTGCGTCACCACTAAAACTTCAACTTAACGATAACGAAACAAAGAAGAAACAACTGTACAGTGAGGAAATATTGAAATTAGACTGTTTTTGGCTAAAGGAACAAACAGAATAGCAAAAGAAAGTGGCAAAGGGAAACTAATGAGGGATATGTGACCCTAATGCGCCAAAATTTACAAACAGTATCGACAAATATATTGAAATTACTCTAAAGTCAATCTGTTTAAAGCTTTGTTATTACAGGTAAGAGCCTAAAACCGTAAGATAAAATAGAGGTGATATAAAAACTCAGAGCTAAATTTAGCTTGATAATTAAAGTAATTTAAACAACGCTCTTATTGAAGCCTATTTAGTTCCAGCGAACACTTAATGAATGTCGTAACGTTGCGGTAGGCGCATTTATAAATTGGAAGCATCTGTTCAACGTGAAAGTTTACGAAGTAAAATGGGATTACAGTAATACAAAATAGACCACTCACATCAGTTGATGACATTTGATGAGTACATCACCACGAAGTGGTAGCTCATGCTCGACATCAAATCGTAGGACATCTTTCGAGGTACTGTAATGAAAACCATTTGACCCCACCTTGGACAAGCTGATTTTTCAGTAACCGAAAATTATTTCTCGACCATTCGAGTATTTGAGTATCTGAAGAGCTCCGAACTTCACGGTGTAATAGAAAAGACTGCTCTACCGAATCAATCACATAAAGAATTTTTATAGAGCCTGCCTTAAAATTGAACATGTGTAAAATTTAAATTCTAAAAAATTAGGGACAAAATCTAAAATTTTAAAGTATCCAAAGGAAAAGCAGGGCTGTAAACATAAATTCTCTTTTCGTCGTTTAACGAATTCAAAAATCAATGTGAACATTATTTTTATAGAGCGAAATGCGACTCTTCCTCTCGGCTGTGGTCGGTGGAAGACAGGTGAAAAAGGCGGCCCATAAGAAGGCGATTCTGCCGAAACGTCAACTGTGATTGTGTTGCGTGTGTGTTATTGTATGGAAGTAAACGTATACTGTTTAACAACCTCGCGATTGCTGAGAGAGAAAACGACGAATTCATAATTCAATGCCGAGGTTAATAGGAAGTAGATCCTGGGTACTATTACAAAAACTGTAATGCATCTTCGAACATCTTTCCATTTTTACAAACACTGGAGCCAACATCTACATACCAGAATGGTCTAACCCTTAGAAGATGTCGTGATCTCGTTCAGAAAAAAACAAAGGAGAAGGAGAAATGTATGATTGACCAAAGAAAGTTTATTGAGACAAAGTGGACAGTAGACTAGTCAGCGCTTCGATCAAAAATGGTTGGAAAATATTTCAACCAGAATGGCATCGTTGGTCCATAATGTGATTATTTGGAAAAGGCTTGACCATCTTCTGCGTATCACTTACTAGGACATACTTCAACTGTCAATATAACTAATGGACTATAAAATCTAAAAACAGAAGGAAAAAATAGTTGGGTGTTGTCCAATACCTGAGGGATGCATCACGCATTCAACCCCATTAGTTGCATCACAGAGGTGGCTGGATACATATTTGAGCCAATAAATGACATACAGCGTCCGACCGATGTATCGGCTCAGTATTTTTCGTCTTCCCATACAACGACGAAGAATTTGGTTGGCCCGGGGGCGCGGAATCATAGTGAACCGGGGTACACTATAGGGCATTTTTAACCACTGAATTACTCCTTCCAGCCAGAAGGATTATTGAATGACAAACAGATACAGTAAGCTGGGAAATCGTAAGGAATTGTTCACTAAATATAGTTATAAAGATTACTCTAAAAAGTTGGTTATAGAAACAGAAAGCAGAGAAGAGCGTAGAAGGATATTATCGTAGAAGGATATATGAAAGATAAACAACAACAATCATATCACCTTTAAAAAAGCGTTGTCGCAGTCACGTACCATACATAGATCTTTGAGGCATTGAATAAAGGTCCTATGATGCCTTCGTGACAAATCTACGTGAAAGCAAATGGCATGGCCTTCGTAGACATTTTTTTAACTTTTAGATTTAGGTGAGATTAGGAGGTTAAGGTGACATTTCAGATAGAAAGGTTGTGGATGGCTCTGAAGTGAACCAATGACAGAATTAGAACGTAACAGGCGCCTCATCGTTAGGTGACATACGGTTATACCTCAAGGTTATCCGATCAAATGGTTATTGACGCTCACTCCCAAATAAAAGCGATTGAAATGCATGCCTATGAAAATAATTATGCTCAGTGGCAAAATAAGAAGCAAAATGTGCAACTGCTGCTTACGAGTTCAAAGGACCCTTGGAAAATCTGGATTTCGGCAAAGTGGTGAACGAATTGACAGATGTAGATGAGAAAAGTTCGACAAGAAGTGCTGATGGAGTTGATGGTACGACGGAAGTAGTCGGTGAAAAGCACGACGACTTCAGCCCAATCCCAATCCACATATGCTTTTGCATAATCGATGCCGACGCCTCACATTCAAAGAATGCCTCCCAGTGGCGCCAATGTGTTGTCAGCCGGATTGCGACAATGCGTCCTCGCTCCACCACCCCCACCACCTAATTGCTCTGATTTGACTAGATAGAAACCTATACAGCAAGAGCGGAAACTATACAAGACAACAAGTAGTCATAGTGGAAGAAGACGGCAAGAAGCGAAGGAACTTCTTCTCATAACTCTTTTACTTTGTCCAACTTCTTCTAATTACATCTTTTGCAATGAGTTCTTATACCACCACTACCCAGCTGATTGGTATTATTCGACTCTATAGAAAGCCACATGTGACAGGTGATAGAAAGCAACAGAGCATAGGGCTGACAACTCCAACATAACCACTATGGTGATGAGACATTTGCAAAAGTTTGACCCCAAGCCAGATCGAACCGCGATTACAGTTTCCGGCCCATGCGTTACGCATGGCACACTGAGGCACTTGTCTTGCTTTTCTCTCAGTCAGTTTTCTACTCAACGGTGCCATCAGCAATAACCTATCAACAGTAGTGGTCCGAGAAGCACAAATCGGCATTGAAACTAGTTAGAAAAGACGAGCTAAGCAAAGGGCTCAATGGTGCCGTGTGTAACTCGTCAGCCTTCGGAAACGGCAATAGAGGTTCGATCTGGTCTGGAGTCCAAGTTTTACAAATATCTCATCTTGGTGATTATACATAATACACTGCCGTGGAAAATAGTAACACGAAGTAAAACAAAAGTCAACATCGTGAACTCCAAAATAACCAGGAATCATCGTGAACACGACGACAGCAGCCGAAGGATAAAGGATAAAGGATAAATCTCTCGGCGTTAGTCAATCCCTGAGGGATGCGCCATGCAGTCAACTTCATTAAGTATCGTTGGAGGTGACTGAATGCATATTTGGGCTTTACAATGGAAAACTCGCGTTGGCCTACCAATGAATCGAGCCAGTGCTGTTATGCTCTCAGTCTGGTAGCAATTTGCCGAGCCCCGAGAGATAGAGTGCTTGAGGGTAATGGGAGCGAGATCGATTTCAAGTTGTGTCGCAGTGGCGCCTCCAACCACTGCGCCACACGCTCCTGTGATTGACGAAGGAACCTCTTCTAACCGCCTTTTTACTTTGTCAAGCTTGTTTTGATTCTATCATTTCAAAGCTTTTTCCATTTCATAACTTTCATAACGCTGAGTATTGTAAGCATGCCTCACAATGTAAATACTATACTTTGAGTGGACTCCGCGTAAAATTCTTTAAATAAAGGGTTCATACTTCGATTACTTTGCATACGATAAAAAGTATTTTGCCATAAAATTAACTGAGAACAGGGAAAAATAAAAGAGGAAACTGTAAAATAAATAAAGGTGAAAAAAACTAGATTTAAAAAAAAACATCAATTTGAAAACGATTTGTTTAAAAATGGGCAGATCGTAAATGTAATTATTTCTGTTACTACTCATATTGATTTTGACGATTTTCAATAACCTAACAAAATGAATCCTCCTAACGGCTTCCCGCCTCATCGTGGTTGAAAGTTCCCTGCTGTCGGGTTCGCATGTACAGCGTGAGATTCATCCACCTGACAAGGCCTCCCAAGCTGAGAAGAAGGCCGACGTTTCCATCAGGAAGCCCAGTTAAGAGTAAACGAATCCCAGGATCCGTCACCATCCTGCTATCAAACTAGTCGCGTGGTAGGAAATCTTCTGATTCACAACGGCGGCGACTGGTGGTGACGACTAGGAGCTGACTTTGGCCAGGCTGACCTCGGGTTTCCAGGGATCCACAGTGGCTAAACCACCAAAACTCCGAAAAAATGGAGATTATTCAGAGGATTGCACAAAGGAGGGCCAACAAAGTATCGAAGTATCAAAATAAGTAAGACAAAATCAATAAAAACGAAGTTCGATTCGCCGTCAAACTAACCCAATTCAAATGCGTCTCTCATATGAAGAACATTTTTAGTTGCTCGACCGCAAACCGTTCCATTTTCAAGGAATTCTTAACTGCTGCAGAAAAATAGGTCCGTTAAGACAAAGCCGAGTCAGCAAACGGTTCTTGACAACTAATACTTACACTTAGACCAGGTTTGACAGAGGTCCTGCTTGAAGTACTTGTCTAATCTTAGAATTAAACAAAGAGTCATCTCAAAGATCTTTGTTCAAGATTACAAATGTAAGATCAAGATTACAAATGTACGAAGTTAGCTATCTTGTAGGAAGCCTATTGGATCCACGGAAAGGAATGATTCCGCAATTCCACAACGAGCAATTCCAAACACATCACATCGTCAAGTTAATTACAAGATTGAACTCAAAGAACGTAAGGAATTATTTCTGGAGTAATACGCTGAAATATGTGAGTTACGTCATCATTCTTTTACTTAATGCTCATCCTTTTTCATAACAGGTTATGATGTAAAGTATAACTAAAAAGATACTGAGATATTAAACATCGATAAAGATATATTACAAGGCAAAACAAAGGACCTGCATGGCATAGCGGTGAACGCGTAAGCCTTGGAAAGTGTAATAGCGAGCTCGTTTTCTATCGCATACACCTACAGTAAGGAGTTTTGCAAATATCTCAGTATCATCGTAGTTATGTGAAGTATGCAGTGAGTAAAAGCCCTATTCTCCGAATATTAGGACAAAATCTTTGTTCTTGCTTGTCTTGGAATGATAAGAACCATTTGCCTCCTTCATTAAACTCGCAAGAATCATGGAATGGAATAACTTATTTTTAAAAAAACTTTGCAGTTTCTGGACTAGTTGCAAGGTGGTTATGGGCTTGACAGGCATATTTGCTTCTGATTGTAATTACTGAGGATCTTATCACAAAGCGAAATTATGAAGACGAAATTATTCATTACTTTGACAAAAACACTCTATTGGATTTATAAACAAATGACTTCTAAGTTTCCCTAAATTTGTTCTCAAATTTATTGCTGAGAGAATACTTAATGTATTTTCGCTCGTCAGTGATCGAATGATGGATGGTTTTAATTCTGCTCCAAAATAATAAAATAATCAGTCTAACCACATTTTTGAACGAAGGTGAAAGATAACTTTAGTGAAGCTGAGATATTTGCAAAATTCTGGACCGCAGGTGTCTATGGTGGGGAACGAACGCGCTATTGTCCTTTCCGGGGAGTAACGCACTCACCACCACACCATGCGGGTCCTTCGTTTCGCCTGTCTCTCAGCTAGTTCTAAACAAAAACGGTTAAGATTGTGATTATAACTGGGGCCTCAGCTTAACTGGGTTCATTGCCGATTTGCGCTCCCCAGATCAATCCCGCTGTTGGGTGATTGCTGATGGCAAAAGATCGATCGAACTAGCTGAGAGACAGGCGAAACGAAGGACCCGCATGGTGTGGTGGTGAGCGCGTTACTCCCCGGAAAGGACAATAGCGCGTTCGTTCCCCACCATAGACACCTGCGGTCCAGAGTTTTGCAAATATCTCAGCTTCACTAAAGTTATATTTCGCAATATATCTTGCCATTAAAAAGAGAGTAGGCAGTAAACAAAAACGGTTAAGAAGGTGAAAGATTCAAAGAATAGATGTCTAAGGAAAAAAGATATTATGTTAATAAACTATGAAATTAGAAGCTCAGCGAAGCTTTTTTAAAATTGCGACTACAGTTCAGTCGGTGCCAAGAAAGTCCATGTAGAAGTATGAACCCACGTTGGTAAAGTATGGTAGACAGGTTGCAGCCGCTCGTAGATCTTAAACGAAAGCACCCGCCCGGCTAGGCGTGATACCGTAATCCGATATAGGTAGATTGGAGCAGGGTTCACACGGATCCTACCGGATAACAGCGATGAGAAATACATAATATACCTAAAAAAAATTCCATGTTTTTGATGATTTCATCAAAAATGTTCTGCTATAGAAATGTTAAAGAGCAGAAACAACATCCTAAATACAGTAAGAAGAGAAGCCCCACACAGAAAATTGATGAGTTACGTAAAATTAAAACTTGACAAAAACCAAGAAATAAACGGGGTTCTAAAAAGGATAGAGACTGTCATGCTACTCATGACTACTGCCGTAGTTAAAATGAACTGGAGAAAGGAGGTCTGCAAAAAAGAGATGAATTGACAGAAGATAGTCTGCATTTCGAATTTTGCCTATGTTCCTTAAAAATTACATCGAGGCGTTACGCTCAAAAATAAGTGGTATTTTTCCAGGTATGGGTTTAGAGCTCGCCTCATATGAGAAGGTTGTCCATTGGTGCCCATGTACTTGTCGGTGAATCGCTTCATGTCGAAACGTTCTTCGACGTATTCCTCACTGAAATACAACCACTCGAGAATTATGTTTGTATCCTTGAATATTTGATAAGCCCGTCTTCGTCTTAGATATCAAAATAATCATGTGGATCTCGACACAATTCCCATTTGACAGAAAATTTCCTAGCTGAGTAAACTTATCTTTCCCTGGGATTTCGAAACCGCTACTGGAGTTTGGTCAATTCATTACCATTTATCAGCTAATTTTACTGTTCTCAGAATAGCAATGACTACAGACAGGGGTTTACTTTCACCTGACGTAACGGATGGAATTGTGGAACGCAGTCTCATTTGAGGTAACCCAGCTACTGGGTGGAATTCCCGTAGCACATCGCGATTCGGCATTCACGAGTACATCAATAACCATTTGAGCAACATTTGAAGAGAAGCATATTTAGTCCTAATACCTTCGTATTCTTTCCTTGATAAGCTTACACAAGGTTGACAGCAATCTTTATTTGGCTAACGTTTTGAAGTCTTCGTCTTCATCAGAGCCGATGAACAGAGCCGATGGGCCACAGAAAGAGTGCTGATTACTCACACCGACGTCAAACGAACGTCGGTTTTAGAATATAATATCTTCCCACGCATCGCATACATCAGTGGTCCTCAGAACAAAACAATAATATTGAAACGGAAAAATATGAATTTAAATGCTTTCAATTCTAGTTACTGCTTATTTTTTCATGCCACGGTACAATGTAAACTATTATCACAAAAATGATGAGAGATGAACAAAACTGGGAAGCTCAGTCGGACATCTTATCCACGATTACCCTTACAGGGGAGTCACATGCTATCTACCACATCGATCGAAACCTTTGATTTGACTTTCTCTCCCAGCCATGTTTTCACTGAAAGCGCACTGATGTAGTGCACCGAGATAGTAAGTACACGCAACTCGGAAACTCCATTCGGGAAACCGCAGAACTGAAGGCCAACTGAGATTGCGAGTTTTGCTTATATCTCAGCATCCCTATAACTCTATAAACCTAAGCCTATCATCTACATAAAATTCCAAATTTTCTAGGGAATGAAAAAATTGCTTTGCCTTAGAAAAACTATTCATGAAACCTCTGGACAAAGAGGAGATCAGATCCTATTTTTTCAGAGGAAAAAAATTAATTAGTTGCAGATTCTTCTAGAGACTCTAAGACTATATTTACCTTCTCTTTATGGAGTGTGCGTAGCGCAGTGGTTAGAGGTACGATACAATGCACATGGTACTGAAACCTCTGGACAAAGAGGAGATCAGATCCTATTTTTTTCAGAGGAAAAAAACTAATTAGTTGCAGATTCTTCTAGAGACTCTAAGACTATATTTACCTTCTCTTTATGGAGTGTGCGTAGCGCAGTGGTTAGAGGTACGATACAATGCACATGGTATCAATCTCGCACCGCAGGCTCACCAAGCGTTGCATCCATCCTGGGTCGGTAAATTAGTACCAGACTTGTCTGGGAGGATAGCGTTCTATCGCCTTTAACAATGCTTGACGACGCCGAGTGCATGGCGCATCCCTCAGGGATTGATCAACGCCCACAGCACTATCCTTTTTATCCTCTCTTAGAAATATCACTACAGATTAAAAAAAATCCTTAGATGCCTAAAGAGGGAAAACGTTGTTCCAAAAAAGTGGTAAAGTTCTTTTTCGTGACTGAAGAAACGATGTGAAGCTCGCCTTTACAACATGTTTACTTCATTGCTTAGAAATTTCGGTATAATAGAAAGATTTCCTACTGGTGTTTCATCGACTACGTCTACGTTACTCTTTCGAATAATACTCGATTATTCAAAATCGAAACCATCGCTGCTGAAATTTTACGACCCGAAACGAATGGTGCACTCTCTACAAAATTTTAAAAAAATACTCTCAGAGGTTTCGGATAATATGTAAGATTGTGAGAGTAATATATTAGCATGACCAAAATGAATACGGGAGAATTTTTGGCTTTTTACGGTACTGGGCCAGAAATGTAATACTTTTCCTTTCCCATGTGAAACGCTACTGTATCCCGATTACTCCGTGACTGACGATACCCCAAGTAGTACAGCAGATTGCTCAGTTACATTTTACTCCATCCCGAAATCATTTGAACCAAGCAGTTCTCTTTTACACAATCTTGTTGACATAAAGTCTATTAAAGGTGGCAATAAATGATTGCATCAGAAACAGTGCCACAATGATAAGCAGGAATATAGCCTTCTTTCAAAGTGTTGCAAATATCTTAGCTTCGTTCTGGTTGCTTTCCTTCAGCTCCTTCAAGTAGTCACATTTCTTTCAATCAGTTGCAATTATTTTGTACAGTATTTATAAAATTTCAACAGAGACAGACAGAACAAGAGAAGACAGACCAATTGAACTCACTTGCTGCAGATTGCGTTGTAGTGCATAAAAGCTGACAATACCATCGCAGCCCGACTTCGGTGACCCTTAAATGACTAGTACACTGTGCACGTTATACTTAAATAAGTAATACTTCCCAGGATCGACTTTCTATTAACCTCGGCATTGGAGTATGAATACTCTGTTTTTTTGTTCAGCAATCGCGAGGTTGTTATACAGCATACATTTACTTCCATAGAAAAAAACACAATGCAATACAATAGTAGCTGACGTTTCGGCAGTATCCCCTTCTTCAGAGCCTGGAAGGGTATACTGATATACAATTTATTACGCCAAACACTTCAGTAACACTTACCAAAAAACGAAAAAGTCTGTGCTAAATACTGAAGTGTTTGGCGTAATAAATTGTATATCAGTATATCCTTCCGCGCTCTGAAGAAGGCGATACTGCCGAAACGTCAGCCACTGTTGTATTGTATTGTGTTTTTCTATGGAAGTAAATGTATGCTGCATAACAAGATCGCAATTGCTGAACAAGAAAACAACGTATTCATAAGTAATACTTATATCTGAAAAACAATCAGCCTTTTTAGCACCTAATAAGTTAACTATCAAATGTAACTTTCAATAAACAAATAGTTCTCAAAGGGTTAGTTCTATGGATGACAGCTATGTGGGAAAACAGGTAAAATTATGCTGCGGCCTTGGTGCCACATGATGGATGGCTGGCCGCCTAAGTCTTCATGAAAGTAATCCTAATGGGTTGCCAATTTTATGTACAATGTTGGCCAATCTGGTTCACCACTAACGTATAATATTTCAAAAAGAAAAAAAACGATTTCCAGAAGTGTCTGTCATTCTGCTGAGCTTAAGTTGAGTCAGGCCAGAACGCAGGTATTGCATCCCCAACTACCGTGCTTCTCTCACATAGACTGAGTAACAACTATGAAGAACTAATTCGCAAGGTAATATAGACAATACTTGATCGGCACCTATTGAAGAAGAATTACGTGGTTACTAGCACAATTTCCTCAGTGTTTTATACTTGGGCATAATTTCTCACCTATACTTGCGAAAAAGCCATTCTAGGGCTCTCCACCTATGAAAACGGACCCCTTTTCAAAATTACGGTAAGCACACCTAGGTGTTTACCTGTAGCTGTACTAAGTTAAGAAAATACTACAACGATCATATAGCTTCTTCAGCAAACTCATATCGCCATTCACGATGGATTTGAAGACCTACTTTGCAGTGAATCACAATCACATTTTGGTTGTTCGCCAAGAGCCACTGCTCGAACTGTTTGCAAATGGCGCACAATCGGTCGAGAGGCGGGGCCAATCGCGCAGGCCACCCACTGTTCTCCGGCGCTAAACAGCGGGTTAAGTCGTGGCGAGGTCGTGACACATTCCATACCTGAACCTTCATCCTTCATCTGAATCACAATTTTTACGCAACCAATGGAAAAAATTATTAAATGGTGAAAGAAAAAGGTAGAAAACAGTGAAAGATTTGAAAGGAAATGTTGGGGAAAAAGGAATGAAGAAGTAGCATAATTTTTTCGTGGGGTATTCATTGGCAACACATCAATCTAAATATTTATGTATAAATCCTACCTTATAGTGCTCAAAATGTTTTGTTTTCAATGCCAACGCTGCATACTTCAGGGAATCGACGTACGCCTTTTCGCTACCGTCTTCGGGAGAGCAGAGCGCTAAAACCAAACGATACGTGGGAAATCGATATCCATTACGAACTCCCAGTAAAAAGACCAAAATAAGCTTCTTCTCTACAAGAATTATTTTTGAAGTGTTTCTGCTGCAGAAATCCTTGAAAGATTTGATTGTTTGCCTTTCCCTTGTGTTGAAGAAATATCATCGTTAGAACGGAATGAAAAGAATGGATATTCTTGTTGAGCAAAAAACACGAGGTGTTGCTTTATTCGCTATTCCGTTATAGCTGACGTTTCGGCGGATTTCGCCTTCTTAAGAGCCTGGAAGTGCATATTGATAGGTAATTTACTATGTCGAACGCTCCAATAACACATACAGAAAGATAAAAATCTAGATCATGATCACACAATCAACAGCTTCTCGAGAAAACCCATTGTTTATTACGTGCCTCCCACTGAGGAAAAACAGCTAATCAAAGCCGCATATGGTCGATAAATCCACCACCCCACATCAACAGTCGATGCGAAGGTATCGGACCAGATCACGTGTGATCTCCGGGCATTCCTCCTTGCTGTTCATTCTAGGGTTACTGGTATTTATCCAAAAAGCCTGTAGAGAATTGCGCGTTGGTGTTTTGGCATCAATGCTGAGGTTAGTAGAAAGTCGGTAGTGGAGTTATAGGCTTGCACTATTCTCTAGCAAACCATAAAATCTTAGATGTATTCTTTCTTTGATGAGCTTACACGAGGTTGATAATAATATTTATTATCGGCTAACGTTTCGACGTCTTCGTCTTCATCAGAGCCGATGATCCGAGTCGATGGTCCGTGCTCGCTGTTCGTCTCGATGTGGCAGCTTCGCCTTCGTGTCGAGTCAGGTCTTCTTCAGCTGTCCGTCTCCTCGAATGAGGCATACTCATTCAGTGGTGCCCTTTTATACATGATGCTGATGGTGAATATAATGATAATGTCCGTTGATAACTATTTGTTTTTCTTCCGGACATATATCATCGCGCACATCGTGCAGAAGTCGGTGTTATCATTAGCTAGCACAAAGCGTATTAATGCTTCGAAACCGACTTTCCTTGAGCCTTGGTGTGCTTATGGTGAATATGTATTCTTTCATAATTCTTATTTTGACTTTACCCAGAAGAAGATGGCCTACCTTCTACATGTAGAATCACTGAAAGACGCCGAATTAGTGAGAATGAGGACAATAGAAGCGACAATGAAGACAATCATAGAATTCAACTGCTGCAATTTATAGTTTCTGTATGAATTCGGGCACATATGGCGCAGTGGTTGGACGCACCACTGCGACACAGACGTGGAAACGATCCCCGAGCCCATGGCTCACAAAGCCTTCCATCCCTCCGGGGTCGGCAAATTGGTACCAGACTTGTCTGGGAGGATAGCAGCACTAGCTCGATGCAACGGTATGACACTGCGATCCATTATAAAGGCCAGATATGCATTTAATCACCTCCAACGATACTTAATGATGTCGAATGCATGGCGCATCCCTCAAGGACTGATCAACGCCGACAGCTTTATCCTTTATTTTATCCCGAATGACTTCAAACCTATACAGCAAATATTAAGTATTGTTGGAGCTAGACTTCAACGGGAAAGTAACGAAGAATATATTTGGACTGCTATAGAGGTTGTAGGTTCGCCGCAATATTGCTCGTCTTGCAAGCAAGGTACTCAAGAACTCAAAAGTAAATCTCACTCTGTAGTCTCTGGCTGAACAGCGAACGCTTCCCATATGAGAAGAAAAGATTTAAATCGGGAATATTAAATTGTCTTCAACATCCCATTATTGATGGCTTACTCGATTATGTGAGAAGACACTTTCTACGCCTTGGTTTGCCAGCAAAACTGTCATATGGTCAAATGACACTTCTGAGCTATAAACGACACATGACTTTGATATAGCAGACAACAGAACATGGCTCTGAATTATTTGAAGGAAAGATATCACATGAAAAACTGCTTTAGTAAAACGGAACCACACAATAGCATAGACCACCACATTACAGAGATCAATCCAATGGAGGATTGAAGCAGAAAACAAAAAACAGCATGCAAAACTTCCAATTTCCTAAGCAAAGTGACCGACTAACTAGTACGATTGTGGAGCTCAAATACTTGCTGAACAAACAATCCCTACATTTCTTACTGTACTACCAAAACATGATTTAACATTTCGATATCGCTGATATTTGTGCGTTACATCCACAGGACTTTTAATGAGATCCCTTCCAAAGATCAGGCCAGTGCATTTAATAAGCTGTGTGTTGAAATTCGCAGACCTAATAATAAATGGGCTAATTTTCCATTCAGCAACGTAAATTGAAATGTCAGTCGGCCAATCTTGGGATAAGAAAAAGACAAGTTAGGACAAGGAAGAATCGTTGCGTTAGCAAATCGACCCCTTATAAGTCCTCCAATACAATTATATTCAACCAGCCACTGAACCAGGTGCAGTTTTAGATGGTCGCATCCCACCTATCGTACCCACAAAGAAATAACCACCTCTATGGGCAACTGCAGTGAGAAAAACATGTCGAACAATGTGGAGTCAAAGAAGACGAGCTATTTGTCATCCTAAACAAGATTTTGCTCGATACGGTAGCGTTTTTTTGACATATGGTAAAAAATCATTTCAAATATTCTCCATGATTCTTCTAAGTGCTTAGTATCTCAGCTATCCAATGTTTTATTAATTCGTCGTTTTCTCTTTCAGCAATCGCGAGGTTGTTAAACAGCAAACGTTTACTTCTATACAATAACACACATACAATACAATCGTAGCTGACGTTTCGGCAGAATCGCCTTCTTCAGAGCCTGGAAGGGTACACTAACACGCAGCTTACTAGGTCAAACACCTAAACAGCACAAGCAGAAAGAGGAAAATCTGAGCGATAATTATAAGATCTACGGCTTCTCGAAAAAAAACCCACCGCTTTTTTCATCTGTCCTCCACCGAGGAAGAACAGCCGTTCAGAGTCGCATATGGCTGACGACTGCAGCACCCCACTTCAACGATTGATGCGAAGGTAAGGGACGAGATCACGCGTTATCTCGAAGTATTGTTGGAGCTAGACTTCAACGGGAAAGTAACGAAGAATATATTTGGACTGCTATAGAGGTTGTAGGTTCGCCGCAATATTGCTCGTCTTGCAAGCAAGGTACTCAAGAACTCAAAAGTAAATCTCACTCTGTAGTCTCTGGCTGAACAGCGAACGCTTCCCATATGAGAAGAAAAGATTTAAATCGGGAATATTAAATTGTCTTCAACATCCCATTATTGATGGCTTACTCGATTATGTGAGAAGACACTTTCTACGCCTTGGTTTGCCAGCAAAACTGTCATATGGTCAAATGACACTTCTGAGCTATAAACGACACATGACTTTGATATAGCAGACAACAGAACATGGCTCTGAATTATTTGAAGGAAAGATATCACATGAAAAACTGCTTTAGTAAAACGGAACCACACAATAGCATAGACCACCACATTACAGAGATCAATCCAATGGAGGATTGAAGCAGAAAACAAAAAACAGCATGCAAAACTTCCAATTTCCTAAGCAAAGTGACCGACTAACTAGTACGATTGTGGAGCTCAAATACTTGCTGAACAAACAATCCCTACATTTCTTACTGTACTACCAAAACATGATTTAACATTTCGATATCGCTGATATTTGTGCGTTACATCCACAGGACTTTTAATGAGATCCCTTCCAAAGATCAGGCCAGTGCATTTAATAAGCTGTGTGTTGAAATTCGCAGACCTAATAATAAATGGGCTAATTTTCCATTCAGCAACGTAAATTGAAATGTCAGTCGGCCAATCTTGGGATAAGAAAAAGACAAGTTAGGACAAGGAAGAATCGTTGCGTTAGCAAATCGACCCCTTATAAGTCCTCCAATACAATTATATTCAACCAGCCACTGAACCAGGTGCAGTTTTAGATGGTCGCATCCCACCTATCGTACCCACAAAGAAATAACCACCTCTATGGGCAACTGCAGTGAGAAAAACATGTCGAACAATGTGGAGTCAAAGAAGACGAGCTATTTGTCATCCTAAACAAGATTTTGCTCGATACGGTAGCGTTTTTTTGACATATGGTAAAAAATCATTTCAAATATTCTCCATGATTCTTCTAAGTGCTTAGTATCTCAGCTATCCAATGTTTTATTAATTCGTCGTTTTCTCTTTCAGCAATCGCGAGGTTGTTAAACAGCAAACGTTTACTTCTATACAATAACACACATACAATACAATCGTAGCTGACGTTTCGGCAGAATCGCCTTCTTCAGAGCCTGGAAGGGTACACTAACACGCAGCTTACTAGGTCAAACACCTAAACAGCACAAGCAGAAAGAGGAAAATCTGAGCGATAATTATAAGATCTACGGCTTCTCGAAAAAAAACCCACCGCTTTTTTCATCTGTCCTCCACCGAGGAAGAACAGCCGTTCAGAGTCGCATATGGCTGACGACTGCAGCACCCCACTTCAACGATTGATGCGAAGGTAAGGGACGAGATCACGCGTTATCTCGAGACATTCCTCCCTGCTATTCATTGTAGGATTTTTGGCATTTATCCAAAAACCTCGAGGAGTTTGCGCGTTGGTGTTTTAGTATCCTGTGCGAGGATAGCGACTTTTGTATCAAAATCGTCTCCGCTATGCTTTTGTATCCTATGCGTGCCTAGTGGCGTGCCTTGTCTTGTTTTTCGTTTGCCATCTATATGTTCTTTTATGCGGATACATAAAAGTCTGCCCGTTTCGCCAATATATTCGTTTCCGCAAATACCACGAGAGATTAGGTATATCGCACCTGAACTCATGCAGTCACCGTCCCTGCCATAAGGGCAGATTACGCAATTTGTGTTTCACACAGACGGTCATACAAACGGTTAAGAACTGACTGGCGACGAAGAGTATTCGGTGGTATTTCAATTATCGCGATTGCTTAGAGAGAAAACGACGAATTCATAATCCAATGCTGAGGTTAATAGAAAGTCGATCCTGGGTACTATTACCAATGTTTTACTTTTAGAATTTTCGGGATAACTAAGAATAGATAAGGAAATCCCAGAGAAGCTCGGATCTCGCAATTTTTCTTCTTAGAGATTTGGAAAAAAAACTATAAACAATCAGAGAAGCTCTCTTCCGAAATGTTTACTATCCTCAGTTTGTTTGAATCACCTTGCAAAGTCCGGAATACGTATTTCGCACAATGACATACGCCGTGATATTTCTCAAGTGTCACAGATTTAGAAGAAGCATCCAAAAATGTGTGAAACATCACCGAATAGGAAGTTCTACGATTTCATGAAAGTTTTCATTTCAATGCTTCTTGAGAGTATTAAGTTAAAGGAGGCAAAAGACTTCACTGATGGTTAATTGTTTTTGTGATTTTCTACAATCTATTATTTTCTCCTATCTTCTACTATTATCAGAATGCTCAAGTATGGACATCTTGAGGCTATAAAAAAGGGATAACTTCTTCGACCAGCAAATTACCAGTCAGATGAAACTGCTGGAGCATCCATGATCTTCCCAACGAGGACTCGATTTCCAAACAAAGTAAAAATCGACAGTTTTTGATCAAGAGTTTTAGGTACGACTTTGTACCTTCAACATTACTGCAACCGAAACAAAATAAGCAACAAAACAAAGAAATGCACTCCAATGATAAGAATTTCACGTAGAAAAAAAGTGTCGTACCTATCACCCGGGACGTAACATACTGTAGTGTAAGCCCTTCATCGACCGGACAGCAACCAACCATAGGAGGATTCTAAAGAAAACCAGTGTTAAGTGACAAGATACCATATGTCGGAAAGAAAAAAAAATATTCAAGAAGGAAGGAAATCGGCTGGAAAATGCCAAAAACTCAGACGAACATGACATGTATAAATTTCAAATTAAGTGAGTAAACTAATATCGAGGAGATAGTTGTAAAGAAAGTTCAAAAATTAACCAATGTAAAACTGCAGAAACTGTCTGTGCGCATTCTGACCATAACCGAAATCAGGTACAGAACTCTATGGTTAGGAATTTGAATCGGTGAAACAAAGGAAAAACAACACCTTTTTGTGGCAACACCAACAATTACATTCCTCACTAACAGGAAAGGAACGTGGCACATTGCGAAGGAATCCCAGCGGGAAAAAAGAATGTTCGTTAAACGGAACCCATGCAGAAAATTGACAAAATAGGAAACGAACACTTCAATTCTCAACCAGCAATAGGTTTGTTACAAGGTATTGATTAAAGCGTTTAAGGAAACTCAGGTATAATCAGTGACCTGGGTCCAAGCTTTGCAAATCTCTCAGTATAATTCTGACTGTATTTTACATGAAACGAAACAAATAATAGGCAGTAAATTGGAGCTCCATGTTTTGCAATGGAACTATGAATATTTACAGCAGTTAGCAACAACTGATGAAATGATTACTTGACCCGATGATGAGAATTGAGGCTTACTTGAGGAAAAAAAAAGAATTGCTCTATTAGACTAAATAGAGAAAAAACAAAGCAATATGAAAGATTACGCCTTGTATATCTGATGAAAATTTTCACAGACACGAAAGTCCAAAAGTCAGGTTTTTTGGGGTTACAATGGGTCAGCGCCAACCCTAGCACGCCACTCGCCACACTATCCTAGCAGTGGAAGCCAATTAGTGCGCCGGCGCTGGAAAGCGATCCGCGTCAAACAAGAGTCGATTGCTGACTGAGGATTAAAAAAGACCTTCCTTTTTTAGGCGTCAACATTTGGCCGCAAAATGTGCGTGAAGAAGACTCGTTAATGTGATCCATTTTTTATTGGCATCATAGTCTCACAATGAAACCCGACAAAATCCTTTATATTGACAGGCAGGTCACATACTGTCGCACGGTTGCCCTTATCAAATTTAACATGCTTAAACGTATGCCGTATACAATGTTAAAAAATAGCTATCATCTTAGCTATAGTAGCTATTCATGATAGCGCATTATCTTTTTAAAAATCGATTTCCATTAACGTTGAAATGAATAACCAATATTTCCTTAAATTGGATTTTAGTTTTTCCTTGTTTTCTGTCACTTTTTATGCTATATATTTTGTTTTGGCGTGTATGACGCAGTGGTCGGAGGCGACACATACACATACACATACACATACACACACACACACACACACACAAACACACACACACACACACGAACACACAAACACACACACACACACACACACACACACACACACACATCGATCCACAGGCTCTTGGCTCACCAAGCTTTCCATCCTTACGAGGTCAGCAACTTCATACCGGACTCGGTTGGAAGGATAGCAATATAGGCTCGATACATCGGTAAGCTAACGTGAGTCATTGTGAAGGCCAGATATGCATTCAATCACCTCCTACGATGGTTAATGAAGTGGAATGCATGGCGCAGAGATTGATCAACGCCGAGAGCTTTATCTCTTTATATTTTAGTTTTCGTAACAATCCTATGCTTTTCATCGTAAAATATTGTAAAATAATGGTTTACCCAGTCAGGGTTCCGAATGGAAGTTTGACCGATTTTCAATGTTGCTACAATACGCGCTATAATCAGCCTGCACCAATCCAATGACAGATCAGTCATCAGTGGCGTCGAGATTTATAGTGCACATCAAAACGGAAATGACGCCCTACGTTCTCTTGAATTTGAGTCCCTTAGAAAAATTCAACTTCATCCATGGCGTGAAAATGATGACAATAAATAAAAATACACCCAAAGTCGCTGAAAACTTTCGAAGAAAAGTTTTCATGCAGAATTAATTTTCCTAGGTTACTGTTTCCAAAAAAAAAATAAACGAATTTGAATTCAACCAAAAATTCTAACCATAAAAATCGATATTTATCATTACTGAATAAATGGAAAACAATCCGAAAAAAAAACAAAGCATCGCCTCAAGCAACGAAAAAATCGTCAAAGTTTTTTGATCATGACCCATCATCACATGTATGAAGATCTCAATCTTCCCCAAAGGTCTTCGAAAATTTTGAGTGTTGTTTCGGCTACTGCTCGAGGGTTTTGTCTTCAATAACTTTCTAAATGATTGAGCAACGGTGAAGTTGGCATAACAACCATTACTCAGTCGAGGTTTCGGCGCACTCGCCTTCCTTAAAGCTCCCTTGATCCGAGTCCATAATCCCAAGCTCGTCTTTGTAGCGACAGAAGGGTTCGTTGTCCCATCGAGTCGGATCCAGTGGAGGAAACCCAACTCGAATGAAAAACTCCACTCAGCGGTGCACTTTTACATACGACGGATGTTGGCCCATTTCTGCCATACAATGCGATCTGCTTTTTCGTGGACAGGCAATGCATCGCCTTGCAGTCGGTACATCATTTGATGATACGCAGCGTGGCAGTATCTTAAAAACCGATTTTCATTAAGTCTTGGTAGGAATAATCAATAAGTTTCTACATGATTTGTGTTTCACACAGACGGTCATACAAACGGTTAAGAACTGACTGGCGACGAAGAGTATTCGGTGGTATTTCAATTATCGCGATTGCTTAGAGAGAAAACGACGAATTCATAATCCAATGCTGAGGTTAATAGAAAGTCGATCCTGGGTACTATTACCAATGTTTTACTTTTAGAATTTTCGGGATAACTAAGAATAGATAAGGAAATCCCAGAGAAGCTCGGATCTCGCAATTTTTCTTCTTAGAGATTTGGAAAAAAAACTATAAACAATCAGAGAAGCTCTCTTCCGAAATGTTTACTATCCTCAGTTTGTTTGAATCACCTTGCAAAGTCCGGAATACGTATTTCGCACAATGACATACGCCGTGATATTTCTCAAGTGTCACAGATTTAGAAGAAGCATCCAAAAATGTGTGAAACATCAAGCAACGAAAAAATCGTCAAAGTTTTTTGATCATGACCCATCATCACATGTATGAAGATCTCAATCTTCCCCAAAGGTCTTCGAAAATTTTGAGTGTTGTTTCGGCTACTGCTCGAGGGTTTTGTCTTCAATAACTTTCTAAATGATTGAGCAACGGTGAAGTTGGCATAACAACCATTACTCAGTCGAGGTTTCGGCGCACTCGCCTTCCTTAAAGCTCCCTTGATCCGAGTCCATAATCCCAAGCTCGTCTTTGTAGCGACAGAAGGGTTCGTTGTCCCATCGAGTCGGATCCAGTGGAGGAAACCCAACTCGAATGAAAAACTCCACTCAGCGGTGCACTTTTACATACGACGGATGTTGGCCCATTTCTGCCATACAATGCGATCTGCTTTTTCGTGGACAGGCAATGCATCGCCTTGCAGTCGGTACATCATTTGATGATACGCAGCGTGGCAGTATCTTAAAAACCGATTTTCATTAAGTCTTGGTAGGAATAATCAATAAGTTTCTACATGACAAAGCTGACAACAGATTAATATGAAAAATTCGCGCATGCTTCTCCGGAGAAGGTGAAAGCACTGAAACGTTAGCCAAAAAAAAGATTTATGATAACCTCGTCCTCGCACATTCATGTAAAAAAATATTTATCATTTTTACCGAGGTTTAACGGAAGTCGATTTCTAAGATTTCCTCTCTTTTATGAGTGTCGTAGAATGTCTGATAACCTTAGGAAAAGAACGAGGAGGAAAATTAACGGAGGAAACTCCATCACATAATCAACTGGTAACAACTAAGTGTCCTCCTCAGTTGTTACTATTCCTCCTCAACTATTCACCTCCTCTACGTAGGACTCTGCTAGACATGATAGCATTCGAGCATGGTAGCGCTTGCGAGTCTCATATCGTGATCTGTAAAACAACTGCAGCTGCGGGTACAGCTGACTAACTTTGTTTACGAACACATCTGCCCAACGTTTAGGCGGTCATCCAAGAGGACGTTTTCATTCTCTTGGAGTCTACTCTACTGTTCTCTTCGTCCATCTGTCGTCTGTGCTTCTCTTTATGTGACCGCCCCATCTATGTTTCGCTGTCGATGTATGTCTCCTGGATCTCGAAGATGTGACAGATTTCGAAGGCTAGAGCTTCGAATTCCGGATAGATATTGAAAGTGCCGGTTATGTTTCAGAAGACACCACTCGAGCGCTCTGTGAGTAGTACGAAGCATTCTTTACGTGGTTGAAGTATCAGCCCACGTCTCTGCAGCATAACAGAGCGCAGGGAGAACCGTAGAATCGAACAGATGAGCGCCGATTTTTGGGTCCTTCAGTTGGTCGGTGGCTTCTTTGAGAGGCCCGAAAGCACTGAAACGTTAGCCAAAAAAAAGATTTATGATAACCTCGTCCTCGCACATTCATGTAAAAAAATATTTATCATTTTTACCGAGGTTTAACGGAAGTCGATTTCTAAGATTTCCTCTCTTTTATGAGTGTCGTAGAATGTCTGATAACCTTAGGAAAAGAACGAGGAGGAAAATTAACGGAGGAAACTCCATCACATAATCAACTGGTAACAACTAAGTGTCCTCCTCAGTTGTTACTATTCCTCCTCAACTATTCACCTCCTCTACGTAGGACTCTGCTAGACATGATAGCATTCGAGCATGGTAGCGCTTGCGAGTCTCATATCGTGATCTGTAAAACAACTGCAGCTGCGGGTACAGCTGACTAACTTTGTTTACGAACACATCTGCCCAACGTTTAGGCGGTCATCCAAGAGGACGTTTTCATTCTCTTGGAGTCTACTCTACTGTTCTCTTCGTCCATCTGTCGTCTGTGCTTCTCTTTATGTGACCGCCCCATCTATGTTTCGCTGTCGATGTATGTCTCCTGGATCTCGAAGATGTGACAGATTTCGAAGGCTAGAGCTTCGAATTCCGGATAGATATTGAAAGTGCCGGTTATGTTTCAGAAGACACCGCTCAAGCGCTCTGTGAGTAGTACGAAGCATTCTTTACGTGGTTCAAGTATCAGCCCACGTCTCTGCAGCATAACAGAGCGCAGGGAGAACCGTAGAATCGAACAGATGAGCGCCGATTTTTGGGTCCTTCAGTTGGTCGGTGGCTTCTTTGAGAGGCCCGAATGCGGCTCAAGCTGCTCACTTTCTTATATCTAGTTCCTCCTTCATGTTGTTTTTCATGTTCATTGATCGCCCAAGGTATACGTATGAGGTGGTCTCTGCAATGAGAGAGCCATACAATTCAATTTTTTTGCCTTCGCACCATGGGTGCTTCTCTTTATGTGACCGCCCCATCTATGTTTCGCTGTCGATGTATGTCTCCTGGATCTCGAAGATGTGACAGATTTCGAAGGCTAGAGCTTCGAATTCCGGATAGATATTGAAAGTGCCGGTTATGTTTCAGAAGACACCACTCGAGCGCTC
Source organism: Angiostrongylus cantonensis (assembly GCA_009735665.1). Lineage (NCBI taxonomy): Eukaryota > Metazoa > Nematoda > Chromadorea > Rhabditida > Metastrongylidae > Angiostrongylus > Angiostrongylus cantonensis. The sequence goes on from MQTX01000073.1 coordinate 617,384, forward strand.
TGTGAGTAGTACGAAGCATTCTTTACGTGGTTGAAGTATCAGCCCACGTCTCTGCAGCATAACAGAGCGCAGGGAGAACCGTAGAATCGAACAGATGAGCGCCGATTTTTGGGTCCTTCAGTTGGTCGGTGGCTTCTTTGAGAGGCCCGAATGCGGCTCAAGCTGCTCACTTTCTTATATCTAGTTCCTCCTTCATGTTGTTTTTCATGTTCATTGATCGCCCAAGGTATACGTATGAGGTGGTCTCTGCAATGAGAGAGCCATACAATTCAATTTTTTTGCCTTCGCACCATGGGTTTTTCATAAACTTAGTCTTCTTTCAATTTGTGCGAAGTCCGATCTTTTTCCCCGGTTTGTTGAGCTCGTTGATCATCATCTTTGCTTCGCTAGTACCTTTTAAGAAGATGACAATGTCTTTTATAAAGCTGTGATATTTGCAAAACTCCGGACCGCAGGTGTTTGCGGTGGGAAACGAACGCGCTATTGTCCTTTCCGGGGGGTAACGCGTTCACCACCACACCATGCGGGTCCTTCGTTTCGCCTGTCTCTCAGCTAGTTCTATCGATCTTTTGCCATCAGCAATCACCCAACAGCGGGATTGATCTGGGGAGCGCAAATCGGCGATGAACCCAGTTAAGCTGAGGCCCCAGTTATAATCACAATCTTAACCGTTTTGTTTACTGCCTACTCTTTTTAATGGTAGGTCGGGTGATTGCTGATGGCAGAAGATCGATAGAACTAGCTGAGAGACAGGCAAAACGAAGGACCGGCTTGGTGTGGTGGTGAACGCGTTACTCCCCGGAAAGTACAATAGCGCGTTCGTTCCCCACCATAGACACCTGCGGTCCGGAGTTTTGCAAATATCTCAGCTTCATTAGAGCTATATTTCGCAATATACCCTGCCATTAAAAAGAGTAGGCAGTAAACAAAACGGTTAAGATGATGACAATGTCGTCAGCAAAAGGAAGGTTTGATAAGAAATTTCCATCAATACGTATGCCTTTCTCATCGCAATCGAGTGATTTCATTATCCACTGCAGTACTGCACTGAACAGCTTTGGCGATATTGTGTCGCTCTATCGAACTCCTTTTCCTATGGGTATGGTAAGGTACCTATTAAAAATAAGATTATCAGGTTCGATTCATTGTTGTGATGTTTTTCGTTATTTCTAACATTTGTTTACAGGACATCTCATCTAACATTGACATAATCTCATGACAGTTTGTGATTTTCTAATAATTGATTGGTTTCAACGTTCAAATGGTTTATGTTTTATGTATGTTTCACGCCCTACATGAGAATTCATCGAATGAAAAAACATCAACCACAATGATGCTGAGATATTCGCAAAACTTGAACCGCAAGTGTCTGCGGTGGGGAACGAACGCACTATTGTCCTTTCCGGGGAGTAACGCATTCGCCACCACACCATGCGGGTCCTTCGTTTCGCCTATCTCTCAGTTAGTTCTATCGATCACTGCCGTCAGCAGTCATCCGCCAACGGGATTGATCTGGGGAGCCCAAATCGGCAGTTGAACTCAGTTTAGCTGAGGCTATAGTTATAATCGCAATCTTAACCTTTTTATTTACTGCCTACTCTTTTTAATGGCAGGGTATGTAGCGAAATGTGACTTCTATAGTGCTGAGATATTTGCGAAACTCCGGAGCACAGGTGTCTGCGGTGGGGAACGAACGCGCTACTGCCTTCCCCACCGCAAACACCTGCACTCCGGAGTTTTGCAAATATCTCAACAATATAGAAGTCATATTTTGCTACATACCCTGCCATTAAAAAGAATTGACAGCAAATAAAAAGGTTAAGGTTATCTCAGAATCGATTTCCCAAGAAGAGGTTGATTTCTCAAGAAGAGTTAACATAAATGATGACTAAACCATTGTGCGCTAGGCCATTCACTTACCTTTACACCTTTTTTCATGCTATTTCACAATAAACCATTTTCTTTAAGAAGAAAACCCTAATGAGCAGCAGTACTAAACAAATAGGTAGAGATAAGAAGACGATGGAAAGGCAGAGAGAAAAAGAAGGAGATATGAATATATCGTAATTAGAAAATACTTCTGATGTTATCTTCTGATAATTAATGGCGACGTTGCGATAAGGAATCCAGAAAACCGCATGAAGTTAGTGTTTCTTGGTAAACAGAGTACGCTGTATGCATAAATCTCTAGACGTTGATTGATAACGATGGAGAAGCCTAAATGAAGGATCACTAACTCTCTAGAGCAGAGGAGTACGCTGTCAGTCAGAGAGGAATGCATTAACAACCAAAAAAAATATGTACGCAGCTTCTAAAAATCCGGAGGAATTTACATCGCATTTCATATTTCGGCTATAGATGGACACTGCGTTCTCCAAACAGGCGGCTCAAACATCACCCGAATCATCGTCGAAAAGGAAAACCGACATGATGAGCACACAAACAAATTTTTACTGGATCGGAACGAATGCTAACTACGCTTTAAATTTTTCGGCTCTTTATTTCCCTGAGCGATTTCGCCGTTATGCATAGGGAAGTTTAAGTCAGACTCAAGTCATCAACTGGAAGGTTTTTTTCTTCGGTTTTTGCCTTTTTGGCATCCCCTAGAGATTCTGGCCGCTTTTAAGTTTTTCAAATCCGATAAAGAAAGTAGCCAAACCTGAAACTTACTTCTGAAAAAAACCAAAGAAATCTCACAAAACTAGCATGATTTGAAAAGTTGGAAAGAATCCGAAATGGCTACCAACCCACTCTTGCCATTTTTTACACCTTTTTTTACCTTTTCTTTCGAATTCGAGGGGCAGATTGAATAATGGAGACATAGATTTCCTTAAATAGTTGTTCCCAAAGGAAATGGAGCGAAGATATTTTTGAGTTCATCAATTTATAAAGCCCTCTCAGGCGCATCAGCTGAATTAACGTTATGGGCATGTCTGCACTCTGTGGAAAAGAAATCCCTAACACGCCCCCGTTATCTTCAAGGTTATATTCACAGAAAGCTTCATTCCGAACTTTGCGTTGATCACTTGCTTGCTGCATTCAACTTTTATCCATTGCTTATTTCTTTTTCTCACGGGAGGGCGTTATTTAAAATACAACCACAGTGATTCTAAGAAATGAGCAAAACCTGGTATCTCAGGTGAGTTTCAAACCTACAATTACCATTTCCAGAATTCACGTGTTATATAAGAAAAATGAGAAGATGCGAATTCATTAGTTTGCTTGTTAGAACGATCCATCTTCTGAATGAATACGTTGAGCTCTAGCACGCTTTTTCATTGAATAGATAAGTCGATGATTATGTAACACCTTTCCTACCCATTCACCTATTTGCGAGAGCACTCCCTAGTCGTAATTGCAGCTGGTTGTAGAATGGAAGAGATTTCCCAACCTGTGACGAAATTCTTTTCCCACCACGGCATTTTCTGGCCTTTATGTACTCATAGTTGGCCTTCCAAATGAGAATATTGAAGTTCTTCACAGCTCAAGAGATCCTACTGGAAAATGAGTCTTCCTATATAGATAGTAACTCAATAGTCATGAACATTCTAACTGCAGGGCTAATTCATAGAGAGATATTGAACGACTATTTAGTTAGAAATTAAAAAAAACTTCTGTTTTCTTAGCATCAATGCGTCATGAATACTAACCAAACTTTATAAATAGTTGAATGATGAGAAAAAGCAATGGAGTAACTGATGACAGATATTCTGCCGGATTTTCACCTTCACCGTCACGTCCTCTACCACCTGCGCTGTGAAATGGCAACAAGCAGAAGCTGACTTCAACAGCCAAATACTTAACCTATCCTTTGGAAATGTACGGAATAAACAACTGTAGAAAAGCAGAATGTACCCAGAACGCACGCTTTTCAGTACAAGTAGGTGTGTTTTACTAGAAATAAGTTCGTAATATGTTCCGAAGGCAATGAGGGCTATAACTAACGAAACCTTCTACGTGCACAAATGTTTATTACAGTTTTGTTTTTAAAATACTTCGATGCGTTTCGAACTCATAGGTATGCATATAGGAACAAAGTTCTTGTAGATCTGCGTCGTCTAATCGATCCGGACATCATCACGGAGGTGAGTTGCTTAGCTGCTGGCCTTATCGTACTCAGATTTACTTCGGAATCGTCCTGCGCAAAGGAAACCTCAACTAGAAAAGTTCATGCTCAATTCCTCCAGCCCGTTTGAGCCCTCAGTATAGGGAGATATTGAACGACTATTTAGTTAGAAATTAAAAAAAAAACTTCTGTTTTCTTAGCATCAATGCGTCATGAATACTAACCAAACTTTATAAATAGTTGAATGATGAGAAAAAGCAATGGAGTAACTGATGACAGATATTCTGCCGGATTTTCACCTTCACCGTCACGTCCTCTACCACCTGCGCTGTGAAATGGCAACAAGCAGAAGCTGACTTCAACAGCCAAATACTTAACCTATCCTTTGGAAATGTACGGAATAAACAACTGTAGAAAAGCAGAATGTACCCAGAACGCACGCTTTTCAGTACAAGTAGGTGTGTTTTACTAGAAATAAGTTCGTAATATGTTCCGAAGGCAATGAGGGCTATAACTAACGAAACCTTCTACGTGCACAAATGTTTATTACAGTTTTGTTTTTAAAATACTTCGATGCGTTTCGAACTCATAGGTATGCATATAGGAACAAAGTTCTTGTAGATCTGCGTCGTCTAATCGATCCGGACATCATCACGGAGGTGAGTTGCTTAGCTGCTGGCCTTATCGTACTCAGATTTACTTCGGAATCGTCCTGCGCAAAGGAAACCTCAACTAGAAAAGTTCATGCTCAATTCCTCCAGCCCGTTTGAGCCCTCAGTATAGAAGCCCATTTCCTTGACGTCTTGACGTATTCTTGTCTCATTAAAGCCTCAAGCAGACCTATAACTCTTTAGCTTCATATCGCATACAACGAAAGCTTTAGGCAAAACATTTGATGGAGATGCTTAAAAGAAACACTTACAGATGCATTCAAACGTTTTACGTCAATAAAATCTGAAAAAAACTTCTACGAATTCCTGTTACTACGACGTGCTTTTTTAAATGATGTATAACTTTTAAGATGATGACAGCATGTGCATTCGTGAAAATGTTAACGCAATGAGACACTACAAATAGCTTGAGGAGTAACGTCTTCTCATTCCTCTGGAAATCCTTTTGTCACGCTAATGATGTTTATGCAAATTTATCACAGTTAAAGGACTTTCTTCAAAAATCATTAGAAAATTCTCCTCATAAAACTGAACCGAGGAAAAAGCGCCAAGAAAAACAAATGATTTAAGTTTCTAAAGGGTCGAATTAAAATTGTTCACAACAGCTGGAATAAGAACAGGTTACCGGCTAATAACTTCAACCTTTGTAAACAAAAAAAGGAAAGATTGAAAAAAATGATGAAATGGGGAAGCAAGAGACAGAAAAACTGATGAAGTTATACGAACATGGTAAAAGGATAAAAGGATAAAGCTCTCGGCGTTGATCAATCCCTGAGGGATGCGCCATGCATTCCACTTCATTAAGCATCGTTGGGGGTGATCGAATGCATATCTGGCCTTTACAATGACTCGCGGTGGCCAGCCGATGTATCGAGCCAGTGCTGCTATCCTCGCAGACAAATCTGGTACCAATTTGCTGACCTCGGAGAGATGGGAGGCTTGGTGGGCCATGGGCGCATTTCACGTGCGCGCCGCAGTGGCGCCTCCAACCACTGCGCCACACGCGCCCCTCACGAACATAGTAGAAAAAAAAATAGAACACCGAAAAGTGACTGGGAAGTGAGAAAGATGTTTTATCAGAAAGTTCAATACGAGAAGTTTGAAAAAAAGCGAAACAGCGAAAAATAAAACACCGTAACCATTGCCACTCCACTTGGATGCTTAGATGGCTCATCTTCATCCATTGGGCGGGCACCAGTATAATAATTTCCATTCTTCAGAGATTTGCTGCTTTAGCCATTGTGGTTCCCTAGAGTTCCAAGGACAGCCTGGCCAAAATTTGCAGCGGGTCATCACCACCACACGCAGTCGCAGCCCTTGTGGAACAGAGAGATATTTAGCACCATGTGACTAGTTTGATACCAGGACGGTGGTGGATCCTGGTATCGGTTTACTCTTAGCTGGGCTTCCTGATGGAAACGCCGGACTCCTTCTCAACTATGGAGACTTTCCGAGGGATGAATCCACCCGTTGCACATTACAACCCGACACCCATGAACACGATGAGGCGGCAAACCGTTGGAAGGCCATTGTCACTCTACCATTAAAAAAAAGCAAGCTATCGAATTTCGACACTAGCGATTTCTCGGTAGTTAGAGACCAGGCTAAGAGAAAATTGCTTCAGCAGATTCAGCAACTAAACAACCAACATTCCAGAAAACATTCAGCTCTTGGTTCCTTATTTTTTCTCGGTTTCTGCAAATTTTGCCGATTGCCGTCATATTCGAAGATTTTCGAGAAAAAAAACCATCGTTTGACCAATTGTGGACGAATCCACTACAAATTTACAAATTAGGATAGGACTAAGAGCAACCATTCTCTTAGAGGTGGAAATCGAATGCATTTGACGGTTGAGCTTAAACCTTTGACCCTCACGAAACTTTTTTTCGGACACATATTTAGGTTTTCAAAACTAACCAATATTCAACCTCGGCATAACAAGGAGATGTTTCTTTAGACTACTAAGCTCACACGAGATTCGTACAAAAGTTCTACTCAGTTCAGCACATAGTTATTTTTTTATAGTTTTAGTGCTAAGAATAGAATTCTTATACGCAAAACACGTTAGCATAATAATCTAAGGAAATCACCTGTATCACCTGTAGTCCCGCTGATCGTCGAGTGACTCGAGCGGGCGCCAGTAAATCCTACATTTTTTCTTGTCGCGTGCAAGAGTAGCCCAGTGGGTTCACCTCCCTTTAGGGATTCGTCGAGCATCATATCTTTCTTCTAGGCTGTTCGTGAAGAACTCTAACCATCGGGTCGGTGGTCTTCCTGGAGTACGTTCGACTCCACTAACTCCATCCTGACGAATCCAATCACTAACAGCTCTTGTCCATTGGTTATCATTCATACGCATTATATGTCCCGGCCACCTTATCTTCGACTGTTTGGCGTATAGAACGGTATCTTTGATTTTTGATCGTTGACGCAGGTAGGAGCTTCTGAACCCATCCCTTACTCGTGTGAAACGTGATACTCCTAGCATAGTCGTTTCGACTGCGCGTTCGATAACGCTGAGTAATCTTTCATCCTGCTTACGTAGCGACCAGGTTTCTGACGCATAAGTTAGGGCAGGAAGAACCGTTGAGTCGAAAAGGTGGGCACAGAGTCGGGTGTTCTTTGTTCTCTTCACTACATCCTCGATGCTCTTGAAAGCTCCCCAAGCTGCTCGTTTCCTTCTGCTCAGCTCTGGAGATAAGTCGTTCATCATATTGATTTCCCGACCTAGATAGACAAACTATGGATCACCCTCATATGAGGGATCTCGAGCCGGTTAGTCGCGAGGCTACATCCCCAGGTGGCGCAGAGGTGGTTCATCGCAGACCAAAAGAGACTTTTGCTTCCCTGAGACGCAGGAGGATCTAGGGAATGGGCTTCCTGTTTCCACTGCGCCGATTTGGCAGATACTTTCTGTATTTGCTAGGCGTATTCATGCATGCATGTGTGGGTGCGTTCTCGCTTTCCACAAGCCCCACCCTCAACGCTGGACGTGGGAATCGCAGAATGGAGAGTACCATAACGAAATAGACCACAACATAGTAAATAGAAAGTTTTGCATAACCGAAGTCGCTGTTGTCCCAAAATTTTACACGGGATCAGACAACCGTCTCAAGCCGCTAAATTCGAAAACCCATCTCGCAGAACCACCACAAACTGGGACTTATTGAACTCATTAGTCGGCTGTTGGGAAGATGCTGTTGTCGACAACATCGACGAGGAATACGATCGGTTCATTCAACATCTTCACGTCAGTGCCATGAAAGCTGAAAGTTCGAAGGTGAGACGTCTGTCTCCAGAAACTCTCGAGCTACGTCAGCGTGGAATCGCACGAGCTGCAGGCAACCGCGAACTAACTTCCGAACTTGCGAAACAATGAAGACGGGCGATAAAAGAAAAACTTAAAGAGAGAAGAGGAGCAGTAATGGTAGAAGCTGAAGGGGTTGGAAAAAGCATTCGCAAAGCCCGCCGAAGCTTCGCCAATTATAAAACCAAGACGATGGCACTTTGACGTCCAGACAAAACAGTTACAGTGCCTAGAAATGTAATGGTGAAAATCATTCACGAATACCATTCAGATCCTATCGATAGCCACGTCCACCTTCCGTCATGTGAAATAAAGGTGGGTGCATAAGCTGTACGGCCGGTTCTCCCTTCAGAAATCCGACATACCATTTCGTCGGTTAAAAATCGAACAGCACCAGGTAAAGACAGGATTAGAACATCTGAAGAACGTTCCACCAGTCCTCGTAAACAAACTGGCTTGGCTCTTCACACGTCACCTGTCTGAATGCAAGGACCCCACTCAGTGGAAGACCAGCAAGACCGTGTTGTTGTTCAAGAAGGGGGACCTACACGATATAGGCAACTATCGCCCAATCTGCTTGCTGTTCGTCGTCTACAAACTTTTCACTCGAGTCATCCTAAACAGGATTGACAGAACACTGGGCTAAGGACAGCCATGCGAGCAAGCAGGGTTTCTAAAAGGATTTAGTACGATAGACCACATTAACACGTTATTAAGGCTCAATGAAGTACCACGAGAGTACAAAAGACCGCTCTGTCTCACATACATCGATTTAGAGAAAGCCTTTGTTTCAATTGAGATAGAAGCAGTTATAGAAGCCCTTTTCTTTCGTTTTCTTGAGATTTAGTCGAAGACCAACCTTTCCACACGCTTTATCAAAGTCAGCAAGCATACGCCCCGCTTGACTAATGTCTGGCGCTATAAGAACGATATCATCAGCAAAGCGAAGGTGATGTATCTGCCGACCATCGATTTTCACTCCCATATTATCCCATTCCAATGTTCGCATGACGTTCAGGAGGGTCGCTATAAATAATTTTGACGAGATTGTCTCGCCTTGCCTAACTCCCCTTTCGACGTCAACGTTAATGTCGTCATAGAATGGAGAAATTTTGGTAGCGAAATTGTTGTACAGCTCACGAAGAATCTTTATGTACTGAGTAGGGACTCCTTGACTACCAAGTGCTTCCATGACTGCTTCTATCTCAACTGAGTGGAAGGCCTTCTCTAAGTCGATGAAAGTGAGACAGAGCGGTCTTTTGTACTCTTGCGATACTTCAGTGAGCCCTGTTATCGTGTGGATGTGGTCCACCGTACTAAATCCTTTTCGAAACCCTCCTGCTGGCATGGCTGTGCTTCGTCCAGTGTTCTGTCGATCCTGTTTAGGATGACTCAAGTGAAAGGTTTAGACGACAAACAGCAAGTAGATTGGGCGATAGTTGCCAATATCGTGTAGGTCGCCCTTCTTAAGCAACAACACGGTCTTGCTGGTCTTCCACTGAGTAGGGACCTTGCATTCAGACAGGTGACGTGCGAGGACTCAAGCCAGTGTGTTTCCGAGGACTGTCGGAAGGTTCTTTAGGTGGTCTGATCTTATCCTAGCCGGACCTGGTGCTGTTCGATTTTTCACCGACGAGATGGCATGTCGGATTTCCGAAGGGAGAACCGGCGGTACAGCCTATGCATCCACCTTCATTTCATAAGACGTGAGATGGACGTGGCTGTCGAAGAAATCTGAGTAGTATTCGTGAACGATTTTCTCCATTGCCTTTCTGGACGCCGTTATTGTTCCGTCTGTGCGTCGGAGTGCAATCATATTGGTCTTGTAATTGGCAAAGCTTCGGTGGGCTTTGCGAATGCTTTTCCAGGCCTCTGCAGCTTCGGCCATTACTGCTCTTCTCTCTTTTTGATCTTCTTTTATCGCCTGTCTGCACTGTTTCGCAAGCTCGGACGTTAGTTAGCGGCTGCCTGCAGCTCGTACGATTCCACACTGGCGTATTAGCTCAAGAGTTTCAGGAGACAGACGTCTCTTGGTGACCTTCGAACTGTCAGCTTTCATGGCACTAACGTGAAGGTGTTCAATGAGCCGATCGTATTCCTCGTCGATGTGGGCGACAACGGCATCTTGCCAACAGCCGACTAACGAGTTGAATAAGTCCCAGTTTGTGGTGGTTCTGAGACTTCGGTTTTTGAATTTAGCGGCTTCCTCTCCTTTCCGCGAGAAATAAAATCTTGCACGAAGGAGGCGGTGGTCTGGTCCCGTGTAAAATTTTGGGAAAACAGCGACATCGGTTAAGGAAAAATTTCTATCTACTATGATGTGGTCTATTTCGTTATGGCACTCTCCATTGGGAGATTCCCACGTCCATCGTTGAAGGTGAGGCTTCTGGAATTGCGAGTTACCATGGATGGTCTTGGTCGCCATGATTAACTCAGACGGCCACTCACCCTGCTCGTTCCATTCTAATCCGTGGGTCCCAATGTGACGTTTCTCAGACGATCTTCTTGGTCCGATCTTGGCGTTGAAATCTCCAATGATGACCTTGAAGAATGTATGGTCTTCTCTATAGAACCTCTCCAAGTCCATGTAAAACGCTTTGACTTCTTCTTCGTCATAGTTTGACGTTTGCCCGTAAACGACGAAGATTGTCAAAGTCGGTTTTGATTCACATCTTTTTAATCGTAAACGTCCGATTCGGGTTGTAAGCTGTTCGAAAAAATCGAAGTTCATAGACAAACTCGTGTTGACGAGAACGCCGACACCGCCTACGCCTCTACTGTCGCATGTTCGGAGGAACAGTTGTTCTCCAGTGTCATAGACAGCGTTGAATGGGTGGCGTCGTCTCGTCTCGGCCAGGCCGATGACGTCGTACCTTATCATACTTGCCGGCATGAGAAAGTCCTCTATCGAGGACTCGGATGCAAGTGTACGCGCATTGTAGGAACAGATCGCCACCATAGTTCTTCCTGATCCATGCAGGTTCCATTGGCGCTGAGATTTTAGCAGCCTCTCTGTACTCGTCCTACCCAACGCTGCGAAATTGGGGCTCTTTCGAGGTTAGGTAAATGAGGCCCGTTTCTTTTATTGTGTTTACCTTTTTGATGCCCACGTTTAACTTGCTGGGCTCTGAACGTGGGGTCTAGTTATACTCACGGGTAGCTTGCCAGGCTCTTCCAAAGTGGACATGGAGCTTATTTTTTGGAGGCGACTCCTAACCACCTCCCATATACTTCCTTCTCACCTGATTGCAGGTTTTTGGCCGAATTGACTCGTAGAATACAATCCGCATAAAGCGAGAACGCACCCACACACGCATGTATGAATACGCCTAGCAAATCTCCAATGATGACCTTGAAGAATGTATGGTCTTCTCTATAGAACCTCTCCAAGTCCATGTAAAACGCTTTGACTTCTTCTTCGTCATAGTTTGACGTTTGCCCGTAAACGACGAAGATTGTCAAAGTCGGTTTTGATTCACATCTTTTTAATCGTAAACGTCCGATTCGGGTTGTAAGCTGTTCGAAAAAATCGAAGTTCATAGACAAACTCGTGTTGACGAGAACGCCGACACCGCCTACGCCTCTACTGTCGCATGTTCGGAGGAACAGTTGTTCTCCAGTGTCATAGACAGCGTTGAATGGGTGGCGTCGTCTCGTCTCGGCCAGGCCGATGACGTCGTACCTTATCATACTTGCCGGCATGAGAAAGTCCTCTATCGAGGACTCGGATGCAAGTGTACGCGCATTGTAGGAACAGATCGCCACCATAGTTCTTCCTGATCCATGCAGGTTCCATTGGCGCTGAGATTTTAGCAGCCTCTCTGTACTCGTCCTACCCAACGCTGCGAAATTGGGGCTCTTTCGAGGTTAGGTAAATGAGGCCCGTTTCTTTTATTGTGTTTACCTTTTTGATGCCCACGTTTAACTTGCTGGGCTCTGAACGTGGGGTCTAGTTATACTCACGGGTAGCTTGCCAGGCTCTCCCAGAGTGGACATGGAGCTTATTTGTTGGAGGCGACTCCTAACCGCCTCCCATGTACTTCCCTGTCACTTGATTGCAGGCTTTTGGCCGAATTGACTCGTAGAATACAATCCGCATAAAGCGAGAACGCACCCACACACGCATGTATGAATACGCCTAGCAAATACAGAAAGTATGTGCCAAATCGGCGCAGCAGAAACAGGAAGTCCGTTCCCTGGATCCACCTGCGTCTCAGAGAAGCAAAGGTCGCTTTTAGTCTGCGATTAACCCCCTATCCGCCACCTGGGGACGCGCCACGTAGCCGGGTCTAACCGGCCTCGTATGAGGGAGATCCATAGGAACGATTACCAAAATAAGAGCTATATCGGCAGTGCTAATCTACAGTGAACCAGCTGCTAAGGAATAGTGGAAAAGTCGTGTATTTTATATAATCTTATTCTCTTTCGCGGGTTAAATATGGTAGGCAACAAAAACGCTGAATATGTAGATTTCTCAATGACAAGAGCACCGTAATAAAAGATTCCATCAAGAAATGCTGGTTCCTTCTGTAGATCATGAAGTTACCGCTATTAGACTTTGACACCTGTGCTTACTAGAAAAGAGTTCAACTTGTTGCTCGCCGGCTCTACATGGTTTCTTCAAAATCCGATTTTTGCATAAAATATGTTTAAAATAAGAATTTGAAAAAGCGCAACAAACGATAATTTATTGAGTTCCTGATGAGTAACCACGAAGTTGTCACTATAATGATGATGATGATGGCGATGATGATGGCGATGATGATGGCGAAGATGAGGGCTTGTTCATCAAGAAAATATTACGCTATTTTTAAGTGCCGAGGTTAATAGAAAGGCAACCCTAGGAATTACAATAAAAATCTCATAAATTTCAAAATACAAAGACAACTGAATTAACATTAACTATGCTTTCGAAAAATCTCACAATCTCATAGCAATCGCGAGGTTGTTAAACAGCATACGTTTACTTCCACACAATAACACACATACAACGCAATCGTAGCTGACGTTTCGGCAGAATCGCCTTCTTCAGAGCCTGGAAGGGTATACTAACACGCAACTTACCAGGTCAAACACTTCAGCAGCACAAACAGAAAGATGAAAATCTGAGCGAATTACAAGATCTACGGCTTCTCGAGAAAACCCACCGCTTTTTCAAGAGGCGGCGGCATTACCGCCATCTCCTTTCCCTAGAACGTTTTTCAGACAGCAGGACCCTAACGACGAAATTGACACTAAATTCCGCATATTTTCGGACGGCGTTCTCAAGACCCTTAATCACTACCGCGATAGAAGGTATATCTCTAACCTCACAGCTGCACAAAAATGTGGATTGCGAGAAATTAGAGAACTGATAAACTCTAAAACGATAAGATTGTCTGTTAGTGATAAGGAGAGAAAGTTCGTAGTTATTCCTCGCCAGATGGATGTTAAGATAACGAAAGAACATCTTAGTGATGCTACCATACATCGCCAATCCACTGAAAACGAATACAAACATCATTACCGGAAGTTAAACGAGCAATGGGTCAGCGTGGCAAAGGCTGCGACATGAAGGAAAAATAGAAATGCATGGCTTGTCCATCCAGCGGCTCATGACTTTTTAAAGGAGTACCTAAGCTTCTCGATTTTCAGATGGTCCGGGAAATACTACGTGCAAATAAGGGGGCTGGCAATGGGACAGCGACTGGCCCCAAGCTTTGCAATTCCGTTTACGACTAGAGTGGAAGCCCCCGTTCTCGGTCTCCGGACGTTACTCTACTGCAGATATATAGACGATTGTTTCGTCGTCTCCTCTACACAAGAGGAGATGGACAAATGCTTTTAATTATTGAACGAGCAGTCAGAGTACATCAAGTTCACCCGGGAGAAACAGAAGGACGACTGGCTCCCGTTTTTAAACGTTCAAATTAACTTGTCAGGTAGCGGTTACATGACTAAGTGGTACCGAAAACCAAGTAACAAAAACAACTTGGTTCACTCCCTTTCTTGTCACCCTTCGCACACAAAGAGGGCGCTTGTGAGAAACATGTTTCAAACAGCCACCTCTGTGTGCACAAGTAGGGAACTAAGGGAAGAATCGCGCGACTTGGCTCGGCAAACAGCCATCTCCAATGGCTACAAAATTGTAACCCCACGAGATAAGTTTCGAGTGAGAGCAACGGTCCAAAAGGAATGGTTTTGCCAAAACAAAGTCCCGTTTATCTTGCCCTTCATTAGCGATGAAATAAGTGCAACGATAAAACGATGCTTAAGAAGGGCAAATCTAAAGGAATCGGTAACGATAATTGAAATACCACCGAATACTCTTCGTCGCCAGTTAGTTCGTAACCGCTTGTATGACCGTCTATGTGAAACACAAAATTGCGTAATCTGCCCTTATGGCAGGGACGGTGACTGCATGAGTTCAGGTGCGATATACATAATCTCTTGTGGTACTTGCGGAGATGAATATATTGACGAAACGGGCAGAACCTTATGTATCCGCATAAAAGAACACCTAGATTGCAAACAAAAAGCAAGACAAGGCACGCCACTAGGTACGCATAGGATACAAAGGCATAACGGAGACGATTTTGATATAAAAGTCGCTATCCTCGCACGGGATACTAAAACACCAACGTGCAAACTCCTCGAGGCTTTTTGGATAAATGCCAAAAATCCTACAATGAGTAGCAGGGAGGAATGCCCCGAGATTACGCGGGATCTCGCCCCTTACCTTCGTATCGATCGTTGATTGGGGGTGCTGCAGTCGTCAGCCATATGCGACTCTGAGCGGCTGTTCTTCCTCGGTGGAAGACAGATAAAAAAAGCGGTGGGTTTTCTCCAAGGGCCGTAGATCTTGTAGTTATCTCTCAGATTTTCATCTTTCTTCTTGTGCTGTTGAAGTGTTTGACCTAGTAAGTTGCGTATTAGTATACCCTTCCAGGCTCTGAAGAAGGCGATTCTGCCGAAACGTCGGCTACGATTGTGTTGTACGTGTGTTATTATATGGAAGTAAACGTATGCTGTTTAACAACCTCGCGATTGCTAAGAGAGAAAACGACGAATTCATAATTCAATGCCGAGGTTAATAGAAAGTCGATCCTGGGTACTCTCACAATCTTACTTGGTCATACACTTCACTGCAAGCCTTGACGCAAAGAAGAAATGACAAAAACGATTTTCAGCCGCCAGGGATCGACCGGAACGAGAAAAGTTGTAGTTGGTGGGAAAAGAAACGTAAATTCCATTATCTTTCATTCCAATTTCCAAGACCCATTTCAACCTAAGATATTGAGATGGAAGGCTTTAAAAAGCTGAATTATTTTTCAGCCTTTTAAGGGTCATAAGTAGACATAGGGCGCGTGTGGCGCAGTGGTCCGCGGCACTGTGCAACGCACACACGAGATCGATCCCCGCTTCCGTGGCCCACCAAGCCTCCCATCCCTCCGGGGTCGGCAAATTGGTACCAGACTTGTCTGGGAGGATAGCAGCACTGGCTCGATACATCGGCAGGCCACCGCGAGTCATTGTAAAGGCCAGATATGCATTCAATCACATCCAACGATACTTAATGAAGTCGAATGCATGGCGCTTCCCTAAGGGATTGATTAGCGCCGACAGCTTTATCCTTTATCCTTTAAGTAGATATGGTCACTTATTGTTATACCCAACTTTCCTGTAAGTCCAGCTATGGTAATTCTGAGAAGCTCTACTGCATGACTTATTCACTTAGACATGTTTGCGAACGTGGGAATGGACGTATAACTGAAGATTCATCGTGCAATAAAGTTACTCAAGCTTATAAAACCGGTATTTTCATGTAGAAGATCGGCTAAGGGTGAACTTTTATCGTGAAAGAGAACGTAACAATCCGCCTTCGCAATCGTTGCCATTAGGTATAAATGTCGTAACCAAAAATGCGAGGTCTTATTCAACGACCACAGAATCTAATGCAATGCTTGGCCAGTCCATTTTATTCTAACCCCTTCTTCTATTACTCTTTCTAATTGCCAGTAATAAAAGCTTGTCTTCTAATTTATATCCCTCAGCTTCTCCAAATGATTAAGGGACAGAAACGTTGACTCACCGGTAGCTGTGGAAAGAAATTAACGGCGGCTTTTTCTCACTAAGCACAAATGATTGAAGCATTCGGTGTTGACCAATCGCTTGGTATTTCACCATGGATTCAATTCAGTTAAAATTCGTAGAGGTGATTGAATATATGTATATATGTATGTAATATAAAAAATCTGCGACCAATTCGCCGTCTTGGCGATGGTGGTCAGGCCGTGGGGTGGGATCGAACCTATGACATTGCAAGAAACCTTCAGCTACTGGACTACATGCATCGATTTAAATCTATAGTAACATAATTTTGAAGTTTGCGAAATATTCACTACCGCTGGGTTAGCTGTAGAATCGACGCAGTGGGCCCAAGAGATTCCATAGATGTTAAAAGTCATGGATTTCCGAGCAGATCCAGTCATCTTTTGACATAAAGAGTCTCGAAGGATGCTAGGCAATTTGTCGGCAATGCAAGATATTTTTAGTCGCACATTACTAGAAAAATAAGAAAATGATGCAATTTTCTCCTCAGTAAGAGATAAGTGAGTTTTCGCATGGCTCAAAGGTTTGATTAGGTCCAATTTTTTCACCGGCTGGAACGGAATCGCTAACGAAAAGGCGATAGAGACAAACATTTATGAAAGCTTGGATATTTTTGGAATCATAAATACTCATTCATCCTCATGAATAAACAAAACCGAGAGTACAAATGAAATGGCTTCCTAAAGGAAAAAATTATGAACGTAAAATCAGAGTTCATTGACAGAAAAAATTCTACAAGCCCCATATTTCTTTTTCCAGAGAATTTTAGTTAAACTAACAAATTACGTTTAGAAACAAATATCTAAGGATAAAGGATGAAGGATAAAGCTCTCGGTGTCGAGTTCAATCCCTGAAGGATGCGCCATGCATTCGACTTCATTGAGTATCGTTGGTGATTGAATGCATATCTAGCCTTCACAATGACTACCGATGTATTGTGCCAGTGCTGCTATCCTCTCAGAAAAGTCTGGTACCAATTTACCGACTCCGGAGGGATGGAGGGCTTGGTGGGCCATGGACGCGGGGATCAATTCTACGTGTGTTTCGCAGTGGCGCCTCCAAACACTGCACCACGCACGCCTTAAGATCTAAGGATACTTTGATTAAATATTCAAAAGTGAGCTATTAAACTATGAGTTCAGAAAGCTTAAACTTTAACCACCATCAAAGTGATTAATAGGGGTTTGTATTCTTCATAAGAATCCACTGAAGTACACTATCTGTTTTGAAAGCACTTCTCTTTCTCTAAGCGTCAAGGACAAAAGTCCTGTACGAAAACAATTGCACATTAGCGATATTCCAAAGACGTACCTCGGGACAACGAGAAAAGAGTGAAGGCTTCTTCTCTGTTAAACCTAAATTATTTCAGCTCTCAAAACCCCTGGAAAACCGGCCAAAACAACGCGAACCACCCTGAAAGGGTGATCGTGGGCTCGAATCTGGCCTGGGGGTCCAACTTTTGGAAATGTATTAGCATCATAGTGGCTATTTTAGCTCTGTTAGAAAAAGAACACTTCAGTAAAAACAACCATATCAATTGAGACAGAGGATAATAGGTGGTGGTTCGCAGTTAAAATGAATAAAGAGAATGCCAGAAAATCACAAAAACCAACTACAAATGATTAAAATGTAAGAAAAGCGAATATACAGACATGGTTTTCACTTTCAGCTTCATCTCATATGATGGTGATGACTGCTCGTCTCGTACGGAGGGCATCTCGTGCTCACAGCGGAAGCCTATCTAGATGTGACCCAGGGGACATTCTGGCGATGTTCTCAACAAGTTACTCTATCGTCTCTTGGCGTCGATTTCTTGCGACACACATCGCGGACAACATCAGTCTCAACGTCGGTAACATGACAAAAGAAACTGACACCCTCGAGAAGCACTAAATAACCCGAGTAAATCGATAATTTCTATCATAGAAAGAGTTATGTCAAATATGATAGAGAAGGCTTCATGCCTCAATTTAGGGGAGGAAATTTTTAAAACCCACATTAAACCCCAGCCAGCAGCGCTTGGCAATGTCGAATTATCAGTAAAACTCAAGAAACCCAAGGAAAACTAAATAAGCTACCTGGAACAAAAACACTTTAGAATTTCGTAATACAAAGGGTTCTTTTATCTTCAGAATTCCTTGGTAAAGGTTTTCAGATAAAGAGACGTTCACTTGTCCCACAAGATTTTACAACCGTAAAGTGAAATATTTAGATTTGTACTGACTTGGAAATCTAACAAAGTTGTGGGTAGCAGTCTATAAACTCATTTAGACACCAAAACATGTCGTGCAAATGTTTTCTATTTGGATTTTGGAGAACTCAGAGAATTTCAATACGTTGCTGGGAGAAATGACGAATGTGTGGAAGAGAACGCTGTCAAATGATGTCCACCACCGAACGTCTTCTTAAGTCATTAACAATTCAAATAGTAGTACCTGTTAAGCATTGCAGCTGATGTGGTACCTCAAATTCGATATAGACTAATAATTACCTGGTCAGGAAGTTTAAATAACGTTCCTATTTTTGTGTACCAATGGCTCTTCGAATTCTGCCATTTTCACTGATGAATATGATCATATTTATTTGCAGTCCACTCGATAAAAACATTTCCATAACCCATGTCAACAACCCTGTAGCAAAAGTCTATAGACTAGCATCAACTTCGTCGTGAGTAGCTCAGTGAAGTACTATCGTACAAGCTTTGGTCAAATGAAGCAAGGGATACATTGTTTTGCTCAGGAATGGAAGAAAATCCCTTTTTTTGAGATTGCAGCCCTCACTTATAGAAAACCTGTGTCTCTTCTCATTTCCTCTCAGATATTTCAACGGAATATCTCCATGAAAAATTGGCCAGTTATTCCCAGTGGAGCCTTTTTCTATGGTTGTCCTTTCAGACGGGAATGTCGAAATTCTCAGTTTTAGTGGGTTTTCGCTTAAGAACGAAAATACTTTACTACATTCAGGTTATTACAAGAACATACGCTCGCTACGACGGTAGAATATGCCACTAAGGAAATGAAATTGTTTGAATTCAGAAATCTACGTGCCATCCTTGTCTAGGGAACACATTAACGTTCTCTTCATTGTTTTAACTTACGTAACTCTTCAAAGATCAACGACTAATTTTCAACAGTTGTAAATTCACAGCTATATTTCCTTCTTTTCGTGTGAATCCATGATGGGCAGCCACGAAATGTCGTTCAGGAGTTCTTCTTGTATACAAAACATGGAAAAAGGACAACACACGACTGTTTCTATTCACCAGTTAGGGGTAGAAGCTTATGATTTAGCTGTTTCTGGAGAACCATTTTGGAATTATACAATCCGAGAGCGGGTTTTCTCCCGGTCTATTTTGAGTGCATTGAACGACCCATTGTAGAGATGCTGGCTCCATCTGTCCAGGAAGGTAAGGAGAAGAATATTTCAAGTTTTAAAAGCTGAAACGTTCTCTAAAAAAGCAATTGAATGCTGATTCGACAAATCACAATTATTTAAGCCTCTTCTAAAGCAATCTAGAAAATGATGATGTGGAGTTATTCAGCGGTACTTTCTTTTGTGGCTGCTACGAAACCATAGGATTTTATTCTTATGGATTTTAGACGTCCACAAAGTTTCAGCTCTTGATGTTTCAATTGCTAAAGACTTGAGAAACGCAAAGCAAGGGCTTCCGTGGCGCAGTGTGTAACGTGCGAGCCTCGGAAAGGGAAATCGTGGTTTGATCTGGCTGGGGTCCAGGTTTTGGGAATATCTCAGCATCATTGTTCGCGTAATACACTACCGTAAAAGTTGTAGAAGGCGATAAATAAAAATGTAAACATTAACGAATACAGTTTTATGAATGAATGGTGATGTCCTATCAGTGGAATCGCTTATGTTGCAGCTGATGGGCCTAACGTTGGACGATGACAGTTTGTCATACAAATGATGAAACATATTGAAACAATGAAGACAAATAGACTGAAGATAATAACACATCATGTTGGCATGTAACTCTTGAAATGCTGAATTTTCCTAAATCCCAAGATAGCAGAGCTAAAATATTCCCAGCTCTTCACTAGACGAAGTTTTTGTACTTTGTGGATAGAAGTGAGTTTTCCCGTGACAAGTCTGATATCAAATCGCCAATTCCACAGAGATTTATGAGTTGCTTGGCTTTGTGCTAAGACGAACCAGCGATAGATGAGTTTCACGGCATTTCTAAGCATTGTGTTTAGTATGCTTCCAGGTTAAACTTACAATGACTACAAGGTTAACCCCTACAGGCTCTGATGAAGGATAAATCCTCCAAAAACATCGGCATTGCCGCCAACAAGGAACAAAGTAACATGTCGTGTTTGCTCAAAGAGAATATAGTAAATTACAAGGCTAAGTTTCAACTCCATCATTTAAACAAGCTATTTATTAGGCCATTGTTTATAGATTATTCTAAATCTTATATATACATATATATAACTTTAATAAAGCTGAGATATTTGTAAAACTCTGGACCGCAGGTATCTATGGTGGGGAACGAACGCGCTATTGTCCTTTCCGGGGGGTAACGTGCTCACCACCACACCATGCGGATCCTTCGTTTCGCCTGTCGCTCACCTAGTTCTATCGATCTTTTGCCATCAGCAATCACCCAACCACTATATATATATATAACATATAAATTTACACATATATATATAGCATTGAAAAAAAGCCGAAAGAATTAGTCACTGATTCATGTTTCTAGTTCATTTAAGTGATTTATACGAATTCCGATCAAAAGTGATTCAAATTCTAAAATACCAGAGCCACAATCATCCTATAAAGTAATACTTCCACTGTGCAACTTTCATACCGTCTACAGAAAGGAAATCTAATTTGAATATCGTTCCGTTTAGCAGTAAGGTGCCCATTAGTTTTGTTGCGCACCCTTCCTCTGTTGAGCCGGCTCCCACTCGCTTTCACACCCACCATCTTCCATGTGGGCAAGCGTCACAGGTGTTAATAAGTTATAATTAGCCATCCCTCACAAAAGCCTGGACATATGAGGCCACATAAATTACACTGAGCACTTTTGTTCATGATAATGTTAATCCAAGCACGGACATATGTCCATCAATTACGAAAATCTTCAACAATAACGCCAAGGAAAGCAAACCAACACCATAGACAGCTTATTTAACGAGTTCAAAAAGACTAATAAGCAATATTACCTCCACAAGTATTCAATACTGAAGCCCGAAATCGTTAAATAGTGTTTTCATCATAAAAAGATTTATTAAACAATCTTTTGTTAGACTAACATTATAAGGAAAGCATAAGCTCTGTTTTGTTTAAGAAATCCTACTAACTAAAACCGGGAGCGGTGATAGCGCCATGGTTAGCTATGTCAATGCTCAGAATACAAAGACGCTAGTTCGATCATCGCCTTATCGTCCAATGCACGCGGGGACGCCTTAAACCAGGATATCTCCAACATTACATGGCGAATCGACTGCACCAGCATTCTATGACATTCATGAGGAAAACGAAAGCCTCAAGGAGCAGTCAAAACAACACGTGAGATGTTCGAAGACCCCTGCAGACGGTGAATGAGAGGAAAACGGATCGAATGCAATAAATGCTGGAGTCCGCAAAGCAGATTTGATGAAGAATCACGTAAATAATAAAAAAAAGTAGTTAAATTAACATTCTTCAAGGTCATCAATGGAGATTTCAATGCCAAGATTGGGCCAAGAAAAACGTCTGAGAAACGTCACATTGGGATCCACGGATTAGAATGGAACGATCAGGGTGTGCGGTTCCCTGAGTTTATCATGGCGACCAAGACCATCCATGGTAACTCGCAATTCAACAAGCCCCACCCTCAACGCTGGACTTGGGAATCTCCCAATGGAGAGTACCATAACGAAATAGACCACATCATAGTAAATAGAAAGTTTTGCCTAACCGATGTCGCTGCTGTCCCAAAATTCTACACGGGATCAGACCACCGTCTCCTTCGTTCAAAATTTTATTTATCGCGGAAAGGAAAATAAGCCGCTAAATTCAAAAACCGATGTCCCAGAACTACCACAAACTGATTAATGAATTATTAATTTAATCATTAATTTATTGTTCATTAATTAATGATTAATGTTCATTTATTGTCCATGAAGTTCGTAACCGCCTATATGACCGTCTATGTGCAACGCAAAACTGCATAATTTGTCCTAATGGAAGAGACGGTGATTGCATGAGCTCAGGTACAGTTTATCTGATCTCATGTAAGGCGTGCGGAGACGAATACATTGGCGAAACGGGTAGACCTCTCTGTGCCCGCATAAAAGAACACCTAGTCGGCAAAAGTAAACCAAATACCCCACTAGGCACGCATAGGACCCAGAGACATGAGCAGGAGGACTTTGAAGTACGTCTGCTGTTGGAAAGATGCCGTTGTCGACAACATCGGCGAGGAATACAATCGGCTCATTCAATATCTTCACGTTAGCGCAATGAGAGCTGAGAGTTGGAAAGTCACCAAGAGACGTCTGTCTCCAGAAACTTTCGAGCTAATACGCAGGCGTGGAATCGCACGAGCTGCAGGCAACCGCGAGCTAACGTCCGAACTTGCGAAACAATGCAGACAGGCGATAAAAGAAGATCTCAAAGAGAGAAGAGCAGCAGTGATGGTTGAAGCTGCAGAGGCTGTGAAAAACGTTCGCAAAGCCCATCGAAGCTTCGCCAATTATAAGACCAAGATGATTGCACTCTGACGCCCAGACAGAACAGTTACAGCGTCTAGAAAGGCAATGGTGGAAATCATTCACAAATACTACTCAGATCCCATCGATAGCCACGTCCACTTCCCGTCTTATGAAATAAAAGAGGATGGATATGTTGTTCCACCAGTTCTCCCTTCCGAAATCCGACATGCCATTTCAATAATATTATAAGAAATAGATTAAACGAAAACGGAGTTAAATATTATTTGAAAAAATCAGTAAAATTTTGCCTTTGTTAATCCCGCCCCATATTTTATCTATTTTTGTACCTCACATTGTCACAAAAAAATTCAAAAAATGGAGTAACGATAAAAATATTGATAAGAATAGACTCCAATAAAAACTACAATAAAAACGTCAACAAAATAAGACAAAGGCGAAACGAAGGAACCGCAGTGTTGTGGCGAACGCGATAGGCCCCGGAAAGGGTAATAGCGCGCTCGTTCCCCACAGTAGACACTTGCGGACCAGAGTTTTGCAAATATCTCAGTATCATTGTGGTTGTACCGCATCGTATCCACTATCCTGCGGTGAGAAATTGCAGCAAGCAGTAAATAAAAAGTTAACATAATAATAAAATACTGATGTAAAAATTGTAAAAATGGTCCGGAAATAATGACGAATGACAATAGAATTTAAAAAAATTGAAGGGTTTACAGAGGAAAAATTCGTTATCCAGTCTTTGGTTTTTATTATCATTGTTATTTATTTTTTAAATTATTTTAAAAAGAAGTGAATGAGGTTCCACTTCTGATACAAATTAAAAATGAAATTCCGTTGTAGATTTACGAAGAAATCCAGAAACATACCGGTGCGACATTCGCATTCACACTGACGTTTCTGCCCACCTCTGCGTCATTGCTGACAGCCTTCTGCAAACAGAAAACCATTTCAGAAAAGAAAAACGTAGTCTTTTGGAAAAGAAATGCAGTCACTGTGTTCCATTACTACTACATTATAAACATCAGCGCCTATGACAAAAAGTAGAATAACTGGAAAACAAGCAATAGAGAAGCGTTCTGGGTTGACAATGAACATTTTTTCTGTAAAGAAAGGAGAGAACAACTATGTATGCCAAAAAAAACCCGCTTCAAACTACAAACGGCTTTCACATGTTTTTGCTAAGCCCGCTAAAAGCTTGGGTATTAATCTCCTCGGTTTTCAACATATTCCGAACAGTATGATTCACGCATGACTCATACCTGCTTGGCTAAGAACGGTTTACCTGTTAGATTAAATTGGAACAAAACTATCGTAGCATTTGAGAAAACTCATCGGTTGGAAAAAATATGAATTACCAATCAAGTGATGGACCTTTGTCAAGAAGACTAAGACCTCTTATTCAACCATCTGGCATTTTAGACTTCGGAATAATTCGAAGAGAGAAGCCATTAAACATGGTAAATTTCACGATAGCACCCCTAAATCCACCACTGACGTTGCGCTTGCTTCAACATTCACATTCAAAATAAAAAAAGGATAAAGCTCTCGGCGTTGATCAATCCCTGAGGAATGCGTCATGCGTTCGACTTCATTACGCATCGTTTGGAGGTGATTGGATGTATATCTGGCCTTTAAAATGACTTGCGGTGACCTATCAATGTATGTTGCTTTCTTCCCAAACAAGTCTGGTTGCAGTTTCTGACCCCGGAGGGATGGAAGGCTTGGTGAGCCTGGGGCGCGGCGATCGATCCAATGTGTATTGCAGGGCGCCTCCGACCACTACGCCATATGCGCCCATATTCAAGACAAGAATAACAGAGAGAAACTTAGAGAAATTGAAAACGCTTTTTTTAACAAAAAAAAGATCTCACTTACAAGCCTGTCAAATTTACAAATTGCTTTAGTCGTCCATAAATTATCGTTAGTTGCTGGAAAACGCGCTCTACTGAGAATTTCTTGATCGAATTTCATTTTTTGATCGGGAATTCATTTTTTTTCTTTAGAATGAAATTTCCCGTTTCAGCTCCTCTGTATAAATCCTCGGCCTATCCTGGCAATCGATTCCTCTTTTCCGCTTTTAAATTCTCCAAATCAATACAGGATAGTGCATTCATGTGTTTTTACACTAACATCCATGAACATTGTATTCTGGGATGAAGTCAGCTGGATCTATTCTAACATGAAAATACTTGACAACAGTGAAGAAGCAAATCAACTGTTATATTAAGGATAAGACAATAAATCGTCACTGAAGATGAAAAGATTATTTTGAATGGGAAATCTAAAAGCAAGAAGTGCTGAGTAGATGAAATGGAATCGAGTGCATCAAGTTAGAGTTCCCCAATGTTCCTGGAAAGGAATTTGTTCTGACCTCGAGAATGTGGGGTTCATCAATAGTAACCATCGTGCCTGATAGTCAAGAACACGTTGTAGATATGGTTAACTTGCAAAATGATCTATATTTTAGAGGTGATGACGGCTGACACACTAACCAAATCAACGACAGCTCATTTTCCGGTCCGATGTAGTTTTACGTCGTTCTTGAAGATAAACCTTCATCATTGATAGACGTCACACCACATCCAATAGACTCGCAATAAATTTTTGTGGACAGCATAAATCAAATGAGGGACAACCATAATCATGCTGATATGTCTACAAAACTCACTACCCAGGTAAAGTTCGAATCCTTAACTACCCATTCCAGGAGCTCATGTGTTACTCACTACATCATTGAGGCGCTCAGTCTGCTCCTTTGTCAGTCAGTTTGACTTATGCTCGCCAGATCAATCCCGATGGGTGATTACTGATAAGACCACTATGACAAAAAATGGCTAAGAGAAAAGCAAAGCAAGGGCCTCGGTAGTGCAGTGGGCAAACCTTACAGCCCCTAGTAGCAGCCCCTATAAAGCGTAGTCACGTATTCGAATCTAGCCTGAGATTTGCGTCTTGCAAACATCTCACCCTCATTGGGGTTTTATTTCACATAATACTCTGTCATAGAAAATATATAAGACAGTAAATAAAAACTTTAACAAATAATGGAAAGTTGAAAGGTAACTGGTGTTATCACTGGGTTGTTCAACTACTTCATCTGAAAGAGACCAGTTAACTAGGTGTAGGTTAACCGAGCAACTAAACACGAACATATCTACCCATGACCTACCTGCCTTAAATCAAGTAACACAAAATATCGAATTAAGATTAAGATACCGTTACGATTACACGAAATCGACTTTGTAAATCCAGGATGTAGAGCAACACAGAATTTTTGACAACATCGATAACCTCCACCTCAGCGCTTACCTTCGTAGCCGCTTAGTAAATAATTCATTCCATAACCCACTGGAGTCCGTTACTTGATACACAGCTGTATTGCTGTACGTGAGTCTTTTCAATGGGCGTAACCAGTTTCAAGCAGGGTATTGACTCTTGGTTTTAAAAATATTAAAAGATTTAATTCATGGCGTTACGACTTATGGATTAACTGCTTTGACGTTTAGAATACTATCTTCTGAATTGCCTATAAGAATAAATGATGAAGCTTCCTGCGTTGATCAATTCGTTCGGAATGTGCCATGCATTTGGCTTCACTAAGAATCGTCGGATGTGACTGACAGTATATTTGGTCTATACAGAGACTTCTAATGGCCCACTGATGTAAAAAGCGCACGTTTTCTATTTTTCCAGAGAATTCTGGCACCATTTTGAGGACCCCAGAGGATTGGACGACACGGCTAACCCTGCGCGAGGGATGCTGCGGCTCGTCTATTGCAATTCACACGCTTGCTTTGACGTTTAGAATACTATCTTCTGAATTGCCTATAAGAATAAATGATGAAGCTTCCTGCGTTGATCAATTCGTTCGGAATGTGCCATGCATTTGGCTTCACTAAGAATCGTCGGATGTGACTGACAGTATATTTGGTCTATACAGAGACTTCTAATGGCCCACTGATGTAAAAAGCGCACGTTTTCTATTTTTCTAGAGAATTCTGGCACCATTTTGAGGATTGGACGACACGGCTAACCCTGCGCGAGGGATGCTGCGGCTCGTCTATTGCAATTCACACGCTTTACTGTGTCAACTACAGATCTGTTAATCTTCGGGCGGTCACAGTCCGAACAGTTGAAGTCTCTAATTACATCTAGGCAAGAAGTTCCTTACGTCACGAACCCAAAGACACAAAGGGAATAACACATGTCGTCTGAAACCCTTCATTTTTAGCGTCGCCGAAGCAAAATTTCGACGCCCTTAAGTGTAGATAGCTCTCTCTCTCTCTCTCTCTCTCTCTCTCTCTCTCCCTATTTCAAAGCCTCTGTAGTTCTCTATTTATTGCCTCAAACCTAAAAATGAGTTTTATTTTTTCCTTAGACCCTACATGGAGCATAACAATACAATTCAATATGCATGTATCCCTCAAACGAATTCAATTATTTCCCGACAAAAAATTTCCGATGACTTTCCGGTTCTTCTGCGCAAAAAGTGCTCTTCTTCCTAAAATCAATACCACCCTGTAAAGCGACAAAATTAACAGCGGTTTTCCAAATTAAAGGTGTACTCAAGTTATGACAGCCACAGCCCACATATTTGGTTTAGTAATTCCATGACGAATGAAAAACGTCTCTGCGTGTTCAACGGTGATGCGCAATTGGAGAGTTTATCTGCCTCGGAGGTTCATCTAGCTTGAAAAGCGCATTGAAAATTTCATCCGTAATATTAGCTAGTGGTAAGCCTGGCTAGTGGTTGCCGTTGTCGTGAAAGATACCTACTTATAAGACTGGCACCAAGTCTTGCCATTGCTTTTATGTCTAAGGTGGAAGCCCCAGTGACCGATCTCGGGCCATTACTCTACTGTAGATATATAGATGACTGTTTTGTCCTTTGCTCAACAAAAGAGGAAATGGACAAAACGTCAGCTTATTTGTGAATAAAGAATAATAATAACACCTCGCGTTTGCTCAACAAGAATACGAAGAACTACCTATAAGATGTCAAATCTTCTTCCTAAAAGTACTGAAAACTAAGAAATGTAAACATCCCAACACTGGTTAACCAGGGACGTTGTAATTAAATGAGATAATCTGCATTCCCGATATCTCATGAAGATATATCAACCAGTCATCCTAGCATGTGACGGATGAAATCGCTGGTATTCTCCCAGTTCTTCACGAGTCTTCTCAACATTTCTGTCAAATCGCCGTAGATTTTCGACTAAGAAACATTGAAGCGTCACATTTATCGTGCATAACAAGCGACGTGATTGATTTGTTCTGTGTTCGAGGTTGCGAGAGCAAGAAGATTGAATGAATTGCGGGATTCATCGAATTAAATGGCCCCAAGGACATATGTCGTTACGAATTAGCGTTCAAACTCATAAAAAAGAAACATAACTCGTTCTAAGCTCGTTTTTCTTTGGAAGAAAAAAATACTTTACAGGTTGCACTTGCACACATTTACAAGAGAAGCTACTAGCCAGTTTGTACCAACCGGAACTGTGGATTCCAGTTTAGTAGGTTTTATACAAACTTGTTCTTACATGATGGGTTAAAGCTGGAGTTCTAAAAAGGTTGTCTGTTTAGAGCCACTATTAAATCGATCACCAATTAGGCAACAACATTCAGAACGTACTGATAGATCTGTCATCTAGAAACCACATTTTTACATTAAGATTATATTTTCACTACAAGGTTTAGGAAGTACGTACGTTTGTTGCAGTCCCAGAAAAAAATACTTCAGTACCAATAAAGCGGTTAGTTCCTCTTGGAAAAGAAAAAAACTAGGTAAAACGTAAAAACTCGTCGTTGTTCGAAGAAAATCACCTGGAATGGACTTGCTCCATTTCTCAATTATTTGTAGAGCTGAAAAAATTTCCTCTCTATGCTGTGTAGACTTCAAAATCACAGCTGATTCAAGTTCAACAAATTCATCAGGGTCTCAAAAAGTTGTCACGACGTTGACCAATACGTTTCCAGAAAAACAATCCAGGTTAAGACAATCAAAGTGTCGTTAGAATTAACAAGTCGCACCATTTTTAAAGATTTTCCTTCTTCTTTCTCAGATAAGGTATACTATAACATCAACAACGAGCATCTAAAATGTCGATGGTAGAAGTCACCTAAGGCGTTCACCTTAGTCATCAACGAGATGGAGTTTGCCGTAATTTTCCGATAGTAATTTGACCTTTAGGATAATCGAATAGAGATGATCGTCAATCAAGGCTGACTTAAGAAATTGACCAAAAATCCAAATGACTTTGAATTTCGCATTGATCGGAATAGAGTTTCCTCATTGATTTCTCCGAACACAGTACACCGGCCTAGGAAGAGCGTGCAGATTCAACAATGACGATGCAAGTTGAGGAAAAAACCCCACAGAAGACTCGAGAAGACAGAAGACAGAAGAAGGTTAATTACGTCAGTTGTTGCGGTGACTTTTTTCTTTGATCTTGTGGAAGTATTGGCATAAACGCGATCCTCATAAGAACGGACAGATTAAATAACAAAAACTATCGAAATGAAATTAACAAAGGAGCAGGTTATTCTCACTACTAATCATGGAAATAGCAAGCCAGTACGTGACTTCTTTGGAAATTTGTGTAAAAGTACTTGTTTTAGAAGACTAGCTGGGAAAAAAGCAGAGCGAGGGCCTCCGTGGCATAGGATGTAATATTCAAGCCTCCTAAAAGAGAAATGGTGGTTCGATCTGTCACGGGGTTCATGTTTTGCTAATATCTCAACATCGTTCTGATTGTAATTCACATCGTACCCTGCCCTGAAAAATTACAGTAGGCAGGAAATAAAAGGCTAACATTCTTTGGTTTTAGTAAAAAGATGCTCGTTCCTTACATGGAACATATTTTCTATCAAAAAGTGTTCCATTTAGCCGATTTATAAAAGCATCTTTTTGTCGCCTTCTTCAAGGATGGCTGTTGTTCTACTGAAAATTGCTCGGTAAATTCCATTCGGTCGGAAATCGGAGGGTTGTGAGTACAGACATAGCCTACATTCTTCCGAAATTTGTACTAATATCGTAATTTAATCATAAACAGTGACATATAAAGAAACTAATGCTTCGTTCCGATCCAGAGCCATCGACGCGCGAGGCAAAACACTCGAAAATTCAGCCACTTATCGGCAGAAAGGAATGTTTTCGACATTTCACAACTGACGTTTAAACATATCCGAACCAAAGCGTGGTTTCACCGAATATGCTTCTACCGAATGTTCCAGGCCAAAAATTATACATTTATCCCTAATTGGGGTAAGATATAATAACACGATGTAATAGGAATGGCTATTACAATGCGATAGTCTCCAAGAACGATTAAGTGACTCTTCCGAGACACGTGTATTTTCTTCCTGTCCACTGAGAAATCCCTTAGAAAGGAGTGAATTATAGAAAGACGAAGTGAAGTACGAACTTCTAACATCAATGGCTTATCATGATATGTTCCTGGGTTTCGACTGTGATATACAGCGCTTCACTTTTTCAGATCATCTAAGCCCTGAAAGAGTTCGACATTACCATCTGGAAACCCATCTGAGCTAAGAATGGAATGGAATGGCAGAGTTCAGCGATCTACCACTGGCTACATTCGCGGCATAAAAACCAGTAGCAAAAGAGGACACCAAACCAAAAATGCTACTTTCTTCGTGTTCCTTGCGGGAATCTTGTGTACATCGGAAAGCAATGAACTTTACTAGTGCATACTATTCGATGTTTGAAGAGATTAGGGCTGAAACATAAGGCAGGTGAAGAATGCGGAAAAAAGGTTTGGTCGAGTGGCCTGAAATAGGAATGGTCCAAAACGATGAAAACCTTCAAAATCACAACATTGTTCTTGATAATTTTAAAGCACATATAAATTAGTTGAAGTAGAATCTGTAAGTGAAATTAAGAAACGTCATAATACAGGTAGTATGGTGACTTGGAACTACATCTGTTTCTAGCACACAACGAAATTGCTTTAAAAACCAACTTTCTTCTATCCTCGGTTCATCATATCCTTTCATGCTCGGTCTTATGGTCTACGCTTATTCAATATTTTTTGGACTACTGAGCTTACGAGAGGTTCACACTAGATCGAATGCGACAACGAAGATCCAGATCGCAAGAGTAAACGGCTATGGAACATCGACCCGAATCATAATGGTTTGAAAGAACACGTAGGTACCGGAGCGCTATCCAAAATAAACCTTAATATTGACCTCGTGTAGGCTCAAAAATCCAGAAAAATATTGATTCGGCCTAGCCCATTAACGTAATTCAACTGGATACACAAGGAATACGAATATTTAAAATCGTGAACCTGTGAGAGACATGTGAAGAATGACTTTCCCAGATCTAAAGTCATAAAGTCGTATATTTGCTAATTTATGAGAAAGGATTCAATGAAAGGCGGGAGCAAACTCCATGGCCTATCCCCTTATAGCGTTCCTATAAATTGAATCCTTTTCGCAATTAGATGACTCCTCACTGAGTATTTACAGTCAAAACACCTTATGTGACACTAATATACAAAGGAGCACAAATAAAAAGTATTAAGCATCGTTTATGAAAGTCCTCATTATGAAGTCACAGTGCATCTTTGAGAAGCTTCATTTCACGATCTTTTTACAACATTCGTTAAACGCATCAAAACTTTTGCTGCCCTACCATGAGAAACTGGAAAACGATCAGGCGAAATTTGAGGCCAATTTGAGTTAATCTTACGATGTCCGGGAATTTGGCACTTGGACAGTAACAAGAACTCGTCCATTAGTTCAAATCTGCTCGGATATCAGAGTTGCTTGCTTCTAAGATTTGAAACCAACGTTTCCTGATGATGTTGCGGTTCATACGATAAAGAATAAGGGATAAAGATGCTAAAGTAACTGGAGCTCTGGTCGAAGAATACTCCAAAGGTCAGAAAATTTGTAGATTTAAGTACTTTCGCATTTAAAAACAAGCCTATCTGAAATGGACCAACGTTATGTTTTGGTTATTTTGAATGACTTAGGGCGGATTTCTCACAACCGGTAGGGTGTAGAAAGGTCGCGATTTATTGCCGCTTAAAAAAAAATAGTCCCTTGGAATGGCTTTTCTTTTACTCCATGGCAAAACTATTCATGAAAACTGATCAATATTGAAAAATACCTTCGAAGAAGGATTCTGTGCAGTATCTTGTCCAAAGCACGACGTCGTTTATGATGGTGATGATTTTTCACACTCATCCACGGACATTTTAATTATATTACTATTCCGCGCCTGTTAAAAAAAAACTAAGTTCAAAGGGTTCGGTGCTTTTCAATGTTCGCTTTTGACATGGACCAGAACAGTCCAGTCAGCAGTCACATAAGCGGATACGGACTGTATAGCATAAGGCGAAAGTGCATTTTCTAGTTCTACTTGTCGATGAGAAATGAGTTTGGAACTACAAGATAAGGTGGGATCCTTAGGCTTGGTCCCAACAGCAAAGATAAATAATGTTTACTGAGTTAGACCAAGAAGTTTAGGAATGAACGCAGTAGCATTATGATATTTCATAAATTCGCAAATAATTTAACTGGATTTGGTACTCATAAGTGAATTCATGTGTTTACAAGTTAATATTTAATTCACTAAGTCTTCGTAGGTGTAGAAAGGTCGCGATTTATTGCCGCTTAAAAAAATAGTCCCTTGGAATGGCTTTTCTTTTACTCTATGGCAAAACTATTCATGAAAACTGATCAATATTGAAAAATACCTTCGAAGAAGGATTCTGTGCAGTATCTTGTCCAAAGCACGACGTCGTTTATGATGGTGATGATTTTTCACACTCATCCACGGACATTTTAATTATATTACTATTCCGCGCCTGTTAAAAAAAAACTAAGTTCAAAGGGTTCGGTGCTTTTCAATGTTCGCTTTTGACATGGACCAGAACAGTCCAGTCAGCAGTCACATAAGCGGATACGGACTGTATAGCATAAGGCGAAAGTGCATTTTCTAGTTCTACTTGTCGATGAGAAATGAGTTTGGAACTACAAGATAAGGTGGGATCCTTAGGCTTGGTCCCAACAGCAAAGATAAATAATGTTTACTGAGTTAGACCAAGAAGTTTAGGAATGAACGCAGTAGCATTATGATATTTCATAAATTCGCAAATAATTTAACTGGATTTGGTACTCATAAGTGAATTCATGTGTTTACAAGTTAATATTTAATTCACTAAGTCTTCGTTGGAAGAACATATACACTATACCCATACACGGGGTGGTCGCTGTCATACACTGAGACTGCCGAATTCAAAACATCCACCCTAAAAAAACAACGAACCACATTCTTACATAAAAATCCTTATTCTCATGAAGATTCTTCCGCTTCGTAAAGATTTCGCATTGTTCAATCAATGGGCATTTCTCATACGAAGTACTTCTGTCGCAAAGCTTATCTCCCGGTAGTTGATAATAACTTAAAAGTGGAAAAAAGCGACCAATGTTTAATACCCATCGTAAGAGGGAGATGAATTGAGACCGTTTGCTCTTCATCTTTGCTACGTCGAAATGATTCATACCGTCCGAACTAACACAATGTTATTCTTCATATTCTTATTGAGCAAACGCGAGGTGCTCAACAAGAATACGAAGAATTACTTGATCAGTGCCGATGTTAATAGAAAGTCGGTCGTGATACTTAACACAGTGTTATTCAAGCGAACATCAAGCGTACTTATGTGCACGTAGATAGGACCTTGTTTCTAAATTCAGCTAAAATCCATGAAATAAGACATTACAGAAGATACAACATCACATCCAGTAAGGAATCCCTCGTCTAGGGTTGAGAAACTGAAACTTAGTTGTAAGTATACCAAGCACCCTACGATGCAGTCCATTTATCTGGCAGCAATATCCGTGTTTTGTTTTTTCAAAAAAAATAGCAAAGATAAAGGCCATCACATGGTCCCTAGTATCCCTCAAAAAAAGCAGCAAACTGGGCAGTTCTCACGCAATAAAGAAGTATGGAAGACTTAGCTAGTGCCCACAGTCACTCGGTAATCAACGCAGTTACCCCTATCTGCAGATGATATTTGGTTTTATTAATCTCGTTACTGCATTCTCTGCAATCCAGTCACTTTGAATGACTTCTAGCGCTTCCCCTAAATGCTGTTCTAAGACATTCAAGACGAAATGCATTAATTTCAATGCATTTTCACTCCGGTCGTTTGACTGTCTCACAGGCATTTTCTACGACAACCTTTTTATTAAACCGACAGTCCTCTTAGCATAAATGTTCTACTACGACCGAGAAACGTTGTTCTCTATACGTATTTTTCTTGATGAGCTTACGCGAGGTTAATAATAATCTTTATTATCGGCTAACGTTTCGACGTCTTCGTCTTCATCAGAGCCGATGATCCGAGTCGATGGTCCACGCTTGTCTTTCGCCTCGATGTGGCGGCTTCGCCTTCGTGTCGAGTCAGGTCTTCTTCAACGGTCTGTCTCCTCGAATGAGGCACACTCATTCAGTGGTGCCCTTTTATACACGATGCTGATGGTGAATATAATGATAATGTCCGTTGATAACTATTTGTTTTTCTTCCGGACATATATCATCGCGCACATCGTGCAGAAGTCGGTGTTATCATTAGCTAGCACAAAGCCTTGTTCTCTATATATCAAATTCAGAAAAGAACGGCTTTCGGGACGAGTTTGCTCTTCTCATGAGTTATGCGTCAGTTCCTTGCTTTTGATACCACTAATAATAACAAAGAGGTTGTTCTGGATGGGGTAGATACAAAGACGCAACTACTGGACAAATGTAAATGCACTTACAGGATGCACTGAACACAATGCACAATGCATAGTGCCTAGTGTTATACACAAACATGTTCTAAAAAATAATACCCTTCTAGTATGTGCTTTATGCTTCCCTTAATCAAATACATTCTAGGGCTATAAGATCGGTAGATTCCACTTCGGTAACGGCAGAAATCTCTCGAGTAGTCTCGACCATCGTTGAGAGAAAATTTGATGGATCATAAACTCACCGACACGTTTCCTACGTTTCTCATCCAAACACATGGTCTGAAACGTTGAAAATTTTCTGGATTACACCACTATTTTAAGTAATTTCGTAACACTTTTCCATTTGTTCTTTATGTGTCCGCAAATAATTCACATTTTTTTTGTTTTACTTAATTTAGTCCGTCTTCACGTATATTGTGCGGATCCCAGCACACATCCATTGTCCACGAAGATCTTCCAACTTTTACGTGTGGCTTCGGTTGCTGCTTGAAGATTTCCACTGCATCTCGAATGTTGTAGAATGCTGGTCGAGCAATTCCTCTTGAAGTTCTAAGATAGCCGGGCTATGGTGTTCCCAAATTGATTGCAGAGAGTGGTTTTTTTCCCAGAGAAGTCCGATACCTATTTCCCAACTGCGGAGGGATGAGAGGCTTGGCTGGCCCGGAGCGGAATCGAACCAGCACCTAGTTGTTGATGATGGACATCACTACTGTGCTATACGTCCCTAGTCACGTAGTCTCCGGATATCTTGATAAATATCTTTTCTAATACTAAGTCATTGTTGGACAATCAAGACTTCTTCAGAACAGGTTTAAAACATTATATTCGAAATTCAAGATCTCAATGCAGATTTTGGAGAGCTAGTACTTTTCTCGCTAGAATTTTTCCATTAATTTCGGGAATCCATTTATTTTCCAATCCTCTTTCCAAGAATTTTCCACCATCTGTGAGCTTCGATACCCACAATTAGTCTCAACACCTTCCGTGGTGAGCACTAAGAAGAAATTGTGAAGAAATTTTTTGAAGAAAAGTTCAACAGCATCGATAAGAACGATGAGAGTATCCCATCTGTAGGACAAAGGCCAACAGGCTGAAGAGGGCGAAACGCCCTTAATGAAGTCAGCGCGCTCAGGGATGGATGGAGGACGTCGTGATTCCGAACACTTACGGAACAAACGACCCTTGAAAATCTGAGCGTTGGGAAGCGGGAAATGAATGTAGAACGTCGGGTCTCGTCCATTTGTCAAAAACTGTATCTTTTTAAGTCTGAGCGATTAGCATCCTAAAACCAGTTTCTACGGGTCTTCTACTCAGCGGGTAATCTCCAGTTCGTGGTTTAATGGTGTAACCATCATGAATGGCAGTTTGACGAATATCAAATAGTAACGACAAGGATAAATCCGGAATCGAATGGCGTTAGAATCTATTGGCTTTTGTAAAACCGCTATCAACTGTTATTGAAATTCGGAGCTTACCACAGTTTCCCTTTGTTAAAAAGACCGCCTTTATTCCTGTGAGAAATCCCGACGTGCTTTTCCAAGAAAAAAAATTCACGTAGTGGAGAAATGCTTTCAGCACATTGCCATAAGAGTTATTCACTATATTCTACATTCATAGCTTCAAGTCCACGATGTCCTTTTGTATTGTAATTTTCGCTGTGCACTACTCTTTGCATTTTCTGAATAACTTGCCATCGATAATCAAGATCAAGTGCAGTAACTGAAAAAGTTAATCCCAGGATTTCAAAGCATTTCGTAATAAAGATTGTTCTATCCAGGAAGTACACCCATATATTTGGATACTTGGATGGCCCGTCTTCAATGGTTGTGCGGGCCCAGCATAATTTCCGTTTCATCGGAGTTTTGCTGCTCTAACCATTGTGGTTCTCTCAAGTACCAAAATCAGCCTGGCGAAAGTCTGCCCCAGGTCGTCACAATCACAGGCACTTGCACCCCTTGTGGATCAGAGGGAGATTTGCCACCAAGCGACTAGTTTGGTACTAGAAGAGTGGTGGATCCTAGTACTCGTCTACTTTTTGCTGAGCTTCTTGATGGAAACACCGGACTCCTTCTCAGCTTGGGAGACCCTGTCGGGAGACGAATCTCCCCGTTGTACGTCGCAGCACGACACTCAGGAACACTTCCCAGCCACAATAAGGCGATAAATCGTTGGGAGGATAAATCTATACGTTGGATGAAAATTCAAATGAGCAAAGTTAACACTTCTAATGCTCTTCAATCTTGTAAAAAAAAATGTGATAAAACAACCATGTGGAAAAGATTGCAAAGACTAACAATTCCCAAGATCGACTTTCTATTAACCTCAGCAATGGATTATAAATCCGTCGTTTTCTTTCTCGGCAATCGCGAAGTTGTCAAACAGCATATGTTTACATCCATACAATAGCACACATACAACACAATCGTAGCTGACGTTTCGGCAGGATCGCCTTCTTCAGAACCTGTAAGGGTACACTAATACGCAACTTACCTGGTCAAACGCTTCAACAGCACAAACAGAAAGAAGAGAATCTAAATGGTAGTCACACGGTCAACAGCTTCTCGAAAAACCCCCCGTTTTTTCTACGTGCCTTCCACTGAGAAAGAGCCGCTGATCAGCATCGCATATGGTTGACGACTGCACCTCCCCATATCAACAATCGATGCGAAAGTATGGGGCGATCTCGGGGCATCCCTCCCTGCTGTTCATTTTAGGGTTTTTGGCGTTTATCCAACAAGCCTCAAGAAGCTTGCGCACTGGTATTTTGGCATCCTGTGTGAGGGTAGTGACTTTTATGTCAAAATCGTCTCCGCTGTGCTTTTGTCTCCTATGCGTCCCTAGTGGCGTGCCTTGTTTTGCTTTTCGTTTGCCATCTAAGCCAATGACCGTGTGACTACCATTTAGATTCTTATCTTTCTGTATGTGTTATTGAAGCGTTTGAGGTAGTAAATCGCATATCACTATGCCCTTCCAGGCCTGGAGAGGGCGATACTGCCGAAACGTCAGCTACGATTGTGTTGTGTGTTATTGTTTGGAAGTAAACGTATGCTGTTTAACAACCTCGCGATTGCTGACAAATAAAACGATGCAAAGACCAAGTTACGGATAAGATAACATTTAATCCCTGGCAGACGACTCTGTTAACGAATGACGAGTCCCGAATGGGAAAAGTTTGCTTTGTAAGGACATGACGATTAAGCCAGCGACAGTCAACACATGAGTAACTTTTATTACTATACCCAGTAAGTTGCGTGTTAGTGTACCCTTCCAGGCTCTGAAGAAGGCGATACTGCCGAAACGTCAGCTACGATTGTGTTGTGTTATTGTTTGGAAGTAAACGTATGCTGTTTAACAACCTCGCGATTGCTGACAAATAAAACGATGCAAAGACCAAGTTACGGATAAGATAACATTTAATCCCTGGCAGACGACTCTGTTAACGAATGACGAGTCCCGAATGGGAAAAGTTTGCTTTGTAAGGACATGACGATTAAGCCAGCGACAGTCAACACATGAGTAACTTTTATTACTATATGCTATACGTCAAGCACTACCAACACGAATCATGAATAACTATTGAATAAATCAACTAATAAAGCTCTACATCACTAGCGCTGTAGTCAAATGTGACCTACAATACACACACGGTCTGTCGTTCGATCATGCCTTACTGGCTGAGCAAGTCGTCTAGCCTACCGGGGCCAGAAAAGCAGTATTGTCTGAGAGGAGGAACAAACACTGACTTAATTCTTTATATATATTGACTTTATATATACTGACTTAATACTTTGATAGATTTCCACAATACAATTGGTGGATTCCGCAAGTTATTTTAAGGACCAATATGCACTTAACAATCTCAGTGATGTTTAATATACTCGAAAAGTCTTAGAACAACTATATTAGAAAAAATACAACTTCAATGATGCTGAGATATTTGCAAAAATCCGAACCGCAGGTGTCTGCGGTGGGGAACGAACTCGCTATTGTCCTTTACCCGGGGAGTAACGTGCTCACCACCACACCATGCGGGTCCTTCGTTTCGTCTGTCTCTCAGCTAGTTCTATCGATCTTTTGCATCAGCAATCGTCCGCCAGCGGGATTGATCTAGGGAGCCCCAGGCGAAACGAAGGACCCGCATGGTGTGGTGGTGAACGCAAAAGACAATAGCACGTTCGTTCCTGTAAATATCTCTGCATTGAAGCTACATTTCGCAATACACCTTGCCGTTAAAAAGAGTAGGCAGTAAATAATAGGTTAAAACTATATTAGAAGAACTATAAACAAAATAGATTCAGGTGGTGTTAAGAAAAAGCGCTACAAGTTTCTACGCTGTTAAAAATAAATGTACATTCTCTTTTTCACTCATAACTCTATAAAAAAGTTATCATGACAGGGTATTATGCAAAATACAAAATACAACTACAAGGATGCTGAGATATGTGTAAAAGACTCGGAATCCTCAGTTGGGCTTCGAACTCGCGACTACCTTTTTTCGGCGGCACACGTGCCTAACCACCGCACGAACTGAGACCTTTGCTTTGGCTTTCAAAATATTAAGTGTTAATTGTGTGACCGACACGAACAAGTGTGGGAACTGACGAAAACGCCTTGTGGACGGACAACATGACACACTCGTTTAGTTGAGGAGAACTGAGAAATGAAGACCAGTATAAAATTCTGGACAGGAAGTGGGAACAAATGAGGAAATGGAACGAGACGAAAGAAAAGAATACTGTTGTTGGACAAAAAAGGACAAAGTTCATGAAGAAAAACATTCATCGAACAAAACTTACACGATGTTTCTTCGACGTCCGAAAGCAGACAAAACGCGCCATTATCAGTCGAAAAGTTAATGTACATAGGCCGCTTCGTAGCTGAACAGCATAGCGCTTGCTTCTGAAAGAAAAGATACTGCAGAAAGATGAACGTAAAAAATTTAACATATTTTTTCAGCGAAATAAATAGATAATAGCATGAATAGCACCGAAACTTACTTGAACACATTATACATTTTTGATCTACTATATTATGATTTCAAGAATTGCACAATCAGAAGAAAGGGAATAGAATGGAATAGAGTCATAGCCATTCCGTTTTACAGTTCTGTTTACACTAAAAGCTCAAAAGCTCCCGGCGTTGATCAATTCCTGAGCGATGCGCCATGCATTCGACTTCATTAAGAATCGTTTGGAGGTGACTGAACTCATGTCTAGCCTTTACAATGACTCGCGGTGGCCCACTAATGTATCGAGCCAGTGCTGCTATCCTCCTAGACAAGTCTGGTACCAATTGCCGACCCAGGAGGGATGGGAGGCTTGGTAAGTCATGGGTCGTCTACAAACTTCTCACTCGAGTCATCCTAAACAGGATTGACAGAACACTAGACGAAAGACAGCCTTGTGAGCAAGCAGGGTTTCGAAAAGAATTTAGTACGATGGACCACATCGACATGATAACAAGGCTCATTTGTGAGCTGTACAAAAAATTCATATTCAAAATTTCACCATTGCACAACGATATTAACGTTGACGTCAAAAGTGGAGTTAGGCAAGGCGATACAATCTCGCCAAAATTATTTACAGCCACCCTCCAGAACGTCACGCGAGCATTGGAACGGGATAATATGGGAGTGAAAATCGATGGTCGGCAGTTACCTCACCTCCGCTTTGTTGATGATATCGTCCTCATAACGCCAGACATTAGCCAAGAGGAACGTATGCTTGCGGACTTTGATAAAGCGTGTAGAAAGATTGGTCTTCGACTAAATCTCAAGAAGAACGGATTGGTTTCGTTTGCCCCATTCACGCTCAACGGAACGAATATCTCCGAATGATCCAGTTATGTCTAACTAGGTCGGGAAGTCAATATAATAAATGACTTAGCTCCACAGCTGAGCAGAAGGAAACGAGCTGTTCGGGGAGCTTCCAAGAGCATCGAGGATGTAGTGAAGAGAACAAAGAACACCGGGATCCGTGCCCACCTTTTCGACTCAACGGTTCTTACTGCTCTAACGTATGCGTCAAAAACCTGGTCGCTGCGTAAGCACTTCACGAGAAGCCAGGAAGAAAGATATGATGCTCGACGAGTCCCTAAAGCGAGCAGAACCAACTGGGCTACTCTTGCACGCGACGGGGAAAAGTGGAGGATTTACTGGCACCGGCTCGAGTCACTCGACGATCAACGGGACTACAGGTGATACAGTGTAAAAAGCAGATGAACTACTTGACATTCATGGAAGGTTTCTAAAAACTGAAACCTAAAAATTTACATGGATACATAGAAACGGGGAGAAAAATAGAGCGAAAGACAGAGAAATGGAGTGAAGAGGGAGAGAAGAAAAGGACAGAAAGTGGGGAAGAAAACAGGCGATGCAATTCGCAGTGGAATCATGAAGTAGGATTCTTTCAAAAACGCAGTAGAGTGCCAAATATGAAATCGTTGCCAAGTGGATATACGTTTCAAGGATGACGG
This sequence comes from Angiostrongylus cantonensis, assembly GCA_009735665.1. Lineage (NCBI taxonomy): Eukaryota > Metazoa > Nematoda > Chromadorea > Rhabditida > Metastrongylidae > Angiostrongylus > Angiostrongylus cantonensis. Next base: position 658,442 of record MQTX01000073.1, read on the forward strand.
AAGTTATAAAATCATGTGAGATAACAAGAAGACCATAATGGGAATGCAGTTACAACGACGACAGTAAAGTCAACTGAAGTAAAACTGAACATTGATAAAGTAAAGAACATGGGTTTGATCAACTTTCTGTGTAACATCTAAAGTGAAACTAGTTTGAGAACCATGAAAACTCAAAAAAGTGATCAAACCTGACTAGATAAACAAAGGACTGAAGCTAATGGAACTGATTGCCTACAAGTTTACGAGTAGTTATTCTGAAGGTTACGTTTTTACTTTTCTTACTTGATTTCTTTTTTAGGATTGCTGAAACGCTAATATTGATCGGAAGTGAACGCATTCATAGAATTCCACACTTCGAATTCCAATCATTGAATGCTTACGGTAAAAAAAGCAACAATACTAAATGTTTGGAACATTTCGGTTTGGAAGCAAAAATAACGATAAAACAAAGTTTGGAATGATGCCAGACGCCGCCCACTCGCTGTCGGGACATCGCTGGATTGCAGCAAACAAAACCAGACTATTTGTTTAACACTGTAGTATGACAGCAAGTCGGTTGGTTGTTGACTTCACGACTATTTCAGCGAGTCGTCAAGAACGCCCCTGAACAGAGTGAGTCGAAAAAACTCACAGTAATGAAGATATTCTGTCGCCTACAAATGCATTTAGCACAATACTAAATCGACTTTTGCTTGATCTCAGCGCGAATAATCAATAAATTTCCTTGGATTACCCAGCTTACAAACAAACACTCCAAGGAAATCTAACCACAATGAATCCACAATGAATGAGAGATGTATTTAGTGCTAACGTTAAGAGTATGGAATGCTCTATTTACTTATTACCTACGATAAAAACCTCTTACAGTGCGATCCGAATTTACGACCTATTTTATTACACTTCTTACAGCTGGATACAACGATGATGTGTCGATGAGTGAAGCTATAAACACAACAAGCGGTTGTAAACACTCCTTCAACTAGTCGATTACGGTCTTCGTCTACTGGAGAATATTTAAAAGAAATGCGGATAGATTTTCCGTGTATTGTGTGAATAATGCGTAAAACAATTCACTATTCTTAAAGACCAAAAGGGTGGCAGGGAGGTGTTACTGGGTGTCGGGCGTCTGAAATTTGTCACCGAAATCATTTTAGGCTTTCATCTTTTGAGACAGTAAAATCTTCCAATGGTTTACCGCTTCATCGTGGCTGGAAGGTGTTACTGGGTGTCAGGCTGCGATGTACGGCGGAGGATTCAGGATCCTCAGGCAGGATCTCCTAAGCTGAGAAAGAGTGCGGTTTTTGCATCAGCAAGCCCAGCTTAGAGTAAACAAATACCAGGATCGACCACCGTCCTGCTATCAAACTAGTCGCGTAGTGGCAAATCTCCATCTGATCCACAACGGTGCGACAGCCTGTGGTGGTGATGAACTGCTGCAACTTTGGAGAGGATAACTTCGAGACTCCGGGGAAACACAATAGCTAAACCAGCAAAACTGCGAGAAATTGAGTGAGGACAGGCCGTCCAAGTATCCAAGTAAATAAAGACCAAAAGTGATTTGGTGCTGCTACATGCATGTTGTCGATGCTTCATAGCTGTTTAAATTGGAAAAAAAAACAAGTAATCGGGTGAAATAAGAAAGGTGAAAAGCCAATTTAATAAATTAAGAAAAATGGGAAATAAGAAAGATGAAAGGTTCTTCGCTAGCAAATCCTTATGGTCGCACAACGAATTCGACTCCATTCACAACATCAGATGCGAATGGATACATACATTGCCTAAACAGTGACTTTAACGAGTTTGCCAACGTAGCTAGTTAGTTGTTTCCTACTCTCAGTGTGTATCCCACCACAGCCTTCAAACACCGGAAGATGGAGGGTGTGGGGGTCTCGCGCCCAGAGCGTGGGATCAAACCAAAGATGATGTGCACCTCGAAGAGCAGGATGCACATGCGCACTTCTAACTTACTACGGTATAGGGCGTACGGGAAACAAATTCTCATAAATGCTATAATTTGTGTAAGTAAATAAGAGTTAGTAACTCAGAAACAGCGCAGTCAGAACCAGTGATGTTGTCGAGAAATGTCTTTCAACAGATCTCTTTGATAATTCAGCTGACATTTGCATTCCGTTCTAAGGCAATATTATTGATTAATATGTTTTGTCTGTGCAACAATTGATGAAACTCTAATAATACTAATCTGCAACGCCTGTAGTCCCGTTGATCTTCAAAAGACTCGAGCGGGCACGCACCAGTAAATCTTAAATTTTTTTTCTGTCGTATGCAAGAGTAGCCCTGTGGGTTCTGCTCGCTCTAGGGACTCGTCGAGCATCATACCTTTCTTCTACACTCTTCGTGAAGAAATCTGACCATCGGATCAGTGATCTTTCTGCAATACGTTTAATATCCCAAGGAATCCAGCCACTAACGGCTCTTGTCCATCGGTCGTCATTCACACGCTTTACGTGTCCAGCCTACCTTACCTTCGACTGTTTGGCGTAAAGAACGGCATCTTTGATTTTTTCGATCGTTGACGTAGGTCGGAGCTTCGGATCCCATCCCTTACTTGTGTGAAACGGGATTCTCGTAGCATCGTCCTTTCGACTGGGCGTTCGATAACGCTGAGTGATCTTTCATCCTGCTTACGTAGCGACCAGGTTTCTGACGCATACGTTAGGGCTGGAAGAACCGTTGAATCGAAAAGGTGGGCACGGAGTCGGGTGTTCATTGTTATCTTCACTACATTCTCGATGCTCCTGAAAGCTCCTCAAGCCGCTCATTTCCTTCTGCTCAGCTCTGGAGCTAAGTCATTTATTATATTGATTTCCCGACCAAGATAGACATGACTGGATCTTTCGGAGACATTCGTTCCACTGAGTGTGAATGGGGCAAACGAAACCAATCCGTTCCTCATGAACATCACTTCTGTGAGATTTAGTAGAAGAAAAATCTTTCCACAGGTTTTATCAAAGTGGGCAAGCACACGTTCCGCTTCGCTAATGTCTGGTGTTATAAGGATGATGTCATCAGGAAAGCGAATATGATGCAACTGCCCATCAACGATTTCCACTCCCATATTATTTCGTTCGAATGCTCGCATGACGTTTTGGAGGGTGCCGGTAAATAATCTTGGCGAAGTAGTATCGTCCTGCCTAACCCCTCTTCTGACGTTGATGTTAATGCCGTTGTAGGATGGTGATACCTTAGTTGTGAAAATTTTGTAAAGCTTACGAAGAATCTTTAAGTACTGAGTAGGGAATCCTTGACTATCAAGGGCACCCATGACTGCTTCCATCTCAGTTGAATCAAAGGCCTTCCCTAAATCGATGAAAGTGAGACAGAGCGGTCTTTTATACTTTTGCGATACTTCAATGAGCCTTGTTATCATGTCGATGTGGTCCATCGTACTAAATTCTTTTCGAAACCCTGCATGCTCACAGGGCTGTCTTTCGTCCAGTGTTCTGTCAGTCCTGTTTAGGATAACTCGAGTGAAAAGTTTGTAGACGACATAAAGCAAGCAGATTGGGCGATAGTTGCCGATATCGTGTAGGTCACCCTTCTCAACAATAACACGGTCTTGGTGGTCTTCCACTGAGTAGGGACCTTGCATTCAGACAGGTAGCGTGTGAAGAGCCGAGACAGTGTGTTTATGAGGACTGTTGGAAGATTTTTTTGGTGTTCTGATCTTATCCTGTCTGGACCTGGTGCTGTTCGTTTTTTCACCGACGAAATGGCATGTCGGATTTCGGAAGGGAAAACCGGTGGTACAACACATTCGTCCTCTATTTCATATGGGGGAATATGGACGTGGTTATCGATGAGATCTGTGTGGTATTCGTGAATGATTTTCACCATTGCCTTTCTAGAAGCTGTAACTGTTCTCTCTGGGCGTCAGAGTGGAATCATCTTGGTCTTGTAATTCGTGAAGCTTCGATGGGCTTTGCAAACGTTTTTCACAGCCTCTGCAGCTTCAACCATTACTGCTGCTCTTCTCTCTTTAAGATCTTCTTTTATCGCCTGTCTACATTGTTTTGCAAGTACGGACGTTAGTTAGCGGTTGCCTGCAACTCGTGCGATTCCACGCTTGCGTATCAGCTCGAGAGTTTCTTGAGATAGGCGCCTTTTGGTGACTTTCGAACTCTCAGCTATCATGGCGCTGACATGAAGATGTTGAATGAGCCGGTCGTATTCTTCGCCAATGTTATCGACTACGGCATCTTCCCAGCATCCGACTAATTGAATAAGCCCCGGTTTATAGTGGTTCTAGGACTTCAGATTTGAATTTAGCGGCTTTTTCTCTTTTCCGTGAGAAATAGTATTATGCACGGAGGAGATGGCGGTTGGTCCCGTGTAGAATTTTAGGACAACAGCATTTACTGTAATGTGGTCTTCCTTATGGTACTCTCCATTGGGAGACTCCAAGGAGATGGCGGTCTGGTCCCGTGTAGAATTTTAGGACAACAGCATTTACTGTAATGTGGTCTTCCTTATGGTACTCTCCATTGGGAGACTCCCACGTCCAGCGTTGACGGTAAGGCTTCTGGAATGGTCTTGGTCGTCATGATAGACTCAGAGAGGCGCTCACCTTGTTCGTACCATTCTAAGCCGTGGGTCCCAATGTGACGTTCCTCAGACGATCTTCTTGGTCCGATCTTGGCATTGAAATCTCCAATGATGACCTTGAAGAATGTATGGTCTTCTCTGTAGAACCTCTCCAAGTCCATGTAGAACGCTTCGACTTCTTCTTCGTCATAGTTTGATGTTGGCGCGTAAACGACGAAGATTGTCAAAGCCGGTGTTGATCCACATCTTTTTAATCGTAAACGTCTGATTCGGGTTGTAAGCTGTTCGAATGAATCGATGCTCATGGACAAACTTGTGTTCAAGAGAACTTGAGAACTTTCATTTCATTATGAATGTCATAGAATGCAAAGTTTTCGTGCAAAGTTACTATCGAGCGTAAAGGTACAATCCTGAGAATAGAGGATAAGGACAGAAAAAAATAGTTCCACCGTCAGAGGAATTGTATTGGTCTTCAACATGACTTCGAGCTTCTTGGCGTTTAACTTTAGAAATAAATGCTGAAGAATTGATGAGTTCAGGAACTGAGGAATTAAAGACGAGCACAGGAGGTATTCCGTCAATCCAATAGAATGTTCCCTTTGCTTATTCCATCCGATGGAAGACGGGAAACCTGTTTTATACTAGTGTGAAACCAACGTCCATTCACAATTTACAAAGTGAAAAAAGCTGACGATACCACAAAAAGGAATGGAAGAAATGGACATCTACGTAAGCGATGCACAATGTCACTTCACTGCGTGCTTTGCAAGGACGACTGTAAATACATCTAAAAGTTAACGTATTTGTCCTTGCCAAATATATTCTACTTAATGTTTCTTTCAGTATGGTGACGCACGTTGGATTCCTCTGCAAGACATCAAAAAATCCAACAATGGCTCAGCACCTTTTCGTGGTGGAAAAATGTTCTTGTAGGCCAGGACTACGATTTTCAACGCCGTTCAAACCTTAAATACCTTATTAGGGTTACAGCAGGTAAGACAGCACTCGAGATTTTACTTCGAAATTTCAGCTATAAGAAAGGCAATCCCATTAATATCAACCATGACGAAAGAAATTGAGTAGAAATGTGGAAAATTTGCTTCCGATCTATGCAAACTTAGCAACCGCCTGAAGTCACCACTTAAGAAAATTCTAGCACAGCTTCTACTAATTAAAAAAACAGCATTATGCCAAAGAAAGTGGGCATGGACTCGTACCACTCTCTGTGATGGAGCTTACTAAACCTGCAAGCAATACGCCACTCTTTAGCTTATGTTCAATCCAAATAACCGACTTTTACGATATCGTTGGAAACCCTCCGACTAGTAAGTCTCGTCATTTTCCACTTTCTTTTGCATGTCTTTGTCTGTTGTCAAGTTTTATTTCTAGCAGTTAGGGTTTCCCTAACAACTTTCTTTAAACCGAAAATAGCCAAAACAGGAGTGGACCAAAATCCAGCTTTCAGTATCTAATTGGCAGCGCGACAGGATCTATGCAGAATCTATTATAACTGAAATGGAAGAAACTAATAAGCAACAGCCAACATGTATAATTAGGTTGGCACACATGAAATGCCCGTTTTTGTTATTTTAATTCCCCATGTAAGTTTTTCAAAAAATATTTCGCTCTTTGTGTATGTTTATCACACATTTTTAAAGCACAAAGTCTGCACTTTCCATATTAAACAGTGGTTTTTCTTGAGACTTATTACCCCAACTTTTTTATAGGCTTTAAGTTAGGTGTCAATTAGCGTGACACTCGTGCCCTTTTTTGTACGAGTAGAACAGCGTACACTATGCCGCGGCAGGAGCTCGGAATGTCATCAAGTTTGAGTGAAGATCACTTGTATCACCTGTAGTCCCGTTGACCGTCGAGTGACTCGAGCGGGCGCCAGTAAATCCTCCATTTTTACCTGTCGCGTGCAAGAGTAGCCCAGTGGGTTCTACTCCCTTTAGGGATTCGTCGAGCATCATATCTTTCTTCTAGGCTTTTCGTGAAGAACTCTGACCATCGGGTCGGTGGTCTTCCTGCAGTACGTTTGACATCCCGAGGAATCCAGTCACTAACAGCCCTTGTCCATCGGTTATCATTCATACGCATTACGTGTCCGGCCCACCTTATCTTCGACTGTTTGGCGTATAGAACGGCATCTTTGATTTTCGATCGTTGATGTAGATCGGAGCTTCGGATCCCATCCCTTACTTGTGCGAAACGGGATACTCCTAGCATCGTCCTTTCGACTGCGCGTTCGATAACGCTGAGTGATCTTCCATCCTGCTTACGCAGCGACCAAGTTTCTGACGCATACGTTAGGGCAGGAAGAACCGTTGAGTTGAAAAGGTGGGCACGGAGTCGGGTGTTCTTTGTTCTCTTCACTACATCCTCGATGCTCTTAAAAGCTCCCCAAGCCGCTCGTTTCCTTCTTCTCAGCTCTGGAGCTAAGTCGTTCATCATATTGATTTCCCGACCTAGATAGACATTACTGGAGCATTCGGAGATATTCGTTCTGTTGAGCGTGAATGGGGCAAACAAAACCAATCCGTTCTTCATGAATCGACGATCTTTCCACATGCTTTATCAAAGTCCGCAAGCATACGTTCCGCTTGACTAATGTCTGGTGTTATAAGAACGATTTCATCAGCAAAGCGAAGGTGATGTATCTGCCGACCGTCGATTTTCACTCTCATATTATCCCATTCCAATGTTCCCATGACGTTCTGGAGGGTGGCTGTAAATAATTTTGACGACATTGCATCGCCTCGCCTAACTCCTCTTTTGACGTCAACGTTAATATCGTTGTAGAATGGTGAAATGTTGGTTGTGAAATTTTTGTACAGCTCACGAAGAATTCTTCGTGATTCTTCTTCGTGAGTGAAGATAGTGTTGGTGAATTAACAATGCAAAAATGGTTCAGGATATTCCAATCTGGTGATTTCGACCTCGAAGATAAGGAAAGCCACGGACACTCCGATGAACTTGATGGCGACGAACTGAAGGCACGAGTGGAAGCAAACACGTGAAAGACTGTTTCGAGCGCTTGCAGAACAGCTTTGCTTAAGCACAGGAGCAATTTGCATTCACTTGAACCTCATAGGAGGGACAAAAAAAAACTTGACAAGTGGGTGCCGCACGAATTAAACGATAATCAAAAATCCTATTTGAAGTTGTGTGCTCTTATTCTGCGCAGCAAAAAGGACCCTTTTCCTGATCGAATTGTAGCGTACGGCGAGTAGGCGAATCTCCACGATAATCGGCGACGTTCAACTCAATGGAGTGAAAAAAGCTATTGTTAACTTACATTCAAAATCATTACATTAAACTTACATTCAAAATAAGACATTCAGTATATTACAGCCTAATAGTTTAGCTGAAATTCTCTCTATTCCATTTCAATCGGAATGAGAACTATTCATCAAAGCGTCCTAGATTCACTAAGCCTTCCATCTCTCTATGAACGGTAAATTGGTACCATATTCGTCTGAGAAGATAGCAGCACGGACTCGACACATCGGTAAGCCACCGCAAGTCATTGTAAGGCTCAGATGTACATACATTCAATCACCTCCGGCGGTGCTTAATGACGCAGAATTCATTGCGCATCCCTCAGGAATTGATCAACGCCTAGCGTTTTATCCCTTTTTATTATAAGACAAGTATGAACTATAATCTAGGGTAAACCTACAATTAGGTTAGTTCATTAAGCTGTGAGAACAATAATGGTGGTGTTCTATCATGTATTCTCTTCTTCAAATTTGTCTTGGGAATGCTGGTCGATAATCACTCAAAATCAGTTGTCCTTAAGAGATTTACCGAACTCACGAGCAAACAATCGAACTGGACAACAATCGCTTCGAAACAAAAAACCCGTACAAAGCAAGCGCTTCAATGATTTGCAGTTACAGCAAAGAAAAAACATAAATCAACAGTAGCCCGTCTCATAAATGTTTCAACAATGAAAAAATGAAGAAAAGATAAAATGATGAGAAGATGAGTGAAATAAAAGAGAAGTGTGCGGCGTTTACAACAAAGTCATCGTAACTGGCTCCATTGTCAGCAATAGGATGATCCTTTCTTACATCTTGCATCTTTAGTAGAAAAACCAATTTTCTACTGAAAACGGTTGCCGAGATACAAGAACGGTCAATGGACGAATTGCACACAGACTATGTCGAAACGAACCATAATGCGAAACATTGTCCTTTATCGAGCATCTGACAGTCATTCAAAGAACTTCCTAGTACATTTTACCAGTAACAGCTCTTTTCTTCACAATGACCACCACAAACTATATGAGGAGTATTCTACAAGATGTGATGGATTCAATCACATTCAGCCTTACAATACCGTTCACCCATGAGACCATAGAAATTCGTGGTGGCGATAAAACAGATGCGAACTGACGTCTCCAGAAAAGTGATGATAAGGCGAAGTGACATTTTTTCTACTCAAATATCAGGTTCTTGTAGAGCCAACCAAGCATTCATCATGAAAATTTTAGCAGTACCCAGGATCGACTCTCTATTAACCTCGGCATTGGATTATGTGACAGACGCGGATACTCGGCATTATAAGATTATGATTGGATTATGAATTCGTCGTTTTCTCCCTCAGCAATCGCGTTGTTGTTAAACAGCATACGTTTACTTCCATGCAATAACACACACACAATATAATCCTAGCTGATGCTTCGGCAGAATCGTCTTCTTCAGAGCCTGGAAGGGTACACTAATACCCTACTTACTAGGTCAAACGCTTAAACAGCACAAACAGAAAGATGAAAATCTGAGCGATAATTACAAGATCCACGGCTTCTCTTAAAACCCACCGCTTTTCTCACCTGTCCTCCACCGAGGAAGAACAGTCGCTCAGAGTCGCATATGGCTGACGACTGCAGCACCCTCCGTCAAAGATCGATGCGAAGGTAAGGGGCGAGATCACGCGTGATCTCGGGACATCCCTCCCTGCTATTCATTGTAGGATTTTTGGCATTTATCCAAAAAGCCTCGAGGAGTTTGCGCGTTGGCGTTTTAGTATCCCGTGCGAGGATAGCGACTTTTATATCAAAATCGTCTCCGCTATGCTTTTATATCCTATGCGTGCATAGTGGCGTGCCTAGTCTTGCTTTTCGTTTGCCATCTAGGTGTTCTTTTATGCGGATACATAAGGTTCCTTTTGGACCGTTGCTCTCACTCGAAACTTATCTCGTGAGGTTACAATTTCGCATCGATCGTTGACGAGGAGTGCTGCGGTCGTCAGCCATATGCGACTCTGAGCGGCTGTTTTTCCTCGGTGAAGGACAGGTGAAAGAAGCGGTGGGTTTTTTCGAGAAGCCGTAGATCTTGTAATTATCGCTCAGATTCTCATCTTTCTGTTTGTGCCGTTGAAGTGTTTGACCTAGTAAGTTGCGTATTAGTGTACCCTTCCAGGCTCTGATGAAGGCGATTCTGCCGAAACGTCAGCTACGATTGTGTTGTATGTGAGTTATTGTATGGAAGTAAACGTAATGAAAATTTTATTCAGAATATAAAATTAATAAGGAGTAGACTAGTTTCGTTCAGTGGGATATATGGATCTCAGCTAACCGGGACGAGTTCAGCTGACAAAACTATCCATATAAACAATCGATAATACTGCAATAAGGCGCGTATGGTGCAGTGGTTGGAGGCGCCACTGCGACGCTCTTGTGGAATGCGCCCATAGCCCACCAAGCCTTCCATCCCTTCGGGGTCGGCAAATTGGTACCGGATTTGTCTGGGAGGATAGAAGCACTGGCTCGGTACATCGGCCGGCCACCGCGAGTCATTGTAAAGGCCAGATATGCATTCAATCACCTCCAACGATGCTTAATGAAGTCGAATGCATGGCGCATCCCTCAGGGATTGATCAACGCCGAGAACTTTAGAGAGCTTTTAATACTGTAATATGATAATAATGGGTTGTTCTTAGATAATAACTGTAGAAATATAACTCGTGAGGTCATAGCATATTCTAGATGAAAAGTGGAAGTCAGCTTAATTTCGAAGAAAGAACGAAAATAGACATGATTACTCTGGTGTAAAAATCATCGACTTCTTCTAAAGTTGTAAGCCTCGGTTCCCCCACAGATCTCCCTCTGATCCACACGGGCGGCGTCTGCCTCTAGTGGTGAGGACCTGGCGCAGAGTTTGGGCAGGCTGACCTGGGGAATCGAGGGAACCACAATGGCTGAACGAGCCAAACTCCAAAACATCGGAAATTGTGCTGGGGCCGGTACAATCAGTTAACATGGTGGTCATGCAAGTGTCCAAGTAAGTAAAAGCTTTGATAAGAAACTTTTTAAAGCTTCGACAAAATCGTTCATGAAAACGGAAGAAGAACACGGAAGTTTCATTGCATCGCATTTTTAATTTACTGTTAGCCACACATTATCATTCAAAGCAGTATGTAAGCACGACAAAGGCTTCCAATCACGTTATTAACCTGCTATTCGGATTCAAGAAAAAATCATGAAACGTTTAAATTTGTCGAGACAGAAGCGAGTATGTGAAAGAATGAACGACATGCAGCATAAAAAACGTCTCGTAGAATCGAACCTGGGCTTTGGGACCGTTAATCCTCCTTGAACTGCCATCATAATCGTCGTGGCTTAAGCGTTCCCTCCTTATCAGAAGCGGATTAGGGGGATTAGTGAGAGTGACAGTTGAGAGTGGGTGCGAGGTGGTGCTGAGTGAGACCATAGGTGGAACGGAGTTCCTTCCACCTGTTCTCATCAAACTTAGGCCACCTTCTCATTTTTTTGTAAAACTACTCACTACTTATACTGTGTATGTTCTTCACTTGTTTTTTTTTTTAAGAGATTATGTATATCGCACCTGAACTCATGCAGTCACCGTCCCTGCCATAAGGGCAGATTACGCAATTTTGTGTTTCACATAGACGGTCATGCAAGCGGTTACGAACTAACTGGCGACGAAGAGTATTCGGTGGTATTTCAATTATCGTTACCGATTCCTTTAGATCTGCCCTTCTTAAGCATCGTTTTATCGTTGCACTTATTTCATCGCTAATGAAGGGCAAGATAAACGGGACTTTGTTTTGGCAAAACCATTCCTTTTGGACCGTTGCTCTCACTCGAAACTTATCTCGTGAGGTTACAATTTCGCATCGATCGTTGACGAGGAGTGCTGCGGTCGTCAGCCATATGCGACTCTGAGCGGCTGTTTTTCCTCGGTGAAGGACAGGTGAAAGAAGCGGTGGGTTTTTTCGAGAAGCCGTAGATCTTGTAATTATCGCTCAGATTCTCATCTTTCTGTTTGTGCCGTTGAAGTGTTTGACCTAGTAAGTTGCGTATTAGTGTACCCTTCCAGGCTCTGATGAAGGCGATTCTGCCGAAACGTCAGCTACGATTGTGTTGTATGTGAGTTATTGTATGGAAGTAAACGTAATGAAAATTTTATTCAGAATATAAAATTAATAAGGAGTAGACTAGTTTCGTTCAGTGGGATATATGGATCTCAGCTAACCGGGACGAGTTCAGCTGACAAAACTATCCATATAAACAATCGATAATACTGCAATAAGGCGCGTATGGTGCAGTGGTTGGAGGCGCCACTGCGACGCTCTCGTGGAATGCGCCCATAGCCCACCAAGCCTTCCATCCCTTCGGGGTCGGCAAATTGGTACCGGATTTGTCTGGGAGGATAGAAGCACTGGCTCGGTACATCGGCCGGCCACCGCGAGTCATTGTAAAGGCCAGATATGCATTCAATCACCTCCAACGATGCTTAATGAAGTCGAATGCATGGCGCATCCCTCAGGGATTGATCAACGCCGAGAACTTTAGAGAGCTTTTAATACTGTAATATGATAATAATGGGTTGTTCTTAGATAATAACTGTAGAAATATAACTCGTGAGGTCATAGCATATTCTAGATGAAAAGTGGAAGTCAGCTTAATTTCGAAGAAAGAACGAAAATAGACATGATTACTCTGGTGTAAAAATCATCGACTTGTTCTAAAGTTGTAAGCCTCGGTTCCCCCACAGATCTCCCTCTGATCCACACGGGCGGCGTCTGCCTCTAGTGGTGAGGACCTGGCGCAGAGTTTGGGCAGGCTGACCTGGGGAATCGAGGGAACCACAATGGCTGAACGAGCCAAACTCCAAAACATCGGAAATTGTGCTGGGGCCGGTACAATCAGTTAACATGGTGGTCATGCAAGTGTCCAAGTAAGTAAAAGCTTTGATAAGAAACTTTTTAAAGCTTCGACAAAATCGTTCATGAAAACGGAAGAAGAACACGGAAGTTTCATTGCATCGCATTTTTAATTTACTGTTAGCCACACATTATCATTCAAAGCAGTATGTAAGCACGACAAAGGCTTCCAATCACGTTATTAACCTGCTATTCGGATTCAAGAAAAAATCATGAAACGTTTAAATTTGTCGAGACAGAAGCGAGTATGTGAAAGAATGAACGACATGCAGCATAAAAAACGTCTCGTAGAATCGAACCTGGGCTTTGGGACCGTTAATCCTCCTTGAACTGCCATCATAATCGTCGTGGCTTAAGCGTTCCCTCCTTATCAGAAGCGGATTAGGGGGATTAGTGAGAGTGACAGTTGAGAGTGGGTGCGAGGTGGTGCTGAGTGAGACCATAGGTGGAACGGAGTTCCTTCCACCTGTTCTCATCAAACTTAGGCCACCTTCTCATTTTTTTGTAAAACTACTCACTACTTATACTGTGTATGTTCTTCAATTGTTTTTTTTTTTTTTGCTTCTCAATGACTCCTCTCATGCTTTCTTCTATGGTCATTCCAACTTCTATTTAATTTCTTGGAAAAACCAAAGAAATGTAGATGTCGTTCAAACGGTCGCACAGAATTTAGAAATTCTCCACCTTTACTACTTTCCCCAGTAGAGAGAAATGTTCTGTCTCCCATTAAAACTTAAACAAGTTACCAATTGAGGACATCCCGATGCAACATTACGTTTTGGAATAAAAACCTTTAACATGTAATAGCATGAAAAAAGTCAGCCCTGCAAATTTATTTCTATCCAAAAAAATATTGATAGGAGAAAAATATATTATGAGCGACATGTTCAACCTTGTCTCAGGCCAACCAAATCCTGCGAATTGGCACCATACTTGAGTGAGAAGAGCTTTCTTCGACCCATAACGGTCGGCATTACCAGTGGTAATGGACTAGGAATTATGGTAATCTTAGGATTTCAGAGAGAATCAACTTCACCAGCATCCGACGACATTAATGAATTGGGCAAAATCCTTGTATATCAGCCGTAGCCAATCGCAAAATCGAACGCTTTCGAGGATAACGGATGGAAGACAGAAAACCAAAAGAGTTGCTGCTATCTACACGATATGCGGAGATGGTAATGGAAAAGAAATGAAGTAAAACGCGCCATATATAAGCTGAAAATCGCGTGATAGAAAGAAATCGCATCGTATTATTTATAAGAGGTCGAACTACTCTGGTCCTTCTGATAATGTAGAACTCATGTGGTTGGAGTTAAACTACCAAGTCATTGAATTTTTAAATACCAGATATTTTAGATAGATAAGATATAGGTCAATAAAACGGCTGAAAGACAGGTGAAACGAAGGATTCGCATGGTGTGGTGGAGAACGCTTGAACCGCCGGAAAGAGTAAGAGCGTATTTGGTCCTCACCTCAAATACCATCGGTTCGGAGTTTTGCAAATATCTCAGCAACATTGTGGCTTTATCTCATATAATACCCTGTCATTAAAAATTAGTAAGCAGTGAATGAAAACTGACGACTAAATATTTTCTTTTATTCCAGACGTTTTATTTCTTAGTGGTATCGCAAAATTGTTGAGGAAACTAGAAGCGAAAACAAGCCACCTAAACTCTCAGACTACAAATTTCTGAAGAGCTATGAACGTAAACAGAAACTCGACGACTGCGTTAAAGAGAAAAAGTCGGGATCTGAGAATCGGGCTGCTAAATAAACCTGCATTGTAAATTCGGCTATTGCTTGCCCACAATCAAGTTAACATGTGCAGCTAAGCGATATTGGATGACTTCAGAAAATGACGGTTTTTCAAGGAGCCATCTAGTCAGGGTACGAGTCGGAGTAACACCATATGTCGGTGTTGATTACTAAGATGGCATGTGATTCTAGGCGTCATCCACTAGATTTTCGTTTGAATATTCGGTTGCTCTACGACCATCAGAGTCCAAATTAGCTCCATATGAGAGGAATTTCACTGCGCCAGCTTGCAGTGGTGTGCAGCCATCTTTTATTTACGACTGAGGACGATTGATTCACAAGCCCCTTTATCGCAAATCATATCATGAACAAACAACGATAAAACAACAAGCTTCTTGCAGATTCTTGGTGAATGTATGGAAGTATTTCTTAGCGTTGGAAAACTGCGACAAACATTAGGTGTTAGAGCGCTGTTTAGCATCACGACCAAATAGGAGAATATAGTAGAGGTAGATTCCAGGTAATACAGCAATCGATATTAGATATAGTGAGTGTCTCATACGAATCGAACTTCAATAAAAAGCGACAAAGGTTGAGTAATCAACCGGTTATTTTGTTGTCTTAAATGCTAAAGTTATTGTTTGGTCTTGAAAGATGCACCAATGTTTCCTTGAGGTATTACACCGTGAAAATGAGATAATTTCAAAACGTTAGATTAAGTGCAAAAACATAACAGCGGAAACCTTGCTCTGCTGCTGTGATGTAGGATAGAACGAATATTCCCTGAAAGTCAATCGGAACCAAACAAACAACAACTATGTGTGGACTTTGAGGGATGAAGGGGAATAAATGTTTAGGCTGAGCACCAGACATACCGCTCGTCAAGAGAGGCGGCTCTTACAACTTACTAGCCATGTTGTTGATCATGAATACAATCATTCAGTTCTAAATGGACGCTGATCGCAAAAGAGAAAAAAAGAAGGGAACGAAATCGGCAAACGAATTAGGTCATTGGGATCCGTGAAGCGTAATTTACATCACAATGTTGAAATTACGCCGCTATCAGATTGGTGAGATCCAATGACCAAGCCATACTTTACCATTAGTCTTTTGTTAAAAGAAAGAGAAAAGAAGAAAGAAGGAAAAACGAGAAATGATATAAGAGGAAATAAGGGGATAGAAGAAAAAAGAATGAAGAAATAAAAAGAGACAAGACTAAATAAGAATATGAAAGAAGAGATGAGTGGGTAAAAGAAGAATTGGGAAGAGATAAAGAAGAGATGAGAAGGGACAACGAGATAAGAACATACAAAAATGGAAGAGATAAGAAGGATATATATCTTTCCATTGATAAGCTAACACGAGGTTGGCAAGAAACTTTCCAAAGAACGTAAAATCATTGTGCTCTATGGTCAAAGATCCATAAGGAATCTGCCTGAGATTTCGAAGAGAGCTTAACAACTGAATTGGCAAGAAAACGTCATTATAGGAATAATATTAATTTTGCTTCGCTAAGTATTCGACTGTAAAAATGACTTTAGTAGCTGACAAGGTTCCAGTAACTCCAATAACAGGCCACAATGTTGTTCTTTAGACAACAGTCCTATAAATCGTACTGTGCTGCTCACCGTCAATTCAACATATTCCTCACTATATCTCTCACCGTATAAGATTTATAACATGCATCAGAACACTTAAAAAAACTTTACATATTACACATGACCGCTCATTCAATTTAACATAGCAGTAACAGTAACGGTAAACGAGGACGAGTTCCTCTTACTACAACAATGACCCAGTGAATGAGTATAGAGCAAGAAACGACTGTCGGTTCTGACCACACCTGTTTGTGACCCGGTGTTTTGTGGACGGCACATCTCAAAGGGTTTATCGTATTGTGGAATCTTTATAGTGGAAGTTACATTATCTGACCACAAAATCTTTATGAGTGGTTAAATGACTAGCAGCTGCAGATAAAACGGTGCTGGCCGAGCATGAATAGCCATATGGATGACTCCAGCACTGCTCAAGGGGTTGAAGACCCCGCTTTACATCAAGATCTGACATTTCTAAACACCCCTGACAACTTTACGGACCACTAGAGGCGGAAACAAGAAAAAACTCATTATGGTGGTGTTCGTTTAATTTTGAATGCTGTGTTAAAAATACATTATTATAAAATCATTGTAGACCTCTTGACAAAATACGATTACTATGATGGACTACGATAGCGAAAGAAAGAAACGAATGGCAAATGTATAGGGGTCCGCGCAACTCGTGAAGACGGACCATCCAAGTGTCTAAGTAAGTATTTTTTTTCCACTGGTGAACAGTGGGAGCTCTGCAGTTAGAAAGAATCATGATAATTTATGTCTTTACGTAAATAAAATCAATACAAACCTTTCCAGAAAAGCGCCTACCTACCGAAAAAAGTGTTCCAGTATTAAAATGAAGAAATTGCTGAGTGCAGTTTCAAACGTGTTCTAAAACGTCTTCAGTTAGGACTACCTTCAAATAGTACACGGTTCGTACTTATTTGATACTTGATACTTGAACGGCCCGCCCTAACTGGCTGTGAGGGCCCTAGCATAATCTCCATTCTTCCGAGATTTTCTGGTTAAGCCATTGCAGTTTTCTGGAATTCCGAGGTCAGGTTGGCCAGAATCTGCTTCTAGTCTTGACCAGCACAGGCAGTTACAACCTTTGTGGATCAGAGAAAGATTTACCACCATGCGACTTTGATACCAGGACGGTAGTGGATCCTGGTATTGGTTTACTCCTAGCTAGGCTTTCTGATGGAAACGCCGGACTCCCTCTCAGCTCGGGAGACTCTTCCGGGGAATGAATCCTTGCTGTACATCGTAGCCCGACACCCGGGAACATCTCCCAGCCATCATGAGGCGGTAAACCGTTGGGAGGACACAATTCGTTGTTCGACATAACCACAATACTTTAACGGGATGATGTTAAATGACGTGATTTATAGGTTGCTCAATAGAGAAACTAGTTAAAAAAAGGTCCAAAAAACTTTGTAATAAAGATTTTATTTACTGATTCATCTTTTTCATATAGGAAGGAAACTATGATAAGGGCGGAACTCATGAAACGCATAGGCTTCCTTCAATTTAATTGCAAGTGGAGTGCAAGCAGCTCTAATCTTTTCGAAATATGTTTTACTTGTAATTTTATGCTTACTACAAACTTCACGGCAGGTTACTAAGCCAAATACAACCACAACGTTGCTGAGATATTTGCAAAACTGTGGACCGTAGGTGTCTATGGTGGGGAACGAACGCGCTGATTTCAACTACAGCCTCAGCTTAACTGGGTTCAATGCCGATGTGGGCTCCCCAGATCAATCCCGTTGACGGGTGATTGTTGATGGCAAAAATCGATAGAAATAACTGGGAGACAGGAAAGACGAAGGACGCGCATGGTATGGTGGTTAACGCGTAACTCCCCGGAAAAGAGAGTAGCGCGTTCGTTCTGCACCATAGACACCTGCGGTCCAGAGTTTTTGCAAATATCTCAGCAACGTTATGGTTGCACTTCTCGAAGTAATTCCATTGCCAACGCAACTAAGAGAATACTTCTAATTGTTCCCAGGTTCGACTTTCTATTAACCTCGGCACTGGAATATGAATGCGTAGTTTTCTTGTTCAGCAATCGCGAGGTTGTTATACAGCATACATTTACTTCCATAGAAAAACACACAATACAATAAAACACAACAGTAGCTGACGTTTCGGCAGTATCGCCTTCTTCAGAGCTTGGAAGAGTATACTGATATACAATTTATTAGGCCAAACACTTCAATAACACTTACAGTAAGACGAAAAACTTTATGGCAATTACATGATCAACAGCTTCTCGAAAAACTCACCGCCTTTTTTACATGACTTCCAATGAGGAAGGTTAGAACAGCTGATTATAGTCGCATATGCTTGATGATTGCGCCACCCCACAGCAGAAATTGATCCAAAGATGCGGGGCCAGGTCGCGTGTAACCTCTGGGCATTCCTCCCTGCTATTCTTTGCCGGATTTTTGGCATTTATCCAAAAACCCTCTAGGACTTTGCGCGTTGGTGCCATAGTTTCCTGTGGGAGGATATTGACTTTAACTTCAAAATCGTAAGAGAATACTCAGTGTAAAAATTCCGTATAACTTTTAAATTGCAAACTACCATTGGACCAGTTTAGTGCATCCTCACAGCTTAAATTTTCTTTCCTGGCATATGTTTCTTTTACACGTAGAATGGATAGAATGTGAATAAAGTAGTATCACAATCTGTCTTTTTTCTCATCTGCTAAAGATCCAGTGGGATGAAGTCTGCACTTTTGACTCTGCTCTTGAGAAACACTAGAGACATCTGGGAGTTTCACAAAGCTCAAAGCTCAACTCATGAGCAGGAGGATGTCCTGCTACTGCTTTGAAATCACAGGAATTTTAGACCGTTAAAGCTTTGTAAAGTAGTTTTGCCTGGATCATAAAAAACTCCGAGTCACTTATCTCTCGATGTTATGGATTCCACTACGTTTCTGAATGTTGTCCGTTAACGATGTCTCGATTT
The DNA here is from genome assembly GCA_009735665.1 of Angiostrongylus cantonensis. Taxonomy (NCBI): domain Eukaryota; kingdom Metazoa; phylum Nematoda; class Chromadorea; order Rhabditida; family Metastrongylidae; genus Angiostrongylus; species Angiostrongylus cantonensis. The sequence goes on from MQTX01000073.1 coordinate 677,527, forward strand.
CTTGCCTTTAGCGGTCGTAAGAACGTAAATCGAAGCATTTTGCTCTGACTAGGATGTGAATGGAAGCTTATACCATCAAAAAATCACTGCTGCTACGTTGGCTAGTAGGATGTGTGGTGCTTGTGGTACCGAAAAGAATTCAAGATATCTATTTTTAAAATTCTAGTATTCGTGTAATTTTAAGCTCAACGAGGTTTCCGAATAAAAATGGAAGGTTCTGACACTAACACTGCGTATGAATACATGGAACTAACTTGAAGTGCTACTTATTTTTAAAGAAATCAAAGTGTGTTTCGAGCTTCTTTACCCTTTCACTAAGATTGTCCCCAGCAGTTTTCCTTTCATCAATAATGGAGGACGTTTATGACTTCTGAAATGAGAGGTACAGTGGCAGTTCATCCTCCATCAATGCTACCCACGCCTTAGTGTTTAACATTTATATGGAAGCTCAACAAAACAATGAGACTACGTGACGTCAGAGTCCGAGCAACTACAAGTTATTAGTTCCCTGTGTAAAACAGCAAACGAACGCTCCTATGCTAATAATATGGGCCTTTACGAATCGCTTGGATATCTTCTTATCCCTGCTCGACTTACTTGATGATTACTGGAAGTGTACTCGTTTCGTGAGTTTGTTAAAACTTTAGAGACAGATTTGTCCTTTGCTTAAATATACATGCGAAATGTGACGTCCTTTCGATTCATGATCGATGGCGGAAAACGATATTCAATCGTTCGTAAAATACGTAGCAAAGTGGCAAACAACGAACGAACCCGACCTTTACTGTCAATGACAGTTTACTGTATAGTACTGCGCAGAAATGGGAACTGTAATAGAGCGTTTAAAAACGATGCCATTCATCGTTAAACGACGACATAAAATCTACCAATCGATGACTCTGATTCTGGGTTTCTGCAGCGGACAAGAAAGCAATTTCTTGTACAAACTTTACCATGTGGAGCTGTCGCATTCTCATTTTCCTAGCACAGAAAATATGCAAAAAACGAATACTTCCATCTGTTAAGAAAAGTGGCAAAGCACAAAACAGTTAGTAGAGACAGACCGCACCGATTTTTAGAACTTTATAGACTTCACCGAAATGTTTTTGATAGGATGTAATAAATAAAATGTCCGAATTAGGTGTACGTTTTAAGTAGACATAACTTTTTTCTACATTTTGTTAATCAAAATAATAGCCACTTAAATCTACCAATGAGAAGCACCTTTATTTATTTCCCATCCATAAAATTCTAGAGCACTGGAAGCAATGGATTCGTTGAAGTCGTTTTTTTCATCATTGTGGTAGGCGAAGCATTTCTCGCGCAGAAAGCTGTCAAGGTGCTTGAAGAACTGATAGTGGGCAGGTGCGAACATTGGTGAATATGGCTGATGGGTCAGAGTTTCATAGCCCAACTCGTTCAACTTCTACAGCATTGGACCCGCAACTTGAGGCCGAGTCATATGGAGAAGGATTGGTCCTTTTCTGTAGACTAATCCCGGTCGTTATTGTTGGAGTTTATAGTGCATTTCATCGATTTGTTGGCAATACCTATCTGACGTAATGGTTTCGCCAAGATTCAAAAGGCTGTGAGTGCCTGCAGACCATCAAACAGTCACTATAACCATTCTTTGGTGCAATTTCGGCTTTGAGAAGTGCTGTGGAGCCTGCTGGCAAACCAACCATTGAGCTGAACGGCGTCTGTTGTCGTACAGAATCCACTTCTCGTTTTACGTCACAATTCGATCAAGAAAATCGTCGTTTTTGTTGCGCAGAATAAGATCAGACAACACTTCAAAACGGCGATTTTTTTGACTACCGTTTAATTCGTGCAGCACCTACTTTTCCAGTTTTTTTTTTGCATTTCCTATGAGATTCAAGTGAGTGGAAATTGTTCCTGTGCTTAGTGCAAACCTTTCTGCAAGCTCTCGAACAGTTGCTTGCAAGTTTGCTTCCACTAGTGCCTTTAATTCGTCGTCGTCAAGTTCATTAGGAAGTCCGCATCTTTTCTCAACTTCGAGGTCGAAATCATCAGGTCGGAAATTCCGGAACCATGTTCGTTCATCAATACTGCCTCCACACCAAACGTGATGATATTCCGAGTTCCTACCACGGCATTATGTCCACTCTTCCACTTGTACAAAAAGAAGGACATGAATATCACGTTGATTCATACCAATGTTAAAGCCTATGGAAAATTGGAATAACAAATTTTGAAGGAAACCAATGCTTGGCTTAGAAAGTGCCGACTTTGTGCTTCAAAAATATGTACTAAACATACATAAAAACGAAATTTCTATTTTAAAAAGTTACACAGAAAATTAAAACGATAATATCCCACATTTCAAATGTTACAACCTTCAAAAAGGTTAAATTCTGAAGTAATCAGTTTTCCAGTGGTGCTAAACGAACGACTAATGCAATGATGCAATGACAACAAGGAGCGGTCGAGGCTAGAGTTCGAGGAGGAACGGGGCAATGACCGACCCGGTGGCGGACCGTCCAAATAGTTAAACAGTCTCGAGAGCAAAGAACACGTATGCGCGCATCACAGCTGTGTGCAAATCTCTGCAAACTCCAGCAGCACAAAGAAACCATATGAATAAAACGTAACCTGATTTTTCGGAAACTGCGGGTGCTTCGACGACTACTGAAATATTTAAGAAGTTACGAATCTCTCAAATTTATAGAGGAGTTCTTGCTGGGTCATATTGACACAACGGATGCGCGACGTTATGGCGGTCTTGCCGCTCGGAACAACGTCTAACTTTGAGCGATTACAGCTTGCTGGTTTTTTGACAATAAAGAATAATTTACAATAACTGGAACACTTGGGGAGTCGAGTACATGAGAAGATTGTAGAAGAGACTTTGATCTATCGTTCTATGAGTGTGAATAGCATGAGTGCACGTATTTGCCATGTGCTAGAATAGTCATCAGGCAAACACATTTCTGTCCGCCTTTTGAAGGATTTCGCCACTTTTTACCACTGAATGTCCCATGTATTCACCGTGATTACTTATGGCTATAAAAATAAAGTAACAGTTGGTTGTTAGTCGGATTACCAGTCAATGAACTTATCTACAGAAAGGTTTTTTAGGTGTATAGAATGGCTTTTTTGGTTTCACCCCTCCTACTTTGCTGCACTTCCGATTGGCTATTGAACGAATGCACACAGTACGAGAAGATTCTGTAGCTCATTGAAATGAAAATGGGCAGTATGCGTCCAAATCGTCCATAATGTGTCAGGTATTAATAGAACTTTTGCAACACGTTCCCTTAATTTTAAACATGTCTATCTGAAATAAATCCAAAAACCGTAATGTGTTATTTTAATTACTACTATTTTCTGCCCTCCCAACGGTTTACCACCTCAACGTGGCTGGTAGGTATTCCGGGTTGCAATGTGCAGCGGTGTTAATCATCCTGCCAGATGGGTCTCCCAAGCCGAGATGGAGTCCGGCATTTCCACAGGGAAGCCCAGAGCAAACCAATTACGAATCCACCACCGTCCTGGTATCGAAGTCGCGTGGTGGCAAATCTCACTCTAGTCCACAAGGGCTGCGACTGCCTGTGGTGGTGAAGATGAAGGTGACCGTGTGCAGAGTTTGGCCAGGCTGACCTCGGAACTCTGGAGAACTACCGTGGCTAAACCAACAGAACTCTGAAAATGGAGATTATTTCAGACGCCTGCACAACCAGTGAGGACGAGCTATCCGAGTATACATGTAAGTAAATATTTTCTGCACACATAAACCACATATTTGAGTACATCAATGAGTTCGACTGAACGAAGTTCGACTTCTTTAGTTACTTCTGTGTTCCAGATATTAGCGTTGAAGATAAAAATTGGAAAGAACACGCTTCGTCTTCAAAAAATCTTCATCATGATAGAGTTAGACAAGTTGCATTAGTTGCCAGAGACCTTTTGGCCTTGAGTTATATTGGCTTTAGCTTCAATTAATGAGGTGGACCAAAAGCAGTGATATGGCAGTCTAAACCTGAAAAGGGTTACTAACTTTCTGATAAATGCATTGAAATCAATGTTAACTCCTCATGTATTAACTACGAGACTTTGATGCAATATTAACAGTGTCTTTTGAGATCGCACTAATGAAACGTAAGCCCCAACAGCCGTCAATGTCAGAGAACCGTTCTAACTGAGCTAGTCTGAGTTACCTGAACTGCAGATCGTAGTATGAGTACTGAGGTTAGAATGGAACCTGGAATGAAACCTACGAGTCGTTGATTTTCTTTTTACACAATACAGTAAATGATTGATGTACGGTGGTAATTCACAAAAGGAGTAATGGCGAATAGAAAATAGCTGTTTGTTGGAAAGGGAAGATTGAAATTTAGGTTATGAGTGTATATTAGGAAACATAGTTAGTCAAACAAGTCGGCTACTGCTTTACTGCCTTACTTCATTTACATGGAGAGGTTTTCTTCACCATTCTACTTTTATCCATCTCTCTACTTTTCCTGTTATACTTCCGTAGAATGGGAACAGTGGATAAGGATAAAGGAAAAACCCCCGGCGCTGATCAATCCGTGAGGGATGCGTCATGCTTTCGACGTCATTAAGCATCGTTTGGAGGTGACTGAATGCATATCTGGTCTTTACAATCAGTCGCGGTGGTATACAGATGCATCGAGCCAGTGAACCTATTCTTCCAGACAAATTTGGTAGCAATTTGCTGACTACGGAGGGATGGAAAGCTTGGTGTGCCATGGGAGTGGGGATCAATTTCACGTGTGTGTTCGGAAAACTCCACGTTCTTCGGGCTTTGGAACAGCAACGAGCATTTACAAGGTTTCCAAAATTCTCCGAAGAAACTAGAAGACGACGAGGAAGAGTTAGCTTCATTTAGAATGAGGTTCTTCCTAAGAAACATGAGCTGTTGAAAAAGAGAATTATTTTGCTATTGATAACGCCAGATTCAGTGAGGTTGTAGGGGTAACCTTGACTTCAGGTCCCGACTGAAGATAAAGAAAACTGTTGTTTTTGTGAAATTTCATGTTTTTTTTTCTAATTTCGCTTGCCCTTCCTTAGTTTGTCCTTTAATAACAATCGATTTAAGCAAAAAAGACAGTTGAAAGGAAGGAATGAAATTTTGCGTACACTGCATTTACTATGGTAATAATAGTGTATATTCAATTGTAAGATCTTTCGAAGGGAAGGAACCTGTCGTTATTGATGTTAATTTTCTGTGGTGGCTTTGTTTCACGTAATGAGAGAACCAGGACAAAAATGATTATGACAACGGCGAATGCTCTTAAACAAATTAACAGAAAAGTCTTAAATGAAAGGAAGGAATCAACTTTATTTTTCTTCAGGTCGAGAAGAGTTATAAATTTGGCTAATCCAGGCACTGAACCACATGTTCCACTACGAGATTGTAAAAAAGTAGGCAATAAAAAGTGAAGTGAAAAAACAAAGCTTTTATTCAACTCCAGAGATCCCTTACTGTATCGTCAGATACTATATAGAAGATCTGGCGGCTAGGATTTTCAATGACATAGGTAAAGAATGGTTTTTGGACGGTGATAGTGCTTGAAATTGACCTTGAGTTGCTATTTCGGCGTTAAAGTGCACACGTTCCAACCTTGTTGCGCTCAAGTTGAGCCTTAACGTTTCTCTAATCGCATTACGGCTCCACTATACTTAATGTATTTACAACGTATATTATATCATTATTACATATGCTATTGTATTATACACACTAAACTCATTTATTACACCTACTGGACTATTCATAGCTACCGAACTTCCATGGGAACATAGTTAACCCTTTTTAATGGTTTTTATTTCAATGAGTGAAAGCCAATATGGGCTGAGATTTGTTAACCTGAAGTAGAGGACGCGAATGATCTTTGCACCCAATGAATTTCAGTCAATGCATGCCGCTCATCGTGCGTTAGACGGAGGTTATTCCATAGTTGGATAGTTTTAGTAAAGAGTGTAACAGAAAGAGATGAAACTGTGTTTTAGTCCTATAGCGAATAATGTGAGACATGGTGGGGCATAGGGTGGAGTAAACATTCTCGTGAAGAGAGTGGCGTTTGGGATTAACTCATCAAGATAACGATGCACACGGTGTGACGGAACAACAATACTACATAGAAGTGCAACGAAGCGAACACAGAGGGCAATGAAGGGCTACGATGTATGGGACTGTAGTTGTGTGGGAAACTTCAGAGGGGTTTTATGCAGTATTTATGAGACGATAAACTGAAATGATCTGAGAAAAACGAAGAAAAGTGAGAATGAAAGAATAAGTAGGCGGAGCGTAGAGAAATACGGGAAGAAAAGTAGCCCATCCTGGCGATCGACGAATTACAGTATCACACCTTGGCTTGAGATGACAGTCTATTCATTCTTTCCAGGACCGTCTTCAGCTGGCAGGATTCGTTCTCAAATGGGTAGTCATAACGGCAAAATGAGAATTCTAAACTCTAAAGCAATCAGATTAGTGGAAAATGTAAAATTTTTGCCTAATTGAATGAAGAGTTCGACCTCATCAATGAGTGTTTTTGGATGTCTTCCGAGGCCATTGCTTTTCCCAACTGATATTTCACTTTCGCATATGACTGTCAATATTAAAGAGATTTCAAGTTTCTAAGGAAGAAAAATTATAACGTAAACGAGTCTTTTAAAACAAATTAGGGAGACTCATCCACAGTGGAGTGTAAACATTTCGAAAGAATTTCCTATCTTCCCATGGAAATTGAAAAATAATACTACTGTTTCCCAGTAGCTCCCATCACTATACACTGAAGAAGAAAGCCAGTTGCTAATGTTGAAAAAAATCTGTAGCCACTGTTCATCTTCCAAATATTGTTAGCCCACTCCAAAAGATCAAAGCCCATCTAGATCATAAGCCATAACGCTCGAGAATAACGTGTCACCGCAGTTTGAGGGATCCGAGGATAAAAAAAAACCTGCCAGTTTTGTTAAATAATAGTTCAGCAGAAAAATATGCCGATATTTCTACATCAACTAGGAAATATCCGCAAAATTTCTATCTTATATTCCTATTAATTTCACGAACGACCTCCCACTGCTTCCTTGCTCTACAGGAAAACGAACTTGTCTGGTCTTTACAGTGACTCGCGGTGGTTTACTTTACTTTACGCATCGACGTAGTGCTGCTATCTTCCTAAACAAGTCTGGTACTAATTTCCCGGCCCCGGATCGACGAAAGGCCAGCCATGGGCGTGGGAACGACTCCACGTGTGTGTGTCGCAGTGGCGCCTCCAACCACTGCGCCACACTCACACCCTCTTGAATTAACTTATTTGCAGTAATCATCAGCAATCACAGTCAACAAGAACAGTTACAGTAACCTTGCGAAAATAATGAGCACAGTGGGAACTAAGAGTGTAAGCTTAGTGTAAATTATAAAGTAACTTCTAGTGGCGTTGTTAACTGGCAGAAATGAATAACGAGGATCGGTTCCTATTGAATCGGTAGTGCTCTTTTCATGCGTTATAATAGCTGTGGTTTGTTACGAGCATTTAAGATCAAGTGTTATTTTCTTTCCAACTAAGTAAAGTCGTTTATTCACAAAGTCATTCGATTTCTTGCCTTACGTCAATGTTTCGAGTGTTTAAATAAGGCTAGACTTTCTATCACTCGACTGTATCGTGCATCATAGCCAGAAGGACCAGAATATGTGCTGAATACAAAACAAAACGAAGGAGCAAGCAAGAGCAGTAAAATTTTACGCGAAAAACAAGAGCGAAGACAGGATGTTTTCGTTTCTGAAAGTGTTTCTTAAAGCTGATAATATTCAATAAAGATAACAAATGGAAGAGTCGTCGTTTTGAGAGTGATCATTCTTCAGTCAGCCAAATCAGGTTGCGGATATCGAAGTCGCAGAGGATGTAGTTCCTGGCGCCGAATTCGCTCCCTCTAGCGCTACGAACCGGCGTGATGTGTCATTCATTCAAAATAGCTATCGAATCATAATGAGCGACTCTTATCAGCTTTTTGAATAGAGGATACCAGTACAGCCATATATGTTAAAGTGGAGGTTTTTCCGGATTTATGTGGGCGTTGGGTTAGAGCCAACCATTCAATCCTTAACATTTAGAATTCGATGTGAGTATGTTTCCACTCATACGCTTGCGTAATATGAGATTAATTAGCATCAAATGATTTCAAATGATTTCTTATCCAGTTATTTATACAAGCACACAAAGATTCTTTTCTACAGTTTTTGTTTCCAGATGGATTTTCGTCTAACAATAGACCAGAGTGCTAAGTGATGGGCCAGAAAAACTATTCTCTTCCCACTTAATACTGTGAAAGAAAAACTGTTTTTGCTTATGTTTGTCTAATGGGCCACAAAAATGGGCAAAAATGGCAAGGGATTTGTATATCAGGATTTATGCATCGATTAACTACCTTTTGTAGCGAAAGAAAAGTTTGTAGAGTGTTACTGATGAAAAAAAATGAAGAGGAGGTGTGGGTAAATAGATAGTTAGGAGTTCAGTTTAGCTTACATACATTGTTTAGGTCTCGATTAGGTGAGGTAACGACACGAATTTAGGTGCCAGAATTATGATATTATTATTAATACAGAATTGCCACGAAATCTCCTCTCAATAGATGCTATTATAAGATGCAAATAGAACATAACTTGCGTCATCTTTTTATTTGTTCTATTTTTTAATTTTACATGGCTCGTCATCACACCTATTGCACGGATCACAATTCTTGCTGGATGCCCATTGTTTCCTCGAATCCAGCATCCACAATGGTGATCATATATCATGCGAGCTCTTTCAGCTGCTACTTGAGGATTCCTTCTTCTCTTTGAATGGTGCAGAATGCTAGTCCAGCTGATTCTTTTTGCCATTTTGCAGATAGCCAAGCTAAGGCGTTCCCACGTGGAATGGAGGATAGAGCTCGTCCGGGGATCAAAGCAGAGGCTTTGGTTCTCAGTCGGCAGCATCATTAACCACTGCGACATCACCGTCCCATCTGCATTATTTATACCTCATAATCACCTGCAAGTGACTCGAGCGGGCGCCAGTAAATCTTCCATTTTTCCCTGTTGCGTGCAAGAGTAGCCCCGTGGGTTCTGCTCGCTCTAGAGAATTGTCGAGCATCATACCTTTCTTCTAGGCTCTTCGTGAAGAACTCTGACCGTCGGGGTCGGTGGTCTTTCTGTAGTACGTTTGACATCCCGAGGAATCCAGTCACTAACAGCTCTTGTCCATCGGTTATCATTGATACGCATTATGTGTCCGGCCGACCTTGTCTTCGACTGTTTAACGTATAGAACGGCATATCTGATTTTTGATCGTTGACGTAGGTCGGAGCTTCGGATCCCATCCCTTACTTGTGTGAAACGGGATACTTCTAGCATCGTCGTTTCGACTGCGCGTCCGATAACGCTGAGTAAACTTTCACCATCCTGCTTACGCAGCAACCAAGATTCTGACGCATGCGTTAGAGCAGTAAGTACCGTTGAGTTCTGGAGCCAATTCATTCATTATACTGAGTGCCCGACCTAGATAGACAAAACTGGAGCAATCGGAGATATTCGTTCCGTTGAGCGTGAATGGGACAAACCAAACCAATCCGTTTTTCATGAACATCGTTTTCTTGAGATTTAGTCGAAGAACAATCTTTCCGCATGTTTTATCAAATTCCGCAAGCATACGTTCAGCCTGGCTAATGTCTGATGTTATAAGGACGATGTCATCAGCAAAGCGAAGGTGATGTAACTGCCGACCATCGATTTTAAATCCCGTATTATCCCATTCCAATGTCCGCATGACGTTCTGGAGGGTGGCGGTAAATAACTGTGGCCAGATTGTATCGCCTTGCCTAATTCCTCTTTTGCCGTCAACGTTAATATCGTCGTAGAGTGGTGAAATTTTGGCCGGGAAATTTTTGTACAGCTCACTAAAAATCTTTATGTACTGAGTAGGGACTTCTTGACTATGAAGCGTTCCCATGACTGCTTCTATCTCAATTGAACAAAGGCCTTCTGTAAATCAATGAAAGAGACAGAGCGGTTTTTTATACTGTTGCGATTTTTCAATGAGCCTTGTTATCGTGTGGATGTGGTCCATCGTACTAAATCCTTTTCGAAACCCTACCTGCTCACATGGCTGCCATTCGTACAGTGTTCTGTCAATCCTGTTTAAGATGACTCGAGTGAAAAGTTTGTAGACGACGGACAGCAGGCGATAGTTGCCGATATCGTGTAGATCACTGTTCTCGAACAATAACTCGTTCTTGCTCGTCTTCCATTGAGTAGGGACAATGCATTCAGACAGGTAGCGTGTAAAGAGCCGAGCCAGTGTGTTTACAAGGGCTGGCGAAGATTCATCAGATGTTCTGATCTCATCCTGTCCGGAGCTGGTGCTGTTCGATTTTTCACCGACGAAATGGCATGTCGGATTTCGGAAGGAAGAACCCGTGGTACAACATATCCGTCCCCCTTCATTTCATATGACGGAAGTTGGCCGTGGCTATCGATAAGATCTGAGTGGTATTCGTGAATGATTTTCTTCACTGCCATTCTGGACGCTGTAACTTTTCCATCAGGGGTCGGGGTACAATCATCTTGGTCTTGTAATTGGCGAAGCTTCAATTGGCTTTGCGAACGTTTTTCACAACCTCTGCAGCTTCAACCATTACTGCTGCTCTTCTCTCTTTAAGATCTTCTTTTATCACCTGTCTGCATTGTTTCGTAAGTTCGGACGTTAGTTAGCGGTTGCCTGCAACAAGTGCGATTCCACGTATCCCGCTGGCGTATCAGCCCGAGAGTTTCTAGAGATAGACGCGTCTTGGTTACTTTCGAACCCTCAGTTTCACTGCGCTGACGTGATGATGTTGAATGAGCCGGTCGTATTCCTCGCCGATGTTATCGACAACGGCATCTTCCCAGTAGCCGACTAATGAATTGAATAAGTCCCAGTTTACGGTGCTTCTAGGACTTCGGTTTTGATTTCAGCGGCTTTTTCTCCTTTTCGCGGGAATTGGAATCTTGCACGAAGGAGCGGAGGTCTGATCCAGTGTAGATTTTTGAGACAACAGCGAAACTGGTTAGGCAAAACCTTATATTTACTATGATGTGGCCTATTTCGTTATGGTGCGCTCTATTGGGAGACTCCCACATCCAGCGTTGACGGTGGGGCCTCTGGAATTGCGAGTTACCATGAATGGTCTTGCTCGCCATGATAGACTCAGAGAACTGCTCACCCTGTTCGTTCCATTCTAATCCATGGGTCCCAATGTGATGTTTCTCAGACATTCTTCTTGGTCCAATCTTAGCCTTGAAATCTCCAATGATGACTTTGAGGAATACATGGTTTTCTCTGTAGAGCTTCTCCTAGTCCATATAGATCGCTTCGACTTCTTCTTCGTCATGGTTTGATGTCGGCGAGTAAACGACGAAGATTGTCAAATCCGGTATTGATGCACATCTTTTTAATTGTAAACTTCCGATTCGGGTTGTAAGCTGTTCGAATAAAACGATGTTCATGGATAAACTCGTGTTTACGAGAACGCCGACGCCTCCAACTCGTCTATTGTCCCATAAACGGCGGTGAATGGATGGCGTCGTCTCGTCTCAGCCATGCCGATGACGTCGTACCTTATAATTCTTGCTTGCATGAACAAGTCATCAATCGAGGACTCGAATGCAAGTGTACGTGCATTGTAGGTACAGATCGTCACCATAGTTCTTCGTGATCCAAGCAGCTTCCAGTAGCCCTGCGATTTTAGTAGCCTCTCCGTACTCGTTCCAACCAACGCTGCGAAATTGGAGCTTTTTCGGGGTCACGAGAATAAGGCCCGTTTTTTTTACTGTTTAGAATTTGATACCCACGTATAGTTTGCTGGGCTCTGAATGTGGGGGCTGGGTATGCTCACAGGCAGCTTGCCAGGGGCCCTCCCAGAGTGGACATAGAGCTTCTTTGTTGGAGGCGACTCCTAACCGCATACTTCCCTGTCACTTGATTGCAGGGTTTTGGCCGAATTGATTGGTAGAATGCAATCCGCATAAGCGAGAACACACCCTACCCCCATGCATGAATACTCCTAGCATACAAAGAAATTATGTGCTAAATCGGCGCAGCAGAAACACTGAGTCCATCTCCTGGATTCACCTGTGTCTCTGGGAAGCAAAGGTCGTTTTTGGTCGCCGATTAACCACCTGTTCACCACCTGAGGACTCGCCACACTACCCAGCAACTAACCGGTTGGAGGTCCCTTATATGAAGGAGATCCTTATCTTTTATCTTATAATAGTACAGTCATACTGGATATGGGAATAGCCCCATGTTAAAAATTGTGATGTCAACTGTAGCTTCAGGCTGATTGGATTCCATGCCGATTTCTGCTTCTCAGATCACTACCGTTGATGACTGATTTCTGAAAGCATTGTTATAGTAAAAAATATAACAAGCGAAGAAATGAAGTCCTTACAATGGTTCTATATACACTTCACGGTATGTCCATAATTTCTGATGTTCTACGTTTAATATCCTTTGTGCCGTTCGGGGAAGTACCATGTAACAATGTTATCTTTTTATTTACTGCCTATTACAATCTTTCATGGCAGGCTATTGCGTGTGAAACAACCACAATGATACTGAGATATCGCAAAACTCGGGACCGCAGGTTTCGACTACAGCCACTGCTTAACTAGGTCCTTCGCCGATTTGTGATCCCTAGATCAATCCTGCTGACGGGTGATTGCTGATTGCACTAATCGATAGAACTTGCTGAGAGAGAGGAGAAACGAAAGATCCGCATGGTGTGGTGGTGAACGCGTTACTTCCCGGAAAGGACAATAGCGCTTTCGTCCCCACCGCAGACAACTGCGGTCCGGAGTTTTGCAAATCTTTCAGCATCACTGTGGTTGTATCATGTAACAGCACGAATGGCCAGCTGGAGACACTCTCGCAGGAGGGTGAACTTTAGCACACAGTTGCAAGAAACACCACAACCACATTAGGTTATTAGAAGGCTCGTTGTCATACAATGTCGGGTCTCTAACACTTTTATTTGTTTTCTTGTCTCTCAGGGATCAAACATAGAATAGGGCGAGTTCTTGTTTGGGTTCGGCGGCTTCTTAAAGACCTGTTTTCATCTCTCATCACTGACACTGTATTCCGGTTGGTTGTGGCTCTCCGAAGAGTTCCAGGATACACAACCTAGACCATTTTCTTGTCCCATTCGGAAATTAGTGCCGGTGTTGCAATCCTACTTTTCATGTACATGCTTTATTAACAACTTTACTTTCGAAAAAACTTTACAACTTTACTTTTTTGTGCCACTGCATCAATGCAATGTTTACTTTACACACTTTTACTTCGTATAATTGAATTATAAAACAAAGTATATTATTGATAAATTCTTCTGGGTAGAAATTGAGGAAAACTGGAAGCTTACGAAATTTGACCCCGAGAATTCAAACTTGGATGCGCGCAACAGAAGCAGCTCTAAACATTAATAATTTACGGGCTAAGGAAGTGTTAACGAATGTAAAGTGCATTGTTGTTCCCAAAAATTTCAATGTGGGGAATTCAACCTTCGAAGTGAGGGCGGTCACTGGCTTCTTCTGTTGCTGACAACAATGAATTGGAAAAATTGGTGGAAACAAATAAACGCACAGTTGTATGAAAACTTGTAGAGTAAGTCGGTATAGGCATCTCAACTTTTCAGAATACTCTGAAGAGAACGGCAAAGCAAGAGCCTCAGTGGTGCCGCGCGTAATAGGTGTACCTCGGAAAGGGTAACCACAGTTCGACTTGGCCTGGGATTCATGTTTTGCAAAAAAACTCAGCATCGCAGTTGTTATATTTCGCATCTGATGAGAATTTGAAAGTCGAAGAAACGCAACAGATCAATGCCGAACGAATTGGAACATTCTTATCCACGACAACATACGGCTACATGTCGAACAACCGTGCTGCAAAGTTTGCCAGGCTACGAATTGCTCCCTCATCTGTCAAGCTGTTGTCGAGACAAGTTTTCTACTCGTGAAAATATGCATGTTGTGATGGTTTTTTACGTCGAAATATGCCACGTTAAAGATACAAGTTGACATCCTGCATCAATTTCCGAACAAGTGAATCGGTCTGCACCTCAAGTAGTAGCTTGCTCTTCCCAATCGTAGGCTTGCTGCCTTAAGGAAACGATTCTTCTGCAGTGAAAATCTCTCTTTGGGAAATTTCAACTCGAATTCCTGTGCTTCATTGATTGCTATTAGTTCCACAAGTTTTAACAGAAAGTAGATCGGATTATGAAGATTTTGATATGAGCTATTGACAGAGAACGTCTTCCATTATCCAAAAATCCGATTCATATCAAGTGCTTGAGGCGCATGTGGCGCAGTGGTCGGAGTCACTCTGCAATACACATGGGATTCACTCCCACGCTCCTGGCTCACTAAGCCTTTCATCTCTCCGGCGTCGGCAAATTGGTACCAGACGTGTCTAGGAGGATAGCGGCACTGGCTCGATATATCGGTAAGCCACCGCGACTCATTGTAAAGGCCAGATATGCATTCAATCACCACCAAATGATGCTTAATGAAGTCGAATGCATGACGCATCCCTAAAGGGTTGATCAACGCCGAGAGCTTCATCTTTTTTATTTATGAAGTGGTTGATGAACATTATTTGATAATCTTAAGAAGGAAGGGCTTGTTTTGCAGAAATTCAGCTGCTTGCTCAAAAGGGGCATTTTCAGTAACTTGTCTCAAAAATCTTATGAGTATGTATAATAGACCAGGTTGGAAAACTAGCGTTCTACTATCTGCACTTTCCTTCTTGTGCATGACACGGTTTCGTAATACCCATTTCAACTGGTCCGAAATCGACAATGGAATCGAACGCTTCTGCGACGTTCGTTTGTGGCATATAATTACCGTTGGTTCTACCAGGTGTTTAATTTTTTGCATTGAGCCGTGTCTTACATCTGTTATGCGGACCTCAGCACTTCATATATTCGATTCGTTACCTCGCATACACCATCCGCGAGGTTCTTAGAGCTTTTCAGCGAAGGTTCGATTGTTGCTTGAAGATTCTTGTCTTCTCTATAAATGTCGTCGAGTCCATTCTCTCTCGAGTAGCAGCCTACTTCGAGTTTATTCCAGCACTTTTTATACCTGCGCATTTCATACAATGACTATGACTAATCATAGCGATTATAATAAAACAACGGTTAGTCATCAGGCAAATTACAAAACAATGAACTTGTTCGAAAAAGGATTTCTTATAACATACTAATTTCAAGGGATATCTTTTCTGGTATGACCGATAAAACATTGATCAGCATTTGACGAACTATCTATCGAATGAGTATACACAGCGCTGTAAAAAAAAAGTGTCGGTACCCAATACATATCGTCCACTCGCGCTGCCACACACATACATATTGTGTACATACCATCCGTTACGAGTTAATCCTTTCACGACCACCAGCATTTTGGCTTGTCGAGCTACGAATACCGCTTATCACTGGAGTGCAGCTGGATTACGCAGTGAAATCAATATGTACGAACCGAATTGCACAGCAGCGTACAAACTGAAATCAATGCGCATGGTCGTGAAAGGGTTGAACAACATCTTGACAAAACTATTCATCACCTTTCTCAAGAACTTCATGCAAGAACTGCAATACGAGTGAAAGTTGATAAGTAACAATTACACGTTATTCCCCTTGCTAATTCTCGTACAGCATCAAGTACTAACCAGTTGGAGAGCGTGTAAAGCTGTGATTAGGGGCGCAATGCAGCAATAAAAACGATAAAGCTCTCCCCGTTGATCAGTCCCTGAGGGATGCGCCATGCCTTCGACTTCATTAAGCACCGTTTGAAGGCGGGTGAATGCATATCTGGCCTTTAAAATGACTTGCAGTGCCTTACTGACGTATCGATTCAGTGTTATCGTTCCAAACGAGTCTGGTACCAATTTGCTGACACTGCAGAGACGAAAAGCTTGGTGGGCCACGGCCCTGGGTTCGATTCCATGTGTGCTGCAAGGCGCCTCCGAGCACTGCACCACACGCGCACCGCAATACAGTCTGATAAATCGGTCTTTCTCTGCGTTTTGAAAGAATTGTCGCTCTTCCCTTATCCTCTGTATCTTCTACATCATTCTCGTGTCTTTGGTGCATATACAACTATTACACGTGATCTGGCGCCTTAATTCAAAACAATTCAAAAGACCGACTTTCTGTAAACATCGGCATAGATATGTATTTTTTCCTTGATGAGCTTACACGAGGTTGATAATAAATATTATTATCAACCTCGTGTAAGCTCATCAAGGAAAAAATACATATTGATTAAGCACACCGAGGTTCAAGGAAAGTCGGTTTCAGAGCATCGGCATAAATAGTTGATAAATCTATTTATGTGATCTGTAAAAAAACTGATTTTCATAAAAACACATAAACTGATCTTCTTTAGTTGGTGCGAGTTTGGTAAAAGTCTTCGTTGTCGTTGTCGCTATTGTTGTCATTGCTGTTGGTGTTGTTGGTTGATGGCTGACGTTCCTGCAATTTCGCCTTCCTCAGAGCCTGGATTTATTTTATATTAGAATATCTTAATTATTCAGTGGCAAAAGGCCAAAGTATTAATGAAGATCAAACTTTTAAATAAATGGTGGGTTAGGATGCTGCGGTCAAAAGTACGCCATATTGAACAGAAAGGCTACTCACTGTGATGCTACGAGTGGGACTGATTCACGCGTTGTTCACGTGCATTTAGAAATAGGGCGTCAGATCACGTGTGATAATAAGGCATTCGTCTTTCCGGTTCATCTTTGGATTTTTGAATGGCCAACCCTCTAATTTGTGCAAAATATTTTCAAGACCACCTGAAGATTGAACAACTAAGGCACTGTTTTGAGAGAGTCATTAGTTGCGCAATCGACGAGCCGTACATTTTTTTTTCTTTTCAGGCTCTACGAGTAACTCGAGAATGGATTGCATTGCGGAGTTATTCGACACGTTGGTATAAAGTGAAGTAACATTGAATGACTCCATTACATGCGTGCTGTTTGGTTGCGCGCACCATAGGTGGTCTAGAAATATTTTGGTGTTAGGTAGATGGATTTGAATGAATTTTAGCAACTGGGTCAGGATAAGGTTTAGCAACCATGTTATTCTATCCGCTGAGCTGCCTATACAACTGATGATAGGTCTAACTTTAAATGATGATGGATTCGTTGATGTAATATCATCAGCTTAAGTAAGCGTATGTGTTTTAATAAGCACGTAAAGGGTATGGCAAATTGGTTGTTCGTTTTTAAGTCGGGAAATAACTGAACGCTCTAAACTCGAGGCCATTGCCATGTTGACCCATTCTTTATTTAATTTTCGGTATTGAATTCTAAATTCCATTTTAGAGGACGTTCGATAAAGAGAGACATCGCTGAGATACTCCTCTGTTATCCTAATACCCAACTGACTAGGATTAACTACAAATTCTCCACTTTTATCACAAATAGATAGTCTAACAGATTTTCAATTCAAGAGCTCTCTAACCTGACGCATACGTTTTGTTGATGTGTGAGGTTGGAGCTTACTTTTCTTTTTGGCAGTAATTAAGTATGCCGAGAATTTCGTCCGAAAATAAATGAAACGTAGGTTCAATATCGCTATTTGGTAGCTCTTCTTTAAAGAAAGTTCGCGGGAAAAGGTATTGGTGGCAATTCCCCCCTTGGTATTGCTTTACCTAACCTTTTTAGCCTAACCCTGTGACGTAGCTGATCTTGAATTTCATGCAGACTACATGTGATCCTGCGCACGATTGGTTTAGAAATCGGTTGACTTTTTTCCACCGAATAAATAAGTATTCTGAGATGAAATACGTACATGCCGTGAGGAAGGCGAAATCGCCGAAACGTCAGCCCTCAACCAACAACACCAATAACAATGACGACGACAACGAAGAACTATACCAACCTCGAATCAGCTGAAGAAGATCAATTCAGAATAATTTTTTAACCTGGGTGGGTCTCGGTCGCCATCTCATGTGAACGCGCGCTCCAGCCCCACTCGCAGCAGCACTAGTGAGTAGCCTTTTTGATTAATATGGCGTTTATTTCAATGTTTGATCTTCATCAATACTATAAATACTTCAACGAATATAAGGCTACTGTCACATAAAATACGTCTAGGCTCTGAGGAAGATAAAATCGCCAAAACGTCACCCAACGATCAACAATCGAAAACTTAGACCAACCTCCAACCATCGGCTAAACAATGTTTAGCAAAAATAATGAAGCACACTACATTGATTACAAATTCTTCGAAGGAGGGACCTCCCTCAACTCTTCACTAGCAACATTCTCTGGACCACACATTCTTCTTAACAGCAATACTTTCTCACCGCAAAATGAGGAATTTTTGAGAAATTATTTAGAAAGTATTCTTACTTGAACGATGCCCAGCACAGTATCTGCGTTGGTTATGTAAGGGATTGATTGCAAGAAGTCCAGGAATAAGCTTCTATGCACCAAAATAAACCAGCGGGAACAAAATGACACCTACAGGTGTCATACCGGCCATTATCGCATTATGGAGCCTACTGAGATCACTTATCGCGAATGTTTTAATACGGCAT
Source organism: Angiostrongylus cantonensis (assembly GCA_009735665.1). Classification (NCBI taxonomy): domain Eukaryota; kingdom Metazoa; phylum Nematoda; class Chromadorea; order Rhabditida; family Metastrongylidae; genus Angiostrongylus; species Angiostrongylus cantonensis. The sequence goes on from MQTX01000073.1 coordinate 696,131, forward strand.
TAGTCCCAAGATGTCCCAATTACACAGCTATATCTACAAATCTCTTCCATAGAACAGTTTATACATGACTTCTGAAACAAATGGTCACATATTAGAATCACATAAATAGTAGCAATATTGCTTAAAAAACAAATCACAAGAAATAAGACACTATTTGTCTACAACCACCCGAGTATTACGGCACAGTAAGAAAGCAAATTTATGGGAATTCAAAGTACTGAGAAGTTAGATGAGTATGAAGCATTTAAGTAAGCACGCACTTCACAAGAAGTATTTATAAAGAAGAGGTCCAAAGTGAAAGAATCTAACCCAGGAATCATAAAGAAGCGCTTGTATTGAAATTTACCATCGATTTCGCTCTAAAGCACAATCAAACGATTCCTTTAATTGTTCCACTTCATAACCAGAACCCTTCGAAAATCGAAACTCATTATGTTGTAGTACTTAGTAAAGTAGTAAAAATAATTCTTTCAAAAAGAAATTTACTTAAAAAGTCCAATGCATCAAACTAGACTTTACGATACCCCCAAGTTGATGTTAGCATACAGTTATGATAGAATCAAATATTCATGCATTTTAAGGTGTTCACAGTGATGAATCACTGGACAGGGTTTGCGTAGTCGGACGATTCATCAAATTCGTCCTGGTCTTCTATAGAAAAACGTTCAGACGTGGGGGACGCTGAATTCGACCGAGAGACGAGTTCCTTGAGCCGTCCACCAAAAGCCTGTAAAGAAAGCCAATATCGATGCAACAAATATTTAACTACAATATAAAACCAGCTCTACCCACATTCAGTCTTCCATCACGATGGAATGTGTCTAAGAAATCTCGAATAAATTCGTCGGATCTATTCCTCCATGTATTAATAAATTCCAAGCTTTTCTCTTTCAAAGTGTCCACCTTGTTTTGGATTTGATATTTGCTAGCCTAAAATACGTCGTAACTCTAGATTAAACAATCCATTGCTAAAGAAATTTCCTGAAGAAAATCGTTATTCTTGGACTTTCTAGCTCCGTGGCAGCAACTGCAAATCGTAAAGCACTTAATCGAGGTATAAGCAAAATTACTAAGTGAGCAGTGGTTACACACAATTCAAGATAGACTTCTGATTCGTGTTCAAAAAAGGGTTGGAGTTCCCACGACCGACTATCTAATGAACTCGTCATTGACCAAATAATTATTGGATACTTGGATGGCCCGTCTCCACTGGCATAATTTCTATTTTTTGGAGTTTTGCTGGCTTAGCCATGGTGGTTACCTGGAGTGCCGAGGTCAGCCTAGCCAAGGTCTGTTCCAGGTCGTCACAACTATGGGCAACTGCCGTCCTTGTGGATCTGAGGGAGATTTGCCACCATGCGACTAGTTTGATATCATGACGGTGGTGGATCCTGGTATTGGTTCACTCTTAGTTAGGTTTTCTGATGGAAACACCGGACTCCTCAGCTTGGGAGGGCCTGCTGAGGGAGGTGAATCCTCCCTCTGCACAACGCATCCCCACACACAGGAACACCCAGCCACGATGAGGCGGTAGACCGTTGGGAGGATTAAATAAGGGCTCGACGTGAAAATAGAGAATGATTGATTATTGGAGTTGTTCACTTGCTTAAAGGAAATTTTCACCATGAAAGATCATAGAACACTCAATGCAAAAAATAAAACGTTCAGTTCTTTGGCTGAGTAGCCTCTCTGAAGATTTCTGCGAACGTACTTGTCATAGTCACGAATTATCCTACAAACAACGTCGCTTGTTGACACTCCCTCTGTGCGCTGCGTTTCGATGAACATTTCTGAAAGGCACTCGACATTTACCATCATAAAAACTAAAAGAATAACTGCCGTAAACTACCTTCCCTCCTAAACTTTTCGTATAAATCTTCCTCTCCTGGAGCAACGTATGGAATCGCGTCGTGGGCAATGAAGTCAACCTAAGTCCATATTTAAAAAAAACAATTCCGCTAATATAGCAAAAACGTGAAAATTACGAGAAAACAACGCGGTCAAAACACTAATAGTTAGAAAAACAAGATTGCTTCCAAAAACAAAAAGTGAAGCTTAATGCGTAAAATACTAAAAAACTTATTGGTGATAAAAGTAAACAAAATCCTTTCTTTTGCATCACATATGATTCATGAACTCAGCAACCACTAATAAAACCCACTAAAAATAAAACCCGACGCCTGATCACACCTTCAGCTTTTTCAGAAACTCTACTGAACAGAACCATGGCGCGTTGCGATATACTTCGTCAACATAGCGACAGTGGCGAACCCCATCGTATCTCTCATCCTCTGATGTGACCGTACGACCTTTGTATTTGAGCGTGTCCTCATCACTACAGACTGAAATATGTCGGTAATGAATCGAGATATTGGAATATATTATCTAGGTTTGCAAATAAATCTTCGCCGATTTTCGTATGCGATTCCTGCCGCACGGTGAAATTTGTTTTGGGACACTTTATGGCAAGAACAAAAAGAAGCACAAACGTAATACAGAAGGTGACAATGAATCAACATCGATGGTGATCGACAAATGCGAGCTATCATCGTCTATGACCGGCCCGACCGTTGCTCAGCCTCAGATGGCCAGCAACCGTTACGAAAATCAAAATTCACTTTTGGCAAGCACCAAATGACCGGAAAGTTTTGTTCTGGCTCAAACACTGTGAAGAAGGTCAACCCTGACGGGAAACCTGTGTCATGTACCAGTCTGGAATGTGCATGATGTTCAACAAAGAAGGTGTAGACAACGAGTTTAAGCCAAACCTAAATTCGAACTTATGCCACTCTCAGAAGTAGTCGACATTGTTGTAGTCAGCAGCTTAACTTAGTAGGTCACAACGGAGCCTCGTTGAATAACACGCATTCTGATTGCTCAGCACCGGTCCAGTTCTTGTGTGTACCTGTATATTTCCACTGGTTTACAGACATCAACGAATATTTCTGAGGGAGAATGTGAGTAGTAGTGAGAGCAGGATCCACTAGGAGAACAACAGTGCCACGCGATCTGGTTTTCAAGCGGTGAGCCCCCAACTCAGCCGGAACTAGCCGGAACTTTGTCCACAGGGTGGCAAATTGATGTTTTCGGCTACTTGAGCCTCTACGACGTATACATCTAGGAGTGCCTGCAGCAAAACTAAGTGACCAACCCAACCGTTACGCAGACCAACTCCGCATGCAAGACGCTTATGTAAAGAATCGGACCTTTCAAATTCCCTTTTTATGCTCGACCAAACCTAATTTAGTCGCACCCAGGTGGAGTTGGGATGGAGTACTAAACTCGACCAACTACTTCGTTCAAAAGTAGCGTGTTCATATTACTACTTGGTCCTTGTTCTAAAATATAACTATATGACAAGCAAGTCGACGAAACGATAACCTCAAAAATTCCCACGTTGTTTTTCGAGTCACACATAAACTTGCCTTTCTGGGAAAAGATGACCAAGAACCTACGCAATAAATTGAATGCTAGCCTAAAAAGTGCTAGATATGTCACTGTTTAGAAAAAATTTGCATATATCATTAATTTTCCAAGTGATGAAGAATATAAAGAAAAACGAAAATTCAGCAAACATTTATGACCCAATCGAATGGTATACGACAAAAAAGCGAAAATTGAACATGTAGCGCACCACCAACGATAAGGTAGACATTTGGGAAAGCATTTTTGGCTTGTCTGAGTTGATTAGCATGTCCATGGTGAAACAAATCGTATATACCATCGGCATAGATACGCACAGGACGGCCAGCTAAAAGATCCGCTGAATTAATAGAAATCCTTTGGAAAGCTAAGAATGATACTCACAAAGTACTAAGAAAAAGTAGCCCATAAGAGAACCTTCAGAATGGTGTTTACTAACCTGCGTCAGCTTTCGCCATTGAAATTGTAATTTTCTTCGTATAATCAACGCGATTCCTTTCAGCAATTGCTACATCATCATCACTATAGGGTGCCGGTTCTTTTAACGCCAGAGGAAACGGTGTTGCGATTCTCTTAAAAACTTTAGAATTAAAAAAAAAACACTTTCTTCTGTCAGCGTATTTTGACTCTAATAACAGGATAATACATGAACGAAGCATACAACACCGGCATAAGCATACCTCAGAAGAGAGCCGCTTAGTGGGCTGTGGAATGTCCTCCGTGTTTTCGTTAGAAGCGGCACGTTTGCGGACCGATGTCATATCGACTGCCTATATAGACTAGGCTATATAAATCAGTGAAGAGGTGGTATCTACACAATGGGTGTCACATTTATCTATACAACAAAGAGCCATTCTCATTTCTGACGAACAACATGTTTGCGAAACGGGGAATTGGAAAATTCAATGCCAATTGAGAATAAATTTTAAATAACAAACAACCGAATCACTCTAGAAATATTCAATGCAAATCCGTACTCCAATACTAATCCAATAGCGAGATTCTTAACACTGATGAAGTAATATCAAATTATACAAAGTCGTAAGACCAAATTAGTCCTTTCAGTAAGCAGAGATCCATGTATTCCCTGAGGCATTTCCGGCCGGCTAATGGCGAGGCTACACGGCGCAGCCAAGAAACTGCTCGCATCACATGATGAAACCCCTATACATATTATGCCGAATTGACATACTTTTCGTATGGACCTAGGCACACCCACACGTACATAATTCTGGTGCACTCACATATACTGTGATAGCTATATCTATGCCGTGCTGCGAAAAGAGCTGTGGCAGGATGGTGTGCAACACACAAATAGTTCCTGGTTCGATCCAACACCAGTATGCAAGGCTTCCCATCAAGACGATGTCGGAAAACTGGTAGCTGACTTCTCTGTGAGAAACTCTGTTCTGTTAATAAAGGTTACCGAGTGTCAAATGTTGTAAACATGAGATCTCGGAATTTAGGAGAATGGGCTTGATTAGAATCCACTATTTTCATCAGGAAGACAGGATCCTAAAAGTCGAACTTACAAGTATAACCGAAGAATTTTCGGAGCATGGATGTGAGAAAACGAATCGAATGAGTTACGTGTGGAATCAGCGAAATATACAATGTTGGATGTCGTAATAAAGTAATGAATCCATCACAACAGCTTGGCTAAAAGCCTGCAATAGTGACTGGGAAGTAGATGGGAAGGTGGTTATGATTCGCTTATAAGAAATACACTCCTCGATCCGTGACGGACGATAAACTACCAATGAGATACTCTGCTAATTTGCTAGAATTCGGCAAGTTTCCCTTACCAGAAGCACTAAAAATCCTCATTTCGTTTCCTCGAAATAGGCTGGATCTGCAGAAATTAAATGGTTATTGTAGGCTACATAAACCTGAGAGAACTATGGTGACGAAATGTACTTGCAAACTTCACACTAGCTTATCGATCCTCCATTGGTCCTATGTAGGCTACGAAGATTAGGTGCGAAACCATAGGATTGGCCAGCACGAAAAGACATCACCAAAACATCATTTGTTAGGAAAGAACTATTCTTCGGAGCTTGTTATAATTGAGGAATGGGAGTAGTAGGTGTTCTCGTAAACATGAACTTCCCCTTTAAGCAGATAGTGACCCAAATCGGACGTTTACGGTTGATATTATGTAGACGAATATCAGCTCTGACAACTCTCGTCATCTATTTAGCAAAACCAAGATATGATGAAGACATAGCCGAAGCAAAATATATGGCCTGAAATAGGTTCTACAATGGCAGTCATACTTTCTAATCTCCTTCATGGGAATTTTCAACACCAATAGTAAGGCTAAAAAACGGATGCAGAAATTACTCAAGGTAGATTACAATTCCAGGAGCTTTATCTCAAAGTTTTCTTCTCATGACCTACATAAAACCACATTGTGCGGATCTTAGCATTTATTGCATTGAATTTGTATCATCCCATCTATCACAAGCGAAGTTCATGAAGTTCACGATAGGGTCCGGCTGGTGTTCAGAATTTTCGGCTTCGTTAGGAATGTAACCGACAGCTAGTCCAGTTCATTCTCAGTGGAATTCTGCGGTAGTCGAACTAGAACGTTCCCATATGGACTTTGTATAATGAATTGATCCTAATCAAGTCTGCCAGTAATTTATCAACTCCGAAAGGCTGGATAGTATGATGGGTCTGCGGTGGAGTAGAACTATCGCTTAGATAAGTTGGCCCTTTCGGATAATGATCGACATCACTACTACTGCGCCACTTTTAGCGTTAGACGTCCAAAATGGAAAACGCCTTGAGATAGGTCGCTGTAGAAAAATAGAAGTTTTGCCTTACCGGCATTACCATAGTTCGAAAGTTCAGTATGAGATCGTACTATCGCCTTATATTTACAACATAGTTTTTTTTCTTTCGTGAAAAGTGAAAAAAAGTCGCAAAATGTAACCGATAAAATATCGGAACCATCGTAAATTGGTGGGAGTTGTTTTTCCTCTTACGACGCGCTTCTGAAGACATTTTTAACAAAAACAGCAATGCAAACTAATTCTGAAAAAGTCGAAAGTTTGAGTTCCCAGAAGTCAGCAATCCTCGAGTAATACACCAGCGTGGAACCCCACGAGCACCAAACAATCGGCAACCTAGGTTTGGATTTCTAAGACGCCGTAAATACGCAATAAAACACGATGTTCAGGGAACAATAGTAGTGTTGGCCGAAACTACACTTCGCTAATTAGAAAGCTAAAGTGGTCACCTCTGGAAATAAAAAAGATCGCCCATGATTTTCACCCAATTTTTTTCCGACAAGCTACCAGCCGTTGTCAAAAATCGGGGATAATGGATACATTGTCCCAACACTTCATCCTTTCGATGTCAAACGTGTTATCTCGTGAGTAAAGAACCATACCGCACCCTGCAGTGTACGACTGGATCCGAACATCTGAAGAACCTATCACATATCGTAACAAAGTAATGACAAAGTTTTGCTAGTCTAGCCATTGTGGTTACTTGGAGCCCCTATGTTAGCCAGGTCAAAATCTGCCTAAGGTCGTCACCACCACAGACAGTCACCACTTTTGTGGATCAGAGGGAGATTTGCCACCATGCGACTAATTTGACACCGTGACGGTGACGGATCCTTGTATTGGTTTACCCTTAAATGGGCTTCCAGATGGAAACGCCAAACTCTTTCTCGGTTTGGGAGACCTTACTGGTGAGACGAAACCCTCAATGTATATCGCAGCCGACACCCAGGAACACCTTCCAGCCACGATGAAGCCGTAAACAGTTGGGAGGGTAGCAACTACTAATAACCGGTTTCTATAACTAACTAACTATACTCTATCTCTAACTCTATAACTAACTATGCTAATAACCGGCGTCAACAAATCCTTATTTGTCTGAACCTGAAGCGAAATGTGCCCATGGTAAACGAATTCCTCCGTAATGCCTCAATCAAACACATAAGAAAGCTTAAACTCGTCCAAACAGAGAACCAATTTTAATGTTGGGAAGTCAACATAATAATTTAGCTCAAGGCTGGATAAAAGAAAGCCAACGGCTTAAAAATCCACAAGACCATCAGAAACATAGCGAACAAAAGAATGAATAACTCAATCGTGATGTTTGGCTCTCTCATCATCTATATGGCGCCCAATTTCCTCTCACACGCGGTATGAGTTAATGTCCAGTCATGCCGACCCAATTGCCCCTAGAAAAAGTATCCACCTCTTTTTTTCGACTTCTTCTTTTCTAAAAATAGCTTTCCACCCATTTTATAAGTGCTTTCGGTGATTTTAACTGCTTATTACGCACCCTTTCGACATGGACTTGGAGAGGTTCTACAGAGAAGACCATACATTCTTCAAGGTCATCATTGGAGATTTCAATGCCAAAATTGGACCAAGAAGATCGTTTGAGGAACATCACATTGGGACCCACGGATTAGAATGGAACGAACAGGGTGAGCGGCTCTCTGAATTTATCATGGCGACCAAGACCATCCATGGTAACTCGCAATTCCAGAAGCCTCACCGTCAACGATGGACGAATCTCCCAATGGAGAGTACCATAACGAAATAGACATAGTAAATAGAAAGTTTTGCCTTACCGATATCGCTGTTGTCCCAAAATTGTACACGGGATCAGACCACCATCTCCTGCGTTGAAGATTTTATTTCACGCGGGAAAAGAGTTCATTAGTCGGCTGTTGGGAAGATGCCGTTGTCCGACAACACCGACGAGGAATACGATCGGCTCATTGAACACTTTCACGTTAGCGCCATAAAAGATGAGAATTCGAAGGTCATCAAGAAAAGTCTGTCTCCAGAAACTCTCGCGCTAATACGCCAGCGTGGAATCGCACGAGCTGCAGGCAACCGCGAACGAACGTCCGGGCTGGCGAAACAGTGCAGACAGGCGATAGAAGAAGATCTCAAAGAGAGAAGAGCAGCAGTAATGGTCGAAGCTGCAGAGGCTGGGAAAAGCATTCGCAAAGCCCGCCGAAGCTTCGCCAATTACAAGACCACGATGATTGCACTCCGACGCCCAGACGGAACAATAACAGCGTCCAGAAAGGCAATGGAGAAAATCATCCACGACTACTACTCGGATCTCTTCGATAGCCACGTCCATCTCCCGTCTTATGAAATAGAAGAGGATGGATATGCTCTTCCAGCGGTTCTCCCTTCCGAAATCCGACATACCAATCTCCTGCGTTGAAGATTTTATTTCACGCGGGAAAAGAGTTCATTAGTCGGCTGTTGGGAAGATGCCGTTGTCCGACAACACCGACGAGGAATACGATCGGCTCATTGAACACTTTCACGTTAGCGCCATAAAAGATGAGAATTCGAAGGTCATCAAGAAAAGTCTGTCTCCAGAAACTCTCGCGCTAATACGCCAGCGTGGAATCGCACGAGCTGCAGGCAACCGCGAACGAACGTCCGGGCTGGCGAAACAGTGCAGACAGGCGATAGAAGAAGATCTCAAAGAGAGAAGAGCAGCAGTAATGGTCGAAGCTGCAGAGGCTGGGAAAAGCATTCGCAAAGCCCGCCGAAGCTTCGCCAATTACAAGACCACGATGATTGCACTCCGACGCCCAGACGGAACAATAACAGCGTCCAGAAAGGCAATGGAGAAAATCATCCACAGATACTACTCAGACCTCTTCGATAGCCACGTCCACCTCCCGTCTTATGAAACAAAAGAGGATGGATATGTTGTTCCACTGGTTCTCCCTTCCGAAATCCGACATACCATTCCTTCGGTGAAAAATCGAACAGCACCAGCTCCGGACAGGATAAGATCAGAACATCTGAAGAACATTCCGCCAATCCTCGTAAACACACTGGCTCGGCTCTTCACACGTCACCTGTCTGAATGCAAGGACCCTACTCAGTGGAAGACCAGCAAGACCATGTTGTTTTTCAAGAAGGGCGACCTACACGATATAGGCAACTATCGCCCAATCTGTTTGCTGTCTATCGTCTACAAACTTTCACTCGAGTCATCCAAAACAGGATTGACAGAACACTGGACGATGGAGAGCCATGCGAGCAAGCAGGGTTTCGAAAAGGATTTATTACGATGGACCACATAGGTGATATTACGCACCCTTAAAGTAATTCAGCATTTATGGTCTTGAAATATTTCGAACTCTTGCATGTGTTGAAAAAACTAGTCCAATATACAACTACGTTGCTTTCGGAATTTGGTAGTCGGTCTCATAACATTTATGAACCACATGTTGATAATTTTTACAACCACTCTACCACATAACATGCGTGACCTATTATAGAAAAATAAAGCTCTTGGTGCTGATCGATCCCTGATGAATGCGCTATTCATTCGGCTTCATCGGAAGCATCGGATTGATTGCATATCTGGCTTTTACAAGCTCTTATACCTTTATCTTTTCATACTCGTGGTGGCCTACCGATGTATCGAATCAGTTCAGCTATCCTCCCAGACAATTCTGGTATCAATTTTCCAACCCCGGATCGATCCCATGTGTTTTGCACCTCTGACCACTGTGCCACACGCGCTTATATGACCCGCTATAGTGATTATAATTGAGATAAAATCAATTACTTCCTAATTTTTACTTCTATCTATGTGTTTCATATACAGTGGGCGATGCTAGTATCCAATAATTCCTTTCCAGTGATTTCTATTGTAAGAAATCAAGTTCGCTAGCAGCTTATACGTTTGTTTAACGTCCGAAAGACAAATTATTTCCGGCCATACAGGAATAGCATGAGGCATGATGAGTTGGCAAGTAATGGGAATGAATCAGAATTATGATTGTAAAAATAGGAAGAATCGATAATTTAAAAAGTCTGCATCAGAATAACTGCATAAAACAGAATAAGAACCAAAGAAACTGGAGTTTCTTTCTGCTCTACGAAGCGAGGAATATTTCGGGAAATCAGCCCTTATGTTATAAAAAGTAACCGATCTCCATTGTTATCCAGACATTTTTATCCTCCTTTCCTTCTTCCGTTAATAGAATGCTATGAAAATAAGAGAGATGGAAATAACAGAAACTAAGTGAAACGAAAACATTGATGAAGGCCTAGCTGTTCTACAGGCAACAGTTTGGTGAAACCGAATAAGGAACTATAGTTAGGTTAAACCTGCAATAGGTCACTTCAATGACTTACCCTCTTACCGTAGTGAAGAGAAGTAATCTAAATATCGAATGTATCAGTTCAGTGCTCAAGCTCTTGTTCACCATCTCTCGGGCAGCAGTCTGCCTGACGGCCATTCTTCCAATCATAAAATTCCCCTCAATGAAATAAACACAACCGGAAAAGCTGTTTTATGGACAACTGAATTACGAGTGTAGCTCATGACCGATTCACTTAGTAATGATCTGTTGTATAAGCTACAGAATGATTACAAACAGCACAACAAATACCTCTCTCCATTGAAATAGACGAACGCGAAGTGAATGAGTTGACATCAATTCACGCTAGCCCAATTGCTCCTTCCCATGTACAAGTGGACTTACGTGGGATTCCACGTGTTAACAGGATTAAAAATAACTGTTATCAAACTCGTTATCGATGTGACACCAGTAGCACCTCTTATCACTTACTGAGACAGGGAAGGGCAAATGTATTTAGCAGTAGCAGTAAAATTTTCAATCGTCAACAAATTAACTCTTTCCTGAGTTAGTTTGAAAATATCAGATGGTGCAGTTCAAAGAACCAAATTTTCAGCCCTAAAGGCAGAAAGCGCAGTAGTAGAGATGCTGATCAACACGAGTACGGTACTGGTTCCATATCACACTGAGTCCACCAAGCCTCTCATCACTACAGAGTCGGGAAACTGGTGAACTCGTCTGGGAAAAGTTCACTCTCTCCAAAGAAGAGCATTCCAACCCAGCTACCAAAGAATTTCAGGAACAATCGGCTTAACTAGCATTCGACACGATCTTCCTGAGGAAAGGTAAATCCTCAAGCAGCATCCGAAGCCACATTTAAGATAGTTGGAGGACCTTCATGGACGGTGAATGCGATAATATGAATGGAATCCAGGAAATGCTGGAATCGGCAGAGTAGGTGTGAATGACGGGTCATGTGGAAAAAAAAATAGTACGTTCTAAAAGCTTAAGGTGAACACAGCCTAGGATTGACTATGAGTCCTATCTTCAATACTAACTCTACTTCATGACATTACGAATTTCGTTCGTAAAAGTCGAACAGCAGCACAAATGAGGTCTTTGGTACTGCAGCAGTACCTACCAATACGTCAGATCACAGCAGTACAATCGCTAACAGAACTGTCATTAACTGAAGATCAAACAATCCTGAAACTTGTTTTGGTACACTAGTAGTCATTTTTTGCTAGAGAATACAAAGTGAAAACAATCGATGCAACAAAACAAAGAAGAAAAATCGATGAAGAAATAGAACAACCACGCCACTGCGATTTCCTCGGAGAATGCTCAGATCGGTTTCAGACGATACATTTCGTGTGTTATCTGTGACTACAGTCAAAACAGTTTTGAGCACGGCAAGACGCTAGGATCGGTGTTGTCATTGCTCGCTTTTCTATCTAGTTAGTTGTACTTGTCGTTGTCTTATGTGCTGTAAGAGTTTTCGATGTTAACAGATGACTTGTCTTATAGAAATTATATTCTTTTTAGTTTGTAAGGAGTACGTTTCAGGGTTGCCCATGCCATTTATCCAGGATCGTAGCGCTTTTCTTCAGTCAAAATCACATGACAGGCAGGCGGATTGTTCAGGAGGAGGACACGAAAGTCATGCTTGTATATCTAATCGTGTACTTTAAAATCAAGTACGAAGTTAGCGGAGAGTTGGAAAACTTTTAGATTTTCCGGAATCGTCACGAGGTGGTGGCGCCGATCCATCGGCGCGGTATCCTGGCCTCTCGGCGTCGACGCTACCATCATCAGCGGATGACCCGTTTGCGGGTGCTGTGCTAGGATTGGCTGAGTGAGTTCGCGGTTTTCTTCTATGTATTGTTTGGAATTCACTAAATTACCAATCCGTTAACACTTGTTTTTTTTTTGCTATGATGTTGAGAAATTTGCGTTAGACCCTGGGAAGGGTAATAGCGTTTTTGGTCCCTACCGTAGACACCAGCGCTCCTTACTATTGCGAATATTTCGGCATCATGGTTACATTGCAATTCCTGTGAAAATTTCACAATTACTCTTAAATAGTGTATTGAGGAGGGCGCGTGTGGCGCAGTGCTTGGAGGCGCCACTGCGACAAGCACGTGGAATCGGATCCCTGCGCCCATGGCCCATCAAGCCTTCCATCCCTCCGGTGTCGGCAAATTGATACCAGACTCGTCTGGGAAGATAGCTGCACTGGCTCGATACATCGGCAGGAGGCCACCGTGAGTCATTGTAAAGGCCAGATATGCATTCAGTGACCTCTAACGATACTAAATGAAATCGAATGCATGGCGCATCCCTCAGGGATTGATCAACGCCGAGAGCTTTATCCTTTAGAGCTTTAGTGTATTGAGGAATGGCATCTGAGAAAAAAGTTAGTAATGGTGCTTCCTGTTAGAAAGGTTTAATTTGTTTTCCTCCATGTTGCTGCCTTACCTTTCGACATTCGGCTAGTGTTCATTTGGTTACTACGTAGGCCTAATCAACTGTCCATATTTGTGCTTCATCTACCTTTTCGGCCCTAGGTGTTATCCGTTACCACAATACCTGGATTTGCATGAAGGCATTAAGATACCAACGTATCTGTTCGATCTTTTTAGTACAGTGACGCTTAGACATTGGTGTTAGAGGTTTCAAAATAAACGTATTTGAACATTTGAAGAGTCAGCACAGCACTATAGGTGCTGTCCCGTAGGATTCGCAAGGCTTTGGTTTGACCCCACTTTCTAGCAATCGAAACTCCTATCCATGCAGAGCTTCGAAATCGATACCAGATGCATATGGAACGTTCCTTCCAATCCACCTCATCGAGAGACGTTAGCTAGTGTGAAATAAATTTTGTCCTAACAACGTCATGTCTACGTATCGTACGAAAAAACCGACTTATTAATGAATGCCGAAGTTAACATAAATTGGGTTCAGGAATTATGGATTTGATACATTGGCTGGCTAAGGCAAGTCATTATATGGCCAGTATATCTATTAAATTGCCTTTACAGTCTTAGTGAAGTCAGATTCATAGCGTACCTCTCATGAACCGGTCAACGCCGAGCTCTTTTGCCCCTTAGACCTTCAATAATGGACTTAGCCGATCAGATTCATAGCGTACCTCTCATGAACCGGTCAATGCCGAGCTCTTTTGCCCCTTAGACCTTCAATAATGGACTTAGCCGTTTTATTTACTGCCTGCTATTTTTAATGGCAGGGTATAATGCGAAATATAACTACACCGATACTGAGATATTTGCAAAACTCCGGACCTCAGGTGTCTGCGGTGGGGAACGAACGCGCTATTGTCCTTTCCTGGGAGTAACGCGTTCACCATCACTCCATGCGGGCCCTTCGTTTCGCCTTTTTCTCAGCTACTTCCATCGTTCGTTCTCCCTCGGAGTCCCTGCGGTCCGAAGTTTTTCAAATATCTCAGCATCGTTGTATTTAGATGAACTTTCATCCAGTTTATTGTGTCCGTGGTGGTCATTGCCAAAGCAATGAGCATGGTCTTTTCCAGTGTAGTGACAAAGCTCGTTATCGCCCATCCGTGTATGGTACTTCGAAGACAATGTCAGGTGCATCAAAATGCTCGATCGCTCCATTTGACTCCATTTACGTTGGTACCTGTGGTGTGTAAGATGGTGGCGAATGAGGTAAATTCTGCTCCATTATTTTCATCATGTGGATTATTTTAGTCTTAAATTTTTTAAAGGGTATTATGACGTTTTGGAAGGGTTCAGTTGGATCATGTGTTCTTTGGGGTCTGTCGAATGTGACTGAAATTGTGTTGGCTGATTTATTTGGCCTACCAAGGTAATATATTTTATTAAACGTTGCATACTACATTTCTACTAAGGCTTACTTAGATACTTAGATGGTCCTTATTCACTGGTTGTGCTGGCCTCAGCATAATTTCCATTGTTTTGGAGTGTTCCTGGCTTATCCATTGTGGTTACTTCGAGTCACGAAGTCAGCTAGGCCAAAGTCTACCTCAGGTCGTTACCGTCGCAACCAGTCTCCGCTCTTGTGGATCAGAGGGAAATTTGCCACTGTGCGACTAGATTGACACCAGGATGGTGGTTGATCCTGGTATTGGTTTGCCCTGAGCTGTGTTTCCCGATGGAAACGTCGAACTTCTTAGCTTGGGAGACCCTGCCGCGGAGATGAATCCCCCGCTGTAGATCCCATTCCGATATCCAGGAACACCTCCTAGCCATAAGGAGGCGGTTAACCGTTGGGTTCACAGCAGCTTACACTCTTTGACATGTTCACAGTTACTAATATCTAAACGTTCATTTCCAGACACATCGTTCCGAACGGTAGCACAGCGAAGTACTGGAAGCATATCCTGTTAAAGGCGTAAGTTTCTAATGCAAGGCATGTTCAACGTTTTCGTAGAATTTCATTATCAATCTTGTTAGGCTTGCTCTAACAAGTTTTGAGCAGATTCTTTAGCTCTGCAGTATTGGCATTGACGCCGTTCTTTGTTTCCACATTCACGGAGACAGTACGGGTGAGATTTCATCTTGTATGAAACCATTTTTTAAAATGCAATAAATACATTTTTTAGAGCGAATCTGGTCTAGGAGGTGAAGGCCCTAGTGTTATGGAAGTTCTTGTGAGAGGTATCGATAGATTAAGGTGGTTTATTCTTCTTAAATCTATTTGTTTTTGCAATTAGTATTTAAACTGCTGCCCATGGCATCATTTCCACGCTTGTACTTTTTGTCTTACATTGTTTTGTTTATTGTGATGACAAATAGGTCTGCAGGTTTCCAATTTTTGGGTCGAAGGATTCGTCGCGCCGATTTTCCGTTTTACACTTGGCGGCACCTACCGTTTTCTATCGTACATCGCATTACATTATACAGAGGAAGCTTTATTATCAGTTCTTTAAAATGGCTAGAAAATACGTGGTAAGATGGACGTTAGTTCATAGGCTATGTTTGTAGCAGTACCAGTATGTTAATTGCATTTCATCCCCAGTTTAGAATAAAAAGCCTGAAGCGGAAAGGAAGAAATTCCACCAGTATATTCCACAAATGTTTGCACAGACATCTTCGACAATAGTGACGGATTTAATTCTATTTCCTGTTGAGACCATAATGCACAGGATGTACATACAAGGTATTTTTAATTTCCGCTTATAATTACGTTCAATAGGAACGCAAGTAGCGAAGTGTTCGGAGGCGTCATTCAATACACATGGGATCGATCCACGGGATGTCGACTCAAACAGCATCAGCCGGTCATGGCGTCACAAGCAATTGTATTCTCTGTTTTCGCTTAGGGCTGTCTTATTTCTCTGATGCCATTTGATCTTTACCTTTCGCACTTTTGCTCGTCATCAGCATTCCAAAATATAATAGGGTCATTTTTCTTCATTGCATTTTCTTCGGGCGCGTGTATCGCAGTGGTCGGAGGCGCCCTGCAATACACATGGGATCGATTCCAGCGCTCCAGGCTCACCAAACCCTTCATCTCTCCCGGGTCGATAAATTGGTACCAGACTTGTCTGGAAGGGTAGCAGCACTGGCTCGATACATCGGTATACCAATTCGAGTCATTGTAAAGGCCGCACACCCATTCAATCATCCCCGACGATGCTTATTGAAGTCGAATGCATTGCGCATCCCTCAGGGATTGATCAACGCCGAGAGCTTCTTTCTAAATTACGTTCAACGAGGAACCGATATTTTTACCAAGAATGTTATGTACGACATAGATCGTTTACAAGTTTTAAACTTACGCGAGAACGTGACTTCTGTTGGAGTCAGATGGGGAAATATGACTGCTTTTAACTTTAACCGAACATATTTTAACTCACTGGTTTCTATTTTATACAATCCGGCTTTACATCTACTATGCGGTTCCCAGCAGTTCTTGCACTTCGTCCGTTCTCTCACATCTATCATCCACGAGAATGTTTGATCCTTTCACGTACAGATTCGGCTGCTGTTTGAGGATTATCGTTTTCTTTATTATTGTTGTTGAATACTGCTCAAGTGTGTGAGTCATGAGGTAGCCAGCCTGCAGCATTCCTATCTGGGTTGTAACGAATGGACTGTTCCTAGACATGAGAGGCTTGGTGAAACCTGGCGGAGTCAAACTAGAACCATACTTGTGATGAACGGCATCACTGCCAGTGCGCTACCCATTTCTGCTTACATTGGATTTTATAAATTGCAACTAAATTGTTAACGTCTAGAAGTCTTTTTGTTCTACCACGATTAATTTCTTGTTTTCTGGCGCCGATAAAGCATATTCTTTCCCTTTTGTATCTACAAGACTCACATTCCTAAAGCGAGAGCAAATGGACAAGCAAGATTTTGCCCAGTAGTACTCGATGATATTCACTAGCGTATCATGTTTGCGAGTGGGGCTCTTCTGTTGAAATTTTCAAAAAACATAGATTTTGCCACTAATTCTTTGAAAGCTTTGATTCTAAACGTGTTTAAGTTTTAGCTGGCAGTGTGCTAAAATTATGCATGGGATTACTGCTCTAGGCCAAAGCCTTTTCCTTGTAATGTTCTGAGCTCCTGGAATACTCTAATGATCGAGAAATTATCATCGGTCTTCGGAAAAGTTAACGAACTTAATAAAAATTAGTAAGCTTTTAGAAGCTTTGTCTCATCATTGTGATCCGTCTCTATAATTGCGTTAAAAGTTCAGGTATAAATTTCGTTTTTGATTTTGGTAACGTTGACATTTACCCCCAAGCAGTTTCGAAATCAAACATCTGTGCTCATACATGCATATATATATATATATATATATAT